>VZQC01011025.1:742337-1081531 GCA_009823505.1 Rhizomys pruinosus | reverse complement strand
ATCTATTATTCTGTTGAAGATCTGATCAATACTATTCTCTTGAGATTCTTCTCCTTCCTCTATTCCTATGATACGGACGTTTGACCTTTTCATAGTGTCCCATATTTCCTGGTTGTTCCACTTTTGTGTATTTTTAAATTTTTCGTAGTCTTTATTTGAGCTTTTTAATTGCTCTGTGTTATCTTCCAGATCTGATATTCAATCAAGAAGAAAGTAAAGGAAATTTTTTTGGTCTTTTTGAGAGAAGTTCTCCCTGTAACCCTGGAACTCACTATGTAGACCAGGCTGGCCTTGAATTCACAGTGATGCCCAGCAAGTGGTTTAATTTTCAAAAGTGACAGTAATTTCTTTATTTATATGGTGGACTGAACATGCCCAAATATGTATGTGGAGATCAGAGGGATATCATGTGTGAATAGTCTATTTTTTCATGTGGGTCCTAGGAACTGAACTCAGGTCTTCAGCCTTTTCAGCAAGTGCCTCTTATTTGTTGTCAAGTGACCCTTCCCATTAGGTCTATATTTCAGTATTAAAAGAAAGATTGAAAGAATATGCAGTCATTTTAAGAAATAAAGGATGAGCCGGTGTGGTGCACATGCTTTTAATGCTAGCACTTGGGAGGCAGAGGCAGGTGGATCTTTGTCAGTTCAATACCAACCTGGTGTACATAGCGAGTTCCAGAACAGCTGGAGCTGCAGGGAGACCCTGTATCAAAAGGACAAAAAAAGAAATAAAAGAGTGGAAATAGTTGAACATTAAACAAATGCTTTGTACAATTTGCCATGACTTTAAGGCTTCCAAACATGCTTAAAATTCATGTACATCTGTGTGTGGTGGTACATACACATTTTCCTGGAACTTGGCAGACTGAAGCAGTTGGATTATGAGTGGATGGCCATCTTGGGATATGTAGAAATTTCCAAAAATGCCTTGGATATACAGTGAGAAATTCCAGAGCCACCTGGAGCAAATACTGAGATCCTGCATCTCCTTTCCCTCAAAGAATAATATATAGTATCCTATACACTGATAACAAGCAATTGGAGAAAAGAATACATGGAAATCCATTCACTACAGCTACAAAATGTCTGAGAATAAAGATAACTAAATACATCAACTATCTCTTTAATAGACATTTTACATCTTTAAGGAAAGAAATTTAGGAAGATAGAAGATGGAACCTCTACACCAAAGGCTCATGAAACAGAAAAAATGGCAAAGAAGACTTCATTCTTGTCTGACTTTTACATTTCTATTACAAGTTTTCTTGACAACTTAAAATTCCAGTTGTATGCAATTATGTATTCAACTCCCTATCATCTTTTTAGAGTGGTCAAGTGTGGTAAATTAATCTATATACAAAGTATTTCAAACTTTCACCTGTCCTTGGAAACCTGCACTGAACTATTGCCATGATCCTTGTTGATAATCCACACCCTTGGAACAGAAAATGTTACACTTGTTCTTTTCTGACTAGAAACCAAAACTCTAACCCTCACACTACAACAAGCAACATAGAGCAAACACTAATGCAAACCCATGCAAAAGAAAGGTCCCCCTAGAGTCCAACACCAAAACTGAAGTCTTTCATTTACCTGAAGTCCCTCAGAGTCTGAGTCCTTTCTGTGTGCAATAAACACACGTGTATGTAACAGGAGGCTGTATTAAAAACAACTGTTTTAATTCACTTCTATTCCTTTTGACCATCACATAGTCAAACAATACATATAGTTTTAAGAATAAAGGGTTATACTAAATGTAATGTGTGCTTATTGCCAAAAACTGGGGAAAAATAAGCAGGAAAAATTAAATCACTCTGACTATTGAGACCCAGATAAAAGCTGGCCTAATTATCCATTGCATTGGCTTCTAAACACATTTACCTACATTTTTAAAGTACAGTTTGGCATAGGTCCATTCTTTCATTTACCTTGATTTTCCTATGTTCTAGAGATCATTTAATATTATTTATTTTGCCTATCATAGTTTTGTCCATATGTAAGTCAGTGCACCTCATCCATTGAATGATCTAAAACTAGAGCTACAGATGGTTGTTAGGCAGCCCCACCTAGTGCTGGGAACCAACCTCAGGTCTTATTCAAGTGCACCCAATGCTTTGAACCACTGATCCATTTATCCACCCCAATAGACAAAATTAATTTTATTATTATTTTATGTGTATGAGTGTAATATTTGCAATATATATGTAATATTTGTATATATATATATAAATGTCAGTGCACCCCAGTCTCTCAGTGCCTGTGGAGAACAGAAGTGGCAGTTAGATCCCCTGAACTGGAGTTATGAACCATTGATAGCGCTTATGTGGGTGCTAGCAATTGAACCAAGGTCCTCTGCAAGAATATCTAGTGTTCTTAACCACTGAGCTACCTATACAAAATCTGAGATCATTATTTTTTTTTAATTAATGGGGCCCGGAGACTTGGGTCAGAGGTTAGGAGCAGGTACTCCTATAGCAGAGAACCTGAGGTCAGTTCTAGCAGGCGTATTGGGAGACCCCAAATACCTGTAACTAAAGTTCCAGGTGATATAGCACTCTCTTCTGGCTTTCATCATCACCTGCATTCGTGTGCAAATATCCACACCCAGACACACATGCACATATGCATGATTTAAAAATAAATAAAGAAATAAATAATATTTAAATGTTTCTCTTACATTCATTCTGTTATTGCTGTGTCCAATCATACGGGCACTGGGGAGGCTCTTTATTCATCGTCCTTCAGGCAAAAGCCCTCCCTCATTGCTCCCTCACTACACTGTGAGCCTTTGCTCTACCTCTCACACACCCCAAAGTCATGGCTATGAATGTTCCTTGGGAATGAGACCCTTTGGAGGAAGCTGAAAAAAAGCGCAGCCTTTGGAAGGCAGAGAGACTGGTAGGGATTCAGGGAAGTGTTGAATGAGTTCCAGGACAGATAGGGAGACAGTAAGACCCTGTCTCAAAAAGACCAAAAAAAAAAAAAAAAGATAGACTAGTGTACTCCAAACCATATATCCCTTAAAGAAAGAGGTTATTTTTTACCCAATACATCAAAAGTCTTCTGAAAACCCTGGCTGAGTAAGTGGCTGAGTGACAACAGCACAGCCACATGACACACACACTAGTGGCACTAATAGGGCTACTCAGTCTAACAAATACATTTTCTGTATTGTCATGGGGCTTGTGAGCCAATGTTTACAATAATAATAGTAAAAGTAATACAACAGAATAAATAGTTTGAATGTAAACTGATATTAATTAGCAACCCTTTAGAAATGAGTAGAGTTTCATCTAAGTAAATGTTCTATACAAATATTCAAACAGCTTAGGGTTAAGTTAAAATATTTCTGGGATATCATGACTTTAAATTACTAAAAAGCTGCTACATAGCTCATGGACTGGCCACTGAGTCAAAATGACAATTTGCCAAGGCAGCATGATGGGCCTCGTCACTGGGGCTTCAGCTTTACCACTGCATTAGTAAAATTGCCATAGTAGCTTGTAAAACCTGCCAAGAAGTCAATCTTGGGAATCACCAAAGCTAGCCAAGTAGAGAACAATGGTTTAAATAGATGCATTACATGTAAGGAAATTGAGATAGTAATAAAAATTTCAAACTGAAAAAGCCCAGAACAAGAAGGATTTACACCAGAATTATTCCAGAATTCCAGAAGAGCTACAATCAATACTTCTTAAATTTTTCACAAAAATAGAAAGAGGGAGAACCTCTAAATTCCTTCTATAAACCATGCCTCACTCTAATATCAAATCCAAGTAAAGACACATCCAAAAAAGGAAACAATACACTCATACCCTTAATGCACATAGCCACAAATATTCTCAACAAAATAATTGCAAACCACATACAAGGACACATTAGGGGGATCATCCACCATGATCAACTTGGCATTATTCCAGAGAGGTAGGAATAATTCAACACATGAGTCAATAAATGACATAAATCATATAAATGGACTCAAAGACAAAAATCACATGGTTATATCAATAGGTACAAAATAGGACTTTGACAAAATTGAGCATGCATTTATGATAAAAGTCCTAATAGGAACTGGACTGAAGGGAAGATATCTCAACTTAATTAAAGCTATATGCAACAAACCCACAGCCGACATCATTCTATGGGCTAGCATTCCAGCCATAACCTCCAAGAAGCACAAGTGAGAGTCATAGGACCTCCATGGTAATGCCCATGGATTGGGATGTGATGATCCAAAGCTCTGGGATTGGACCCTGGGAGGGGAGGTCACACTGCTTGTATAATAAATTGTAACATTTGAATAAAGCACTATTCTGTGTTTGGATTCATACCACCATGTGGCTGTGTGTTGGACTTCTCACACTTGTGCTTCCTGCTTGGCCTGGCCCACTGTAGAAATGGCCTGGCTTATTTTCAATACCTGATGCTAACATCTGAATGTTTTACAGAGGAGAAACTAGTTGAAGATGTACCCAACACTCCTAATGGAACAAAGATAATAAAGTACATTCATTAAGGAGGGATACCAGGGACAGGTATAATTGGAAAATTTTTAAAAGTAAGATTTGATACCAGAAGGAAAATTGAATTGTCTATACATCCAAAAGTTATGGTGGCCGGGCGTGGTGGCGCACGCCTTTAGTCCTAGCACTTGGGAGGCAGAGGCAGGTGGATCTTTGTGAGTTCAAGGCCAGCCTGGTCTACAATGTGAGTTCCAGGACAGCTGGGGCTACAGGGAGACCCTGTCTCGAAAAGACCAAAAAAAAAAAAAAAGTTATGGTGACGTGGACATTTGTGCCTGTCTTTGAATAATTTTCCTATCTCTATATTTTGCTTTATGGTCAGATGATACATATGGATAGATAGATAAAAGAATATGGTACAAATCTCTCAGAGTTCAAGGCCAGGCTGAACTACATCGCCAGATCCAGGGCAGCTGGTATAATGGGGAAACCCTGTCTCAAAAAGACCAAAAAGAGAGAGAAAGAATAAATACTCACCATTTTGTTGTCTGCCAGAACATTGTCACCTTCAAGGACAGTTACTACCTTAAGGAGAATGATGGAAAAAAATTATTCCAAGCAAATGCCACTAATCAACAAGCAGGGGCTATAATGCTAATATCTGATAAAGTAGGCTTCAAACTAAAACTAATTAGAAGAGATAAATGGGGTCACATCATTCTGATAAAATGAAACAAGATGATGTTCCAATCCAACTCTGGTGTACCCCATTTAATAAAAACAGTAAGGCAGTATTTCGAGACTCAGAATAATCCCATATCAGTAACAGGAGAGGACTTTAGCACCACAGTTTCCAATTAGAGAGGTCAACTAGACAAAGAATAAACAGAAAGACAGCCCAATTAAATGAAACTTCAAATGGGACTAACAGGTATAATATATTTCACCTTAGCATCAAAGAATCTACTAAAGATTCAGCACCCCATGGAACGTTCTAAAAAACTGACCACATGCTGAAGCCCAATATAAACTACATCAAAGATGAAAAAAATGAAATAATTCTATCAAACCACAACAAAATTAACCTTAAAATTAACATGGAACTGGACAGAGGCAGGCAGATATCAGAGAGTTGAAGGCCAGCCTGGTCTACATAGTGAGCGCCTGGCCAGTTAGTACTAAATGGAGACCCTGCCTCAAAAAAAAAACAAAGAAAAGAAAGAAAGAAAGAAAGAAAGAGAGAGAGAGAGAGAGAGAGAGAGAGAGAGAGAATAAGAGAAAGGAAGAGAGAAAGAAAGAAATCAACATGGAAAGGAACATGAGTAATAACAGGAACCGAGGAGATTAAACAACAAAGTACTGAAAGATGAATGGGTAAAAGAAGAAATTAAAAATAGTACTAAATGAAAAAGGACACTAACTGAAAAAGGACAATGCAAAACCACTAAACCTGAGGAAAAGTTTAAAAGCAGTCCTAAGAGAATGATTTATACACATGCTCATTACAAAATCAGGAAGAGCTCAAATAAATGACTTAACACTGCAACTCTGGTCTCAGCAAAGGCAAGAACAAATGAAACCTGCACCCAGCAGATGAGAAACGACAGCAAAAATCAGAGCAGAATTTAGTGAAATAGAAACAAAACAATTAAATGGATCAATGAATCAAAGAGCAAGTTCTTTGAAAACATAAACAGGATAGACCCTTAGCCCACTTAACCTAAAGAAAAAAGATCAAATACAAATCAATAAAATCAGATTGGAAAGGGGCAACATCACAACAGACAATGTAAAGATAAATAACATTACATACTTTAAAAACCTATACTCTATGAAACTTGAAAACTTAAAAGAAATGGCTATCTAAAATCTTCAGAATCATAAAAGCTAAACCAAGATGAGATCAACAATACAAACAGACCCATACCACCGAAGGCAATTTAGACAGCAATAGAAAATTTGGGCTCAGATGGATTTACAACAGAATTCTCCCAGACATTTAAAGAATATCTACAACCAATATATCTTAAATTATTCAAAAAGAAAGAAACAAAGAAAGCCTAAATTCCTTCTATAAAGCAAGCACCAGTCTAATACCAAAAACCAAGTAAAGATGCAACTTCACGCACAGAACTATAGACTCATACCATAATGAAAAACTAATGCAAAAATTCTCAAAAAAAATGTGAAAACCACAAACAGGCACACATCAAAATATCCACAATGATCAACTCCTCACTATGCCAGACAGGCAGGAATAGTTCAAAACATTTAAGGCAATAAATGTCATAAATCATATAAATGCACTCAAAAACAAAAATCACATGGTTATCTCAGTAGATGCAGTATGCAAAAAATTAAACATGCATTTATGATAAAAATCCTAGCACAAATTGGACTGGAGCGAACATCTCAACATAATTAAAGCTGTTTAAAATAAATCCAATGCTACCATTATTCTAAATGGAAAAAATCAGGAACCACACAAATCCTCCACTCATTTTAAATATAATACTAGAAACTCTTGCTAGAGTAATTAGTCAAAGGAAGGAAAGTACAGGATTACTAATTGGAGAAGAGTTTAAATTACCAACTTTCAGATGATACGACAGTATACCTAAGAGACTAAAAAAAAATTCCACCAGAAAACTCCTAGGAGTCATTAACACTTTCATATATTTTGCACCATGCGACACTTCAACACTACCAACAGCTAACTACCTGGAATGCAAGAATAGCCCGAACCCTCAACTCAAACAAGGCCAAAGTTATTCTGGACCCAACCATTACTGGGCTCTTATGAGCAGGTGGCCTGTTGTGCTCAGGGGAAAATGTGCATAGGAGGGTATGGGTAACAAGGTCCCTGGGGCTTTGCAGGTAATCAAAATAATATATGGTCTTATATACCCAATGACATACTAGAAAATGGAGACTAGAAGAATGACAATCAGGGATGAGGTAGGGAGAATGGGATGACCCTGGGAGGAAGAAGATTTGTTGAGATGGTATGGGCAGGATGGATTTGAAACACTTCTGCTTCCTCATTGCTGAGACACTGGGTGAAGCCATCTTCCCAGATCAGTATGGTATGGTGAGGGCAGTGGAATGGAAGTGCCTTCTTCACATGCAATGGGGGAAGGAAGGGAGTAAGTAGCCCAGGCAGCCTTAGAGAAGTCAACTGTGAGGAAGAAGCTAGGGTTAGAGGACCCCAGGAAGTGACCTCACCTTTAGGATATCAGTCCAAAAAGAACTCAGAATCCTGGTTACCAGCAACTACAGGCCAGTTGCAACCTGAAATACCTCACTTATCTTGACTGAGCAGGATGTTGCTTTGCTGCTTGCCGCCTTCTGGAGGCTCGGGCCCCAGAAGACCCAGGAATCCAGTGTTTGGCAACTTCTGGAGATGCAGGTTGCACCCTCTTGCCAATCATTTCTGGCCATTTTCCAACGGGGACACACAAGTGACACCGGTCATTCCAAAGTAGAAAGTTTGTGATCCCCTTGATATATCCAGTTCTTCAGTGTGTGTGCATGTGTGTATGTGTGTGTGTGTGTGTGAAAGTGAACATGCCACTGTCTCAGACATATCAAGTGTCTCAGTCTCTATTGTCTCAGACATGTCCATTGTCCTGAGTCCTGTTGTCTCCGACATGTCCACTGTCTCAGTCCCAGTTGTTTCACACGTCGATTCTCTCAGGCCTTGTTGTCTCAGACATGTCCATGGTCTCAGACCCTGTTGTCTCAGATATGTGTGTCGTCTCAAACATGTCCAATGTCTCAATCCCTGTTGCCTCTGACGTGTCCGCTGTCTCAATAAATGTTGTCTCAGACACGACCACTGACTCAGTCCCACTTGTCTCACACATGTTCACTGTCTCAGTCCTTTTTGTCTCAGACATATCCACTGTCCCAGTTCCTGTTGTCTCTGACATAGTGTCCACTATCTCAATACCTGTTGTATCAGACATGAAAACTGGCTCAGTCCCAGTTGTTTCACACATGTCCACTGTCTCAGACATGTCCAGGGTTTCAGAATCTGATGTCACAGATATGTGTGTTGTCTCAGACATGTCCACTGCCTCAGACCCTGTTGTCTCTGATGTGTCAATTGTCTCAGTCCCTGTTGTCTTAGACATGACCACTGTCTCAGTCCCAGTTGTTTCACACATGTTCTCTATCACAGTCCATGTTGTCTCAGACATGTCCATGGTCTCAGACCCTGTTGTGACAGATATGTGTGTTGTCTCAGACATTTCCACTGTCTTAGTCACTGTTGTTTGAGATATGTCCACTGCCTCAGTTCCTGTTTTCTCAGACATGTCCACTGTCTCAGTCCCTGTCATCATAGACATGTCCACTGTCTCAGTCCTTGTTGTTCAAGATATATCTACTGCCTCAGTTCCTGTTGTTTCAGACATGTCACCTGTCTCAGTCCCCATTGTCTCAGACATGAACACGTTCGTAATCACACTTTTATGAGACATGTCCACTGTCTCAGTCCCTGTTTTCTCAGACTTGCCCCCTGTCTCAGTCCCTGTTGGTTCAGACATATGAACTGTGTCAGTCCCTGTGGTCTCAGACAGGTCCACTGTCTCAGTCCCTGTTGTCCCAGATATGTCCACTGTCTCAGTCCCTGTTGTCTCAGATGTGTCCAATGTCTCAGTCGCTGTCATCTCAGACAGGACTCGTCCACTGGCGAAGACATGTCAACAGTGTCAGTCTCTATTGTCGTAGACAGGTCCACTATCTAGAACACTGTTGACTCAGATGTGTCCATTGTCTCAGTCCCTGTTGTCTCATACATGTCCACTGTCTCAGTTCCCGTTATCTCAGATGTGTCCATGGTGTCAGTCCCTATTGTCTAAGACATGTCCATGGTGTCAATAAATGTTGTCTCAGTCATGACCACGGTCTCAGTATCTGTTGTCTCAGATATATCAAATGTCTCAGTCCCTGATGTCTTAGACATGTCCACACTCTCAGTCCCTGTTGTCTCAGATGTCCACTATCTCAATCCCGGTGGTCTCAGATGTGTCCACTGTCTCAGACCCTGTTGTCTCAGATGTGTCCACTGTCTAAGTCCCTGTCTTCTCACACAGGACATCTCCACTGTCTCAGACATGTCAACTGTCTCAGTTTCTGTTGTCTCAGACATGTCCACTGTCTCAAATCCTCTTGTCTCAAACGTGTCGACAGTCTAAGTCCCTGTTGACTCAGACATGTCCACTGTCTCAGTTTCTGTTGTTTCACACATGTCCACTGTCTCAGTCCTTGTGTCTCAGACATGTCCACGGTCTCAGTCATTGTTGTCTCAGACACATCCGTGGTCTCAGTCTCTGTTGTCTCAGACATGTCCACATCCTCAGTACCAGTTTTCTCATACAGGTACACAGTCTCAGCACCTGTTGTCTCAGCCATGTCCACTGACTCATTCCCTGTTGTCTCAGACATGTCCAATGTCTAAGTCCCTGTAGTGTCAGACATGTCCACTGTCTCAGTCCCTGGTGTCTCAGACAGGTCCTAGGCCTCAGTTCCTGTTGTCTCAGACATGTCCACGGTGTCAGTCTTTGTTGTCTCAGACATGTCCACTGTGTCAGTCCCTGTTGTCTCAAGCATTTCCAATATCTCAGTCACTGTTGTCTCAGACACGTTCAAAGTCTTGGTCCCACTTGTCTGACATATGCCCAGTGTCTGAGTCCCTGCAGTCTCAGACATGACCAACGTCTGATTCCCTGTTTTCTCAGACATGTCCAATGTCTCAGTCCCTGTTGTCTCAGACATGTCCACTGTCTCATTCTCTGTTGTTTGACACATGGCCACTGTCTCAGTGCCTGTTGTCTCAGACATGAACACACTCTTAGTCGCAGTCCTATCAGACATCTACACTATCTCAATCCCTTTTGTCTCAGACATGTCCACTGTCTCAGCCACTGTTGTCTCAGACATGTCCACTGTCTTAGACCCTATTTTCTCAGGCATGTCCACTGTCTCAGTCACTGTTGTCTCAGAAATGACTTGTCCACTGTCTCAGACATGTCCACTGTCTCAGTCAATGTTGTCTCAGACATGTGTACTGTCACACTCCCTGTTGTCTCAGAAATGTCCAATATCACAGTCTCTGTTTTGTCAGACATGTCCACTGTCTCTGTTCCTGTTGTTTCAGACATGTCTATGGTCTCAGTCCCTATTATCTCAGACATTTCCACTGTCTCAGCCCCTGTTGTCTCAGACATGTCCACTGTCTCAGTCCCTGTTGTCTCAGACATGCCCACTGTCTCATTCCCTGATTTTTCAGAACATGTCCACTGTCTCAGTCCCTGTTGTCTCAGATATGTCCACTGTCTCAGTCCCTGATGTCTCAGACATGTCCACTGTCTCATTCCCTGATTTTTCAGAACATGTCCACTGTCTCAGTCCCTGTTGTTTCAGACATGCACACTGTCTCTGTCCCTGTGTTTTCAGAACATATCCACTCTCTCAATTCCTGTTGTCTCAGACAAGACTTGTCCATTGTCTCATTCCCTGTTGTCTCAGACATGTCCAATTTCTGAGTCCCTATTATCTCAGATATGACAAATGTCATTCCCTCTTTGCTCAGACATGTCCACAGACTTAGTCCCTCTTGTCTCAGTCTCTGTTTTATCAGACATATCCACTCTCTAAGTCCCTGTCATCTCGGACAGGACATGTCTGTTGTCTCAGATATGTCTACTGTCTCAGTACCTGTTATCTCATACATGTGCAGAGTCTCAGTATCTATTGTCTCAGACATGTCCATTATCTCAGGTCCTGTTATTTAAGACATGACCAGGGTCTCAGGCCCTCTGGTCTCAGGTATGTCCATGGTCTCAGTCCCTGTTGTCTCAGACGGGTCCACAGTCTGAGTCCCTGTTGTCTCAGACATGTCCAATATCTCATTCCCTGTTGTGTCAGACATGTACATGGCCTGAGACCCTGTTGTCTCAGACATGTCCACTGTCTCAGTCACTGTTGTCCCAGACATGCCCATAGTCTCAGTCCCTGTTTTTCAGAACATATCCACTGTCTCAATCCCTGTTGTGTCAGAGAAGACATGTCCACTGTATCATTCCCCATGGTCTCAGAAATGAACACATTCTTGGTTGCAGTTGTAGCAGAGAAGTCCACTGTCTCAGTCCCTGTGTTCTCAGATATCTCCACTGTCTCAGTCCTGGTTGTCTCAGATGTGTCCACTGACTCAGTCCCTGTTCTCTCAGATGTGTCCAGTGTCTCAGTCGCTGTCATCTCAGACAGGAATTGTCGACTGTCTAAGATATGTCAACTGTCTCAGCCTCTATTGTCTCAGACGGGTCCACTGACTTGAACCCTGTTGGCTCAGACGTGTCCACAGTCTCAGTCCCTGTTGTCTCAGATATGTCCACAGTCTCAGTCCCTGTTGTCTCAGATATGTCCATTGTCTCATTCCCTGTTGTTTCACACTTGTCCATTGTCCCAGTGCCTGTTGTCTCAGCCATGTCCACTGTCTCAGTCCCTGTTGTCTCAGACATGTCCATGGTCTCAAACCCTGTTGACTCAGACGTGTCCTCTGTCTCAGTCCCTTTTGTCTCAGACATGTCCACTGTCTCATTTGCTATTATTTCACAATGTGCACTGTCTCAGTCCCTGCTGTCTCAGCCATGTCTGCTATCTCAGTCCCTGTTGTCTCAGACATTTCCAGTGTCTCAGTCAGTGTTGTCTCAGATATGTCCAGTGTCTGTGTCCCTGCAGTCACAGACATTTCCAATGTCTGATTCCCTGTTGTCTCAGACAGGTCCACTGTCTCAGTCCCTGTTGTCTCAGACATGTCCACTGTCTCAGTCCCTTTTGTCTCTGACGTGTCCACTGTCTCAGTCCCTGTTGTCTCAGACATGTCCACAGTATCAGTCCCTATTGTCTCAGACATGTCCAATGTATCAATCCCAGTTTTCTAAGACATGTCCAGGGTCTCAGGTCCTGTGGTCTCAGACATGTCCATGGTCTCAGTCCCTGTTTTCTCAAACATGTCCACTCTCTGAGTCCCTGTTGTCTCAGACTTGTCCAATATCTCATTCCCTGCTGTCTCAGACAGTACAAGTTCTGAGTCCCTGTGGTCTCAGACATGTCCACTGTCTCTGTCCCTGTTGTCTCAGACATTTCCATTGTCTCAGTGCCTGTTGTCTCAGACATGTCCACTGTCTCAGTCCCTATTGTCTCAGACATGTCCACTGTCTCACTCCCTGTAGTCTCAGATATATCTACTGTCTCCGTCCCTGTTATTTTCAGACATGTTGGCTGTCTCATTCCCCATTGTCTCAGAAATGAACACGCACTTAGTCGCAGTTGTATCAGACATGTCCACTGTCTCAGTCCCTGTTGTCTCAGATATGTACACTGTCTCAGTCCTGGTTGTCTCAGTTGTGTCCACTGACTCAGTCCCTCTTGCCTCAGATGTGTCCACTGTCTCAGTCGCTGTCATCACAGACAGGACTTGTCCACTGGCGAAGACATGTCAACTGTCTCAGTAGATATTCTCTCAGATAGGTCCACTATCTCGAACCCGGTTGACTCAGATGAGTCCACTGTCTCAGTGCCTGTTGTCTCAGATATGTCCACTGTCTCATTCCCTGTTGTTTCACACATGTCCACTGTCTCAGTGCCTGTTGTCTCAGACATGCCCACTGTCTAAGTCCCTGTTCTCTCAGATATGTCCAAAGTCTCAGTCCTGGTTGTCTCCGATATTTCCAGTGTCTGAGTCCCTACAGTCTCAGACAGGTCCAATATCTGATTCCCTGTTGACTCAGACAGGTCCATTGTCTCAGTCCCTGTTGTTTCAGATATATCTACTGTCTCAGTCCCTCTTGTTTCAGAAACGTCACCTCCCTGAGTCCCCTTTGTCTTAGACGTGTCCTCTCTCTAAGTCCCTGTTGTCGCAGACATATCTACTGTCTCATTCCCTGTTGTTTCACACATGTCCACTGTCTCAGTGCCTGTAGTCTCAGACATGTCCACTGACTCGGTCCCTGTTGTCTCAGACATGTCCACAGTCTCATTACCTGATGTCTCAGACATGTCCATGGTCTAAGTTCCCGTTATCTCAGACATGTCAACGGTGTCAGTCCCTGTTGTCCCACACATGTCTATGGTGTCAGTACCTGTTGTCTCAGCCATGTCTGCTGTCTCATTCCTTGTTGTTTCACACATGTCCACTGTCTCAGTGCCTATTCTCTCAGACATGTCCACTGTCTCCGTCCCTGTTGTCTCAGACATGTCCACAGTCTCACTCCCTCTTGTCTCAGACATGTCGAAATTATAAGTTCCCGTTATCTCAGAGATGTCCAGTGTCAGTCCCTGTTGTCTCACACATGTCTACGGTGTCAGTACCTCTTGTCTAAGCCACGTCCACTGTCTCATTCCCTGTTGTTTCACACATGTCCACTGTCTCAGTGCCTGTTCTCTCAGACATGTCCACAGTCAAAATCACTGTTGTCTCAGACATGTCCATAGTCTCAGTCCCTGTTGTCTCAGACATGTCCACTGTCCAAGTTCCCATTATCTCAGATATGTCCAGGGTGTCAGTCCCTAATATCTTAGCCATGTCCACTGTCTCAGTCACTGTTGACTCAGACATGTCCATGGTCTCAAACCCTGTTGACTCAGACGTGTCCACTATCTCGGTCCCTTTTTTCTCAGACATGTCCACTGTCTCATTGCTGATGTTTCACACTTGTCCACTGTCTCAGTCCCTGTTGTCTCAGCCATGTCCCCTGTCTCAGTCCCTGTGTCTCAGACATGTCCACTGTCTCAGTGAGTGTTGTCTCAGATATATCCACTATCTCAGTCCCAGTTGTCTCAGACATGTGCACTATCACAGTTCCTGGTATCTCAGACATATAAAAGGTCTCAGTTCCTGTTGTCTCAGACATGTCCACAGTCTCAGTACCTGTTGTCTCAGACATGCCCACTGTCTCAGTCCCTGTTGTATCAGGCATTTCCAATGTCTCAGTCCCTGTTGTCTCAGACATGTACAAAGTCTCAGTCCCGGTTGTGTCATATATGTCCAGTGTCTGAGTCCCTGCAGTTTCAGACATTTCCAATGTCTGATTCCCTGTTGTCTCAGACATGTCCAAGGTCTCAATCCCTGTTGTCTCAGACATGTCCACTCTCTCAGGCTCTGTTGTCTGTGCTGTGTCCACTGTCTTAATCCCTGTTGTCTCAGACATGACCAGTGTCTCAGTACCAGTTATTTCACACATGTCCACTGTCTCAGTCCCTCTTGTCTCAGAAATGTCCATGGTCTCAGACCCTGTTGTCTCAGATATGTGTGTTGTCTCAGACATGTCCATTGGCTCAGTCCCTGTTGTCTCAGACATGTCCACTGACTCAGTCCCTGTTGTGTCAGACATGTCCAATGTCTCACTCCCTGTTGTCTCAGACATGTCCACTGTCTCAGTCCCTGTTGTTTCAGATATATCTACTTTCTCAGTATTTGTTGTTTCAGACATGTCGCCTGTCTCAATCCTCGCTGTCTCAGACATGAACACGCTCTTAGGCACAGTTGTATAAGATATATCCACTGCCTCAGTCCTGGTTGTCTCAGATGTGTCCACAGTCTCAGTTCCTGTTTTCTCAGATGTGTCCACTGTCTCATTCCCTGTCTTCTCAGACAGCACTTGTCCACAGTCTAATATGTGTCACTGACTCAGCCTCTATTATGTCAGACAGGTCCACAGTCACCAACCCTGCTGATTCAGATGTGTCCACTCTCTCAGTTCCTTTTGTCTCAGTCATGTCCACTGTCCCATTCCCTGATGTTTCACACTTGTCCACTGTCTCAGTGCCTGTTGTCTCAGCCATGATCACTGTCTCAGTCCCGTTTGTCTCTGATGTGTCCACTCTCTCATTCCCTGTTGTCTAACATGTGGCCACTGTCTATATCCCTGTCTTCTCAGACAGGACATGTCCACTGTCTGAGACATGTCAACTGTCTCAGTCTCTGTTGTCCCCGAAATGTCCATTGTCTTGAAAATTGTTGTCTCAGACGTGTCCAATGACTCAGTCCCTGCTGTCTCAGACATGTCCAATTTCTCAGTGCCTTTTTTTCAAACATGTCCACTGTCTCAGTCCCTGGTTTCTCAGACATGTACATTACCTCAGACCCTGTTGTCTCAGATATCTGTGTTGTCTCAGACATGTCCACTTTCTCAATCCCTGTTTTCTCAGACATGTCCCCTGTCTCAGTCACTGTTGTCTAGGATGTGTCCACAATCTAAGTTCCTATCTTCTCAGACAGGACATGTCCACTGTCCCAGACATGTCAACTGTATCAGTCTCTGTTGTCTCAGACATGTCCACTGACTCAAAACCTGTTCTCTCAAACGTATCCACAGTCTCAGTCCCTGTTTGCTCAGACATGTCCCCTGTCTCAGTTTCTGTTGTTTCACACATGTCCACTGTCTCGCTCCCTGTTGTCTCAGACTAGTAAATGGTCTCAGTCCCTGATGGCTCAGACATGTCCGTGTTCTCAGTTTCTGTTGTCTCAGACATGTCAAAGGCCTCATTCCCAGTTTTCCCATACAGGTACACTGCCTTAGTCCCTGTTGTCTCAGACATGTCCACTGTCTCAGTCCCTGTTGTTCAGATATGTTCACTGTCTCAGTCCCTGTTATCTCAAACATATCCACTGTCTCAGTCCCTATTATCTCAGATAAATCTAATGTCTCAGTCCCAGTTGTTTCACACATGTGGCCTGTCTCAGTCCCCATTGTCTCATAAAAGAACAAGCTCTTAGTCGGAGTTGTATTAGACATGTCCACTGTCCCAGTCACTGTTGTCTCAGACATGCCCACTGTCTCAGTCCCTGTTGTTTCAGAAATATCCACTCTGTCAGTCCTTGTTGTCTCAGACATATCCACTGTTTCGGTACCTGTTGTCTCAGATGTGTCCACTGTCTCAGTCCCTGTTTTCTCTGATGTGTATACTATCTCCTTACCCATCATCTCAGACAGGACTTCTCCAGTGGCTAAGACATGTCGACTGACTCTACCTCTATTGTCTCAGACAGGTCCGCTGTCTCAAACCCGGCAGACTCAGATGTGTCGACTGTCTCGGTCCCTTTTGTCTCAGACATTTCCACTGTCTCATTCCCTGATGTTTCACACTTGTCCACTGTCTCAGAGCCTGTTGTCTCAGCCATGTCCACTGTTTCAGTCCATGTTGTCTCAGACATGTCCATGATCTCAAACCCTGTTGACTCAGAAGTGTGCACTGTCTTAGTCCCTTTTTTCTCAGACATGTCCACTGTCTCAATCCCTGTTGTATCACACTTGTCCACTCTCTCATTACTTGTTGTCTCAGACATGTCCTGTGTCTCAGTCCCTGTCGTGTCTGACATATCCAATGTCTAAGCATCTGTTGTCTCAGACGTGTCCACTCTCTCAGTCAGTGTTGTCTCAGACATGTGGACTGTCTCAGTCCCTGTTGTCTCAGACATGTACAGTCTCAATTCCCGTTGTCTCAAACATGTCCACAGTGTCAATCCCTGTTGTCTCAGGCATGTCCACTGTCTCATTCCCTTTTGTATCAGACATGTCCGAGGTCTCAGTGCCTGTTTTCTCAGACATATCCAGTGTCTCCATCCCTGTTGTCTCAAACATTTCCACTCTCTCCGTCCCTGTTGTCTCAGATATGTCCACTGTCTCAGTCCCTGTTGTCTCAGATTTGCCCACCATCCCAGTCCCTGTTGTTTCAGACACATCGACTGTGTCCATACTTGTTGTCTCAGACATGTCCACTGTCTCATTCCCTGTTGTCCCAGACATGTCCACTGTCTCAGTCCTGGTTGTCTCAGATGTGTCCATGGTCTCAGTTCCTGTTTTCTCAGATGTGAACACTGTCTCATTCACGGTTGTCTCAGACAGGACTTGTCCACTGTCTAATATGTGTCAACTGACTCAGACTATATTATATCAGACAGGTCAACAGTCTCCAACCCTGCTGACCAAGATGTGGCCACTCTCTCAGTTCCTTTTGTCTCAGACATGTCCACTGTCCCATTCCCTGATATTTCACACTTGTCCAATGTCTCAGTGCCTGTTGTCACAGCCATGTCCACTGTCTAAGTCAATGTTGTTCAAACATGTCCACTGTCTCATTCCCTGTTGTCTCAGACATGTCCACTGTCTCAGTCCTTGTTATCTCAGATATATCTGTCTCATTCCCTGTTGTTTCACACATGTAGCCTGTCTCAGTCCCCATTGGCTCAGATAAGAACATGCTCTTGGGCACAGTCGTAACACTCATGTCCACTGTCTCAGTCCTTGTTGTCTCAGACATGCCCACTGTCTTAGTCCCTGTGGTTTCAGACATATCCACTATGTCAGTGCTTGTTGTCTCAGACGTGTTCACTGTCTCCATCCCTGTTGTCTCAGATATGTCCACTGTCTCAGTCCTGGCTGTCTCAGATGTGTCTACTGTCTCTGTCCCTGTCATCTCAGACAAGACTTATCCACTGGCTAAGACATGTCAACAGACTCAGCCTCTATTGTCTCAGACATCTCCACTGTCTCGAACCTGGCTGACACAGATATGTCCACTGTCCCATTCCCTGATGCTTCACAATTTTCCATTGTCTCAGTGCCTGTTGTCTCAGCCATGTCCACTGTCTCAGAGCCTGTTGTCTCAGACATGTCCACTCTCTCAATCCCTGTTGTCTCAGACATGTCCATGATCTCAAACCCTGTTGACACAGACTTGTACACTGTCTTAGTCCCTTTTGTCTCAGAAATGTCCACTGTCTCATTTCCTGTTGTATCACACTTGTCCAGTGTCTCAGTCCATGTTGTCTCAGACATGT
The DNA here is from genome assembly GCA_009823505.1 of Rhizomys pruinosus. Lineage (NCBI taxonomy): Eukaryota > Metazoa > Chordata > Mammalia > Rodentia > Spalacidae > Rhizomys > Rhizomys pruinosus. The sequence goes on along the minus strand of VZQC01011025.1, from coordinate 1,063,217 downwards.
CCAATGTCTCAGTCCCTGTTATCTCAGACATCTCTAATGTCTCAGTCCCTGTTGATTCACACATGTGGCATATCTCAGTCCCCATTGTCTCAGACAATAGCAGGTGCTTAGTCGCAGATTTATCAGACATGTCCACTGTCTCAGTCCCTTTTTTCTCAGATATGCCCAGTGTCGCAGTCCCTGTTGTTTCAGACATATCCACTGTGTCAGTCCTTGTTGTCACAGACATGTCCACTGTCTCAGTCCCTATTGTCTCAGATATATCTACTATCTCAGTCCTGGTTGTCTCAGATGTGTCAACTGTCTCAGTCCCTGTCATCTCAGACAGGACTTGTCCACTGGCTAAGACATGTCAACTGACTCAGCCTCTATTGTCACAGACAGGTCCACTGTCTCAAACCCTGCTGACACAGATGTGTCCACTGTCTCAATCACTTTTATCTCAGACATGTCCACTGTCTCATTCCCTGATATTTCACACTTGTCCACTGTCTCAGAGACTGTTATCTCAGCCATGTCCATTGTATCAGTCGTTATTGTCTCAGACATGTCCATGTTCTCAAACCCTGTTGACTCAGACGTATCCCCTGTCGTAGTCCCTTTTGTCTCAGACATGTCCACTGTCTCATTGCCTGTTGTATCACACTTGTCCACTGTCTCAGTCCCTGTTGTCTCAGGCATGTCCTGTGTCTCAGTCCCTGTTTTGTCAGACATGTCCAATGTCTAAGTCCCTGTTGTCTCAGACATGTTCACTGTCTCAGTCAGTGATGTCTCAGACATGTCCATTGTCTCAGTTCCCATTGTCTCAAACATGTCCACAGTGCCAGTCCCTGTTGTCTCAGAAATGTCCACAGTCTCCATCCCTGTTGTCTCAGATATGTCCACTGTCTCCGTTCCCATTGTCTCCGACATGTCCACAGTGTCAGTACCTGTTGACTCAAATATGTCCAGTGTCTATGTCCCTGCAGTATCAGACATTTCCAATGTCTGATTCCCTGTTGTCTAAGGCATGTGCAAGGTCTCAGTCCCTGTTTTCTCAGACATGTCCACTTTCTCAGTGCTTGTTGTCTCAGACATATCAACTGTCTCATTCCGTGTGGTCTCAAACATGTCCACTGTCTCAGTTCCTGTTGTCTCAGATATGTCCACGGTCTCAGTGCCTGTTTTCTCAGACATATCCACTGTCTCAATCCCTGTTGTCTCAAACATGTCCACTCTCTCAGTCCCTGTTCTTTCAGACATATCCACTGTGTCAGTCCTTGTTGTCTCAGACATGTCCACTGCCTCAGTCCCTGTTGTCTCAGATATGTCCACTGTCTCAGTCCTGGTTGTCTCAGATGTGTCCACGGTTTCAGTTCCTGTTTTCTCAGATGTGTCCACTGTCTCATTCACTGTTGTCTCAGACAGGACTTGACCACTGTCTAATACGTGTCAAGTGACTCAGACTATATTATCTCAGACAGGTCCACTGTCTCCAACCCTGCTGACTCTCTCAGTTTCTTTTGTCTGTCATGTCCACTGTCCCATTCTCTGATATTACACACTTGTCAAATGACTCAGTGCCTGTTGTCTCAGCCATGTCCACTGTCTAAGTCCCTGTTGTTCAGACATATCCACTGTCTCAGTCCCTGTTGTCTCAGATATGTCCACTGTCTCAGTCCTGATTGTCTCTGATGTGTCCACTCTCTCAGTCCCTGTCATCTCAGACAGGACTTGTCAATTGGCTAAGACATGTGTATTAGTCACTCTTTGTTGCTGTGATAACGCACCATGACCAAGGAACTTATAAAAGGAAGAGTTTATTTGAGCTTACCATTGACGGTTCCAGGGAATCAGAGTCCATTGTGGTGGGAGGCATGGCGGCTGGAGACTGGAGCAGCAAACCGAGGGTCACATCTCGCATTGAGCACAGGAAACAGAGAGAGACTGGAGACCACGAGGCTTGTTAAAACTCACTAAGCCTGCCCCCAACAACGCACTTCCTCTAGCACGGCCACACCCTCCAAGACCTCCAAAAACAACGCCACCAACTGGAGACAAATGTCTGAATACCTAGAGCCTATGGTGTACACTCCTCCAAACCACCACATTCCACTCCCCATCCCCCATAGTCTCCTGACCATATGAAATGCAAAATGCATTTAGTCCAACCTTAAATGTCCCCATAGTCTTTACCAGTTTCAATGCCATTCAAAAGTCCACAATCCAAAGTCTCTTCTGAGACTCAGGCCAATCTCTTAAACTGTAAGCTCCTGTAAAATCAAAAGAAAAAAATTACATACTCCCAATGTACAGTGGAACCAAAATACACATTCTCATTCCAAAAGGGAGGAATAGAGGCATAGCGAGGAAATACTGGACCAAAACAAGACCGAAAACCAGCAGGGCAAATGCCAAATCCTGTAGCTCCACATGCAACTTCTGGGACTTGACTTCCAAAGGGCTTAGATGGCTCAGCTCTTCCAGCTTTGCTTGCAACATACATCTCTTTCTTAGGCCGGTACCACTCCCTATATGCAGCGAATATCTCACAGGACTGGCATCTCGAATATCTTCTTGGGGTTTCCGCTGCCAACCAGGCTTCACATTCACAGATTCATGCAATGGCCTGTCAGGACCTACTTTATGCAGGGACATCCCTGCTGCGCTCTGCCTGACCTTGGCAGCTCTCTGAAACCGTGGAGGATGAACTGATGACGCCTTCACTCTTGCAAACTTCATGCCTCTAAAGCCAGCACCACGTGAATGAAACTGCCGAGTTTGGCTGCAATTTTGGGATGGGTCCTGGCCTATTTCAACCACATTTGCAACTTTACTCTGCCCTGGATTTGTTGGAGGATTAGCTGGGTGTGGTCTTGCCCTGAAGGAACTGATTCTTTTGTTAACTTGTAAATCTCCAGGCCTCTCCTTAATTGCTTTAATCTCCTTATGAAAGGGAGCCTCTCCTTCACATGCCTTGGCCCCACCTTTAATCTTCCTAGTGCAGTTATCAGATCCAAACTGCATATTCTGCATTTCTTTCTGCCCCATCTGCTCTTCTTCACTGTAGATCTGCACAATATTCACTATTAAAAGCCACACCACCATTTCTACATTAGGCTGTCTTGAAATATCCTCTGCCAAAGACATCAGCCCATTGCTTTTCAACTTAGCATCAGGCAAGCATTTGGGCTGCGGACAAACTGCTGTCAGACTCTTCATCAAAATATCCCAGTTGCTGCCTAAGTCTTTATTTTCCCCTGGAACCACATCTTTTGCAGCCATTCTTTCTTCCATTCCTCCACTAGAATGGCCCGTTAAGCGCTGCTTACAGTAGTCAACAGCCTTTCTAGCCCAAAGTTCCAAAGTCATTTCTCCAACCATCCACATGGTCAGGTTCTTCACAGCCAACAGCCCGCTCTCTGGTACCAAATTACTGTAGTAGTCACTTTTCTGTTGCTGTGATAAAGCACCATGACCAAGGAACTTATAAAAGGAAGAGTTTATTTGAGCTTAAGATTGACAGTTCCAGGGAATCAGAGTCCATTGCGGTGGAAGGCATGGCAGCTGGAGATTGGAGCAGCAAACCTAGGGTCACATCTCGCAATGAGCACAGGAAACAGAGAGAGACTGGAGACCAGGAGGCATGTTAAAACTCACTAAGCCTGCCCCCAACAAAACACTTCCTCTAGCACGGCCATACCCTCCAAGACCTCCAAAAACAACACCACCAACTGGGGACAAATGTTGGAATACCTAGAGCCTATGGGGGAAACTCATCCAAACCACCATAACATGTCAACTAACTCAGCATCTATTGTCTCAGACAGGTCCACTGTCTCGAACCTGGCTGACACAGATGTGTCCACTGTCTCAGTCCCTTTTGTCTCAGACATGTCCACTGTCTCATTCCCTGATGTTTCACACTTGTCCACTGTCTCAGAGCCTGTTGTCTCAGGTATGTCAACTGACTCAGTCCCTGTTGTCTCAGATATGTCCATGATCTCAAATCCTGTGGACTCAGACATGTCCACTGTCTCAGTCCCTGTTGGCTCAGGAAAGTCCCATGTCTCAGTCACTGTTGTGTCAGACATATCCAAAGTCTAAGTCCCGGTTGTCTCAGACATGTCCACTCTCTCATTCAGTGTTGTCTCAGACATGTCCACTGTCTCACTTCCCGTTGTCTCAGACATGTCCACAGTGTCAGTCCCTGTTTTTTCAGACATGTACACTGTCTCAGTCCCTGTTGTCTCAGATATGTCCAATGTCTCAGTTCCCATTGTCTCAGACATGTCCACAGTGTTAGTCCCTATTGTCTCAGAAATGTCCATGGTCTCAGTACCTGGTGTCTCAAGTAGGTCCAGTGTCTGAGTCCCTGCATTATCAGACATTTCCAATGTCTGATTCCCTGTTGAGTCATACATATGCAAGGTCTCAGTTCCTGATTTCTCAGATATGTCCACTGTCTCAGTGCCTGTTGTCTCAGACATATCCACTGTCTCAATCCCTCTTGTCTCTAACATGTTCACTGTATCAGTTCCTGTTGTCTCAGATATGTCCACTGTCTCAGTCCCAGTTGTCTCTGATGTGTGCACTAAGTCCCTGTTGTCTCAGATGTGTGCACTATCTATGGCCCTGTCTTCTCAGACAGGACATGACCACTATCTCAGACATGTCAACTGTCTCAGTCTCTGTTGTCTCAGACTTGTCCACTGTCTCAAACCGTGTTGTCTCAGATGGGTCCACTGAGTCAGAACCTGCTGTCTCAGACATGTCCAATTTCTCAGTCCCTTTCTTTTCAGACATGTCCACTGTCTAAGTCCCTGGAAACTCAAGCATTTACATGGTCTCAGACCCTGTTGATTCAGACAACTGTGTTGTCTCAGACATGTCCACTGTCTCTAACCCTGTTGTCTCAGACATGTCTACTGTCTCAGTTCCCCTTGTCTCAGACATGTCCACAGTGTCAGTCGCTGTTGTCTCAGACATATCCATGGTCTCATTACATGGTGTCTCAAATATGTCCAGTGTCTGAGTGCCTGCATTATCAGACATTTCCTATGTCTGATTCCCTGTTGTCTCATACATATGCACTGTCTCAGTCCCTGATGTCTCAGACATGTCCACTGTCTCAGGGCCTGTTGTCTCAGACATATCCACTGTCTCTATCCTTGTTGTCTCAAACATGTCCACTGTATCAGTTCCTGTTGTCTCAGATATGTCCACCGTCACAGTCCCGGTTGTCTCAGATGTGTGCACTGTCTATGTCCCTGTCTTCTCAGACAGGACATGTCCACTGTCTCAGACATGTCCACTGTCTCAAACCCTTTTGTCTCAGATGTGTCCACTGAGTCAGACCCTCCTGTCTCAGACACGTCCAATTTCTCAGTCCCTTTTTTTTCAGACATGTCCACTGTCTCAGTCCCTGGAATCTCAAGCATTTACATGGTCTCAGACCCTGTTGACCAGACATCTGTGTTGTCTCAGACATGTCCACTGTCTCTGGCTCTGTTGTCTCAGACATGTCCACTGTCTCGGTCCCTGTTGTCTAGGATGTGTCCAAAGTCTAAGTTCCTATTTTCTCAGTCAGGACATGTCCACTGTCTCAGACATGTCAACTGTCTCAGTCTCTGTTATCTTAGATATGTCCACTGTCTTAAACAATGTTGTCCCAAACGTGTCCACTGTCTCAGTCCCTGTTGTCTCTAACTTGTCCCATATCTCAGTTTATGTCGTTTCATACATGTCCAATGTCTCAGTCCCTGTTGTCTCAGACTAGTCCACAGTCTCAGTCCATGATGTCTCAGACACATCCATGGTCTCAGTCTCTGTTGTCTCAGACATCTCCACTGCATCAGTCCTGGTTTTCTCATACAGGTACACTGCATTGTCCCTGTTGTTTCAAACGTGTCCACTGTTTCAGTCCCTGTTTTATCAGACATGTCTGCTGTCTCAGTTCCTGTTGTTTCTCACATGCCCACAGTCTCAGTCCCTGTTGTCTCAGACTCGTCCACATCACAGTCTCTAATATCTCAGACATGTCCACTACCTCAGTCCCAGTTTTCTCACACAGATACACTGCCTAAGTCCCTCTTGTCTCAGACATGTCCACTGTTTCAGTCCATGGTGTCTCTGACATGTCCACTGTATCAGTCCCTGTTGTCTCAGATATATCTACTGTCTCAGTCCCTGTTGTTTCACACATGTGGCCTGTCTCAGTCCCCATTGTCTCAGACATGAACACGCTCTTAGTTGCAGTTTGATAAGAAATGTCCACTGTCTATGTCCCTGTTGTCAAAGACTTGCCCACTGTCTCAGTCTCTGTTGTTTCAGACATATCCACTGTGTCAGTCCTTGTTGACTCAGACATGTCCACTGTCTCAGTCCCTTTGTCACAGATATGTCCACAGTCTCAATCCTGGTTGGCTCAAATGTGTCCACGGTCTCAGTTCCTGTTTTCTCAGCTGTGTACACTATCTCATTTCCTGTCACCTCAGACAGAACTTGTCCACTGTCTAATATGTGTTAACTGATTCAGCCTCTATTATCTCATACAGGTCCACTGTCTACAACCCTGCTGACTCAGATATGTCCACTGTCTCAGTCCCTTTTGTCTCAGACATGTCCACTGTCCCATTCCCTGATATTTCACACTTGTACAATGTCTTGGTTTCTGTTGTCTCAGCCATGTCCACTGTCTCAGTCCCTGTTGTCTCAGATATGTCCACTCTCTCAATCCTTCTTATCTCAGATATATCTAATGACTCAGTCCCTGTTGTTTCACACATGTGGCCTGTCTCAGTCCCGGTTGGCTCAGATAAAAACACGCTCCTATGTGCAGTTGTATCAGACATGTCCACTGTCTCAGTCCCTGTTGTCTCAGACATGCCATAGTCTCAGTCCCTGTTGTTTCAGAGATATCCACTGTGTCAGTGCTTTTTGTCTCAGACATATCCAGTGTCTCCATCCCTATTGTCTCAGATATGTCCACTGTCTCAGTCCTGGTTGTCTCAGATGTGTCTACTGTCTCAGTCCCTGTCATCTCAGAAAGGACTTGTCCACTGGCTAAGAAATGTAAAATGACTCAGCCTCTATTGTCTCAGACGGCTCCACTGTCTCAAACCCAGCTGACAGAGATATGTCCACTGTCCCATTCCCTGGTGTTTCACACTTGTCCATTGTCTCAGTGCCTGTTGTCTCAGCAATGTCCACTCTCTCAGAGCCTCTTATCTCAGACATGTCCATTGTCTCAGTCAATGTTGTCTCAGTCATGTCCATGATCTCAAACCCTGTTGACTCAGTCATGTCCACTGTCTTAGTCCCTTTTGTCTCAGAAATTTCCACTGTCTCATTCCCTGTTGTATCACACTTGTCCACTGTATCAGTCCCTGTTGTCTCAGGCGTGTCCCGTTTCTCAGTCCCTGTTGTGTCAGACATGTGCAATGTCTAAGTCCCTGTTGTCTCAGACATATCCACTGTCTCAGTCAGTGTTGTCTCAAACATGTTCACTCTCTCAGTTCCCGGTGTCTCAGACATGTCCACAGTGTCATCCCTGTTGTCTCAGACATGTCCACTGTCTCTGTTTCCGTTTTCTCAAACATGTCCACAGTGTCAGTCCCTGTTGTCTCAGACATGTCCATGATCTCAGTGCATTTTGTCTCAGACATATCCACTGTTTCATTCCCTGTACTCTCAAACATGTCCACTCTCTAACTCCCTGTTGTCTCAGATATGTCCACTGTCTCAGTCCCTGTTGTCCCAGACTTGCCCACCATCTCAGTCCCTGTTGTTTCAGACATATCCACTATGTCAGTCCTTGTTGTCTCAGTCATGTCTACTGTCTCAGTCCCTGTTCTCTCAGATATGTCCACTGTCCCAGTCCTGGTTGTCTTAGATCTGTCCACAGTCTCAGTTCCTATTTTCTCAGATGTGTCCACTGTCTCATTCCCTGTCGTCTCAGACAGGACTTGTTCACTGTCTAATATGTGTCAACTGACTCATTCTCTATTATCACAGACAGGTCCACTGTCTCCAACCCTGCTGACTCAGATGTGTCCACTCTCTCAGTTCCTTTTGTCTCAGACATGTCTACTGTACCATTCACTGTTGTTTCACACTTGTCAAATATCTCAGTGCCTGTTGTCTCAGGCATGTCCACTGTCTAAGTCCCTGTTGTTCAGACATATCCACTGTCTCAGTCCCTATTGTGTCAGACATGTCCACTGTCCCAGTCACTGTTATCTCAGATATATCTAACGTCTCAGTCCCTGTTGTTTCACATATGTGGCCTGTCTCAGGTAAGAACATGCTCTTAGTCTCAGTTGTATCAGACATGTCCACTCTCTCAGTCCCTGTTGTCTCAGACATGCCTACTTTCTCAGTCCCTGTTGTCTTAGATATGTCCACTGCCTCATTCCTGGTTGTCTCCGATGTGTTCACTGTCTCAGTCCCTTTCATCTCAGTCAGGACTTGTCCAATGGCTAAGACATGTCAACTGACACAGCGTCTATTGTCTCAGACAGGTTCACTGTCTCAAACCCGGCTGACACAGATGTGTCCACTGTCTCAGACCCTTTTGTCTCAGACATGTCCACTATCTCATTCCCTGATGTTTCACACTTGTCCACTGTCTCAGAGTCTGTTGTCTCAGACATGTCCACTGACTCAGTCCCTGTTGTCTCAGACATGTCCACTCTCTCAGTCCCTGTTTTCTCAGACATGTCCAATGTCTCAGTTTCTGTTGTCTCAGACATGTCCACAGTGTCAGTCCCTGTTGTCTCAGGCATGTCCACAGTCTCAGTACCTGGTGTCTGAAATATGTCCTGTGTCTAAGTCCCTGCATTATCAGACATTTCCAATGTCTAATTTCCTGTTGTCTCATACATATGCAAGGTCTCAGTCCCTGATTTCTCAGATATGTCCACTGACTCAGGTCCTGTTGTCTCAGACATATCCACTGTCTCAATCCCTGTTGTCTCAAACATGTCCAGCGTATCAGTCCCTGTTGTCTCAGATATGTCCACCGTCTCAGTCCCAGTTGGCTCTGATGTTTGCATTGTCTCAGTCCCTGTTGTTTCAGATGTTTGTACTCTCTCTGTCTCTGACTTCTCAGACAGGACATGTCCACTGTCTCAGACATGTCAACTGTCTCAGTCTCTGTTGTCTTAGACATGTGCACTGTCTCAAACCCTGTTTGTCTCAAACCCTGTCTCAGATGTGTCCACTGAGTCAGACCCTGCTGTCTCAGACATGTCCCATTTCTCAGTCCCTTTTTTCAGACAAGTCCACTGTCTCAGTCCCTGGAATATCAAGCATTTACATGGTCTCAGACCCTGTTGTCTCAGACATCTGTGTGGTCTCAGACATGTCCACTGTCTCTGTCCCTGTTTTTTCAGACATGTCCACTGTCTCAGTCCCTGTTGTCTCAGATATGTCCACTCTCTCGGTCTCTGTTGTCTAGGATTTGTCCACAGTCTAAGTTCCTGTCTTCTCAGACAGGACGTATGCACTGTCTCAGACATGTCAAATGTCTCAGTCTCTGTTGTCTCAGATATGTCCACTGTCTCAAATACTGTTGTCTCAAACGTGTCCACTGTCTCAGTCCCTGTTGTCTCTGACATGTCCACTGTCTCAGTTTCAGTTTTTTTCACAAATGTCCACTGTCTCAGTCCCTGTTGTCCCAGACTAGTCCACAGTCTCAGTCCCTGATTTTTCAGACACATCCACGGTCTCAGTCTCTGTTGTCTCAGACAGGTCCATTGTCTCAGTCCCGGTTTTCTTATACTCATACAGTTCCTTAGTCCCTGTTGTCTCAGACATGTCCACTGTCTCAGTCCATGTTGTCTCAGACATGTCCACTGTATCAGTCCCTATTTTCTCAGATATATCTACTGTCTCAGTCCCTGTTTTTTCACACCTGTGGCCTGTCTCAGTCCTCATTGACTCAAGCATGACCACGCTCTTAGTCGCAATTGTATCAGACATGTCCATTGTCTCAAGAAATGTTGTCTCAGATATGTCCACTGTCTCAGTCCCAGTTGTCTCTGATGTGTGCACTTTCTCAATCCCTGTTGTCTCAGATGTGTGCACTGTCTCTGTCCCTGTCTTCTCAGACAGGACATGTCCACTGTCTCAGACATGTCAACTGTATCTGTCTCTGTTGTCTCAGACATGTCCACTGTCTCAAAACCTGTTGTCTCAAATGTGTCCAATGTCTCAGTCCCTGTTTTCTCAGACATGTCCCCTGTCTCAGTTTCTGTTGTTTCACACATGTCCACAGTCTCAGTCCCTGTTGTCTCAGACTAGTCCATGATCTCAGTGCCTGATGTCTCAGACACGTCCATGGTCTTAGTCTCTGTTGTCTCAGGCATGTCAACAGCCTCAGTCCCCATTTTCTCATACAGGTACACTGCCTTCGTCCCTCTTGTCTCAGACATGACCACTGTCTCAGTCACTGTTGTCTCAGACAGGTCCACTGTCTCAGTTCCCATTGTCTCAGACATATCCACAATTTCAGTCACTGTTGTCTCAGACATGTCCACGGTCTCAGTAACTTTTGTCTCAAATATATCCATCGTCTGAGTCCCTGCAGTATCAGCCATTTCAAATGTCTGATTCCCTGTTGTCTCAGACATGTCCACTGTCTCAGTACCTGTTATCTCAGATTTGTCCATTGTCTCCATCTCTGTTGTCTAGGATGTGTCCACAGTCTAAGTTCCTGTCTTCTCAGACAGGACATGTCCACTGTCTCAGACATGTCAATGTCTCAGTCTCTGTTGTCTCAGATCTGTCCACTGTCTCAAACACTTGTCTCAAACGTGTCCACTGTCTCAGTCCCTGTCATCTCAGAATAGTCCACAGTCTCAGTCCCTGCTGTCTCAGACATAACCAGGGTCTCAGTCCCTGTTGTCACAGACATGTCCACTGCCTCAGTCACGGTTTTCTCTTACATGTACACTGCCTTAGTCCCTGTTGTCTCAGACATGTCCATTGTCTCAGTCCATGCTCTCTCAGACATGTCCACTGTCTCAGTCCCTTTTGTTTCACACATGTGGCCTGTCTCAGTTTCCATTGTCTCAGACATGAACACGCTCTTAGTCGCAGTTGTATCAGACATGTCCATTGTCTCAGTTGCTGTTGTCTCAGACATGCCCACTTTCGCAGTCCCTGTTGTTTCAGACATACCCACTGTGTCAGTATTTGTTGTCTCAGACATTTCCACTATCTAAATCCCTCTTGTCTCAGATATATCCATAGTCTCTGTCCTGGTTGTCTCAGATGTGTCCACTGTCTCAATCCCTGTTTTCTCAGATGTGTCCACTGTCTCATTCCCTGTCGTCTCAGACAGGACTAGTCCACTGGTTAAGACATGTAAACTGACTCAGCCTCTATTGTCTCAGACATGTCCACTGTCTCATACTCTGCTGACTCAGATGTGTCCACTGCCTCAGTCCCTTTTGTCTCAGACATGTCCACTGTCCCATTCCCTGATGTTTCACACTTGTCCACAGTTTCAGTGCCTGTTGTCTCAGCCATGTCCACTTTCTCAGTCCCGGTTGTCTCTGATGTGTCCACTCTCTCATTCTCTGGTGCTAAAATGTGTCCATGAATATTTCCCTGTCTTCTCAGACAGGACATGTCCACTGTCTCAGACATGTCAACTCTCTTAGTCTCTGTTGTCTCAGAAATGTCCACTCTCTCGAAAACTGTTGTCTCAGACGTGTCCAATGACTCAGTCCCTGCTGTCTCAGATATGTCCAATTACTCAGTCCCTTTTTTTTCATACATGTCCAGTGTCTCAGTCCCTGATTTCTCAGACATTTACATGATCTCCGACCCTGTTGTCTCAGATATCTGTGTTTTCTCAGCCATAACCACTGTCTCTGTCCCTGTTATCTCAGACATGTCAACTGCCTCAATCCCAGTTTTCTCATATAGGTATACTGCCTAAGTCCCTTTTGTTTCAGACATGTACAATGTGTCAGTCCTTTTTGTCTCCGACAGGTCCACTGTTTCAGTCCCTGTTGTGTCAGATATATCCATGGTCTTAGTCCTGGTTGTCTCAGATGTTTCCATTGTCTCAGTCCCTGTTTTCTAGGATGTGTCCACAGTCTCTTTCCCTGTCATCTCAGACAGGACTTGTCCACAAGCTAAGATATGTCAACTGACTCAGACTGTATTGTCTCAGAGAGGTCCACTGTCTTGAACCCGGCTAACTCACACCTGTCCACTGCCTCAGTCCCTTTTGTCTCAGATATGTCCACTGTCCCATTCGCTGATGTTTCAAAATTGTCTACTGTCTCATAGCCTGTTGTCTCAGCCATGTACACTGTCTCAGTCCATGTTGTCTCAGACATGTCCATGATCTCAAACCCTGCTGAATCAGAAATGTCCACTATCTTAGTCCCTTTTGTCACAGACATGTCCACTGTCTCATTCCCTGCTGTATCACACTTGTCCACTCTCTCAGTCCTTGTTGTCTCAGGCATGTCCTGTATCTCAGTCCCTGTTGTGTCAGACATGTCCAATGTCTAAGTACCTGTTGTCTCAGACATGTCCACTGTCTCAGTCAGTGTTGTCTCAGACATGTCCACTGTTTCAGTTCCCGATGTCTCAAACATGTCCACAGTGTCAGTCCCTGTTGACTCAGACATGTCCACGGTCTCTGTGCCTGTTGTCTCAGACATATCCACTGTCTCAATCCCTGTTGTCTCAAACATGTCCACTCTCTCAGTCCCTGTTGTCTCAGATATGTCAATTATCTCAGTCCCTGTTGTCCCAGACTTGCCCACCATCTCAGTCCCTATTGTTTCAGACATATCCACTGTGTCAGTCCTTGTTGTCTTAGACATGTCCACTGCCTCAGTCCCTGTTTTCTCAGGTATGTCCACTGTCTCAGTCCTGTTCGTCTCAGATGTGTGCATGGTCTCAGTCCCAGTTTTCTCAGATGTGTCCACTCCCTCATTCACTGTTGTCTCAGACAGGACTTGTCTACTGTTTAATACGTTTCAACTGACTCAGACTCTATTATCTCAGACAGGTCCACTGTCTCCAACACTGCTGACTCAGATGTGTCCACTCCCTCAGTTCCTTTTGTCTCAGACATGTCCACTGTACCATTCCCGGATGTTTCACACTTGTCAAGTGTCTCAGTGCCTGTTGTCTCAGCCATGTCCACTGTGTAAGTCCTTGTTGTTCAGACATGTCCACTGTCCCAGTCGCTATTGTGTCAGACATGTCCACTGTCCCAGTCCCTGTTATCACATATATATCTAATGGCTCATTCCCTGTTGTTTCACACATGTGGCCTGTCTCTATCCCCATTGTCTCAGATAAGAACACGCTCTTAGTCGCAGTTATATCAGACATGTGCACTGTCTAAGTCCCTGTTGTCTCAGACATGCCCACTGTCTCGGTCCATGATGTCTCAGATATGTCCACTGTCTCAGTCCTACTTTTCTCAGATGTGTCCGCTGTCTTAGTCCCTGTCATCTCTGACAGGGCTTGTCCACTGGCTAAGACAAGTCAACTGAGCCTCTATTGTCTCAGACAGGTCCACTGTGTCGAAACCGGTGACACAGATGTGTATACTGTCACAGTCCCTTTTATCTCAGACATGTCCACTGTATCATTCCCTGATGTTTCACACTTGTCCACTGTCTCAGAGCCTGTTGTCTCAGTTAAGTCCACTGACTCAGGCCCTGTTGTCTCAGACATGTCCATGATCTCACACCCTGTGGACTCAGTCGTGTCCAATGCCTTAGTCCCTTTTGTCTCAGAGATGTCTACTGTCTCAGTCCGTGTTGTATCACACTTGTACACTGTCTCATTCTCTATTGTCTCAGGCATGTACCGTGTCTCATTCCCAGTTGTGTCAGACATGTCCAGTGTCTAAGTACCTGTTGTCTCAGACATGTCCACTGTCTCAGTCAGTGTTGTCTCAGACATGTCCACTGTCTCAGTTCCCGTTGTCTCAGATGTGTCCACAGTGTCAGTCCATATTGTCTCAGACATGTCCACTGTCTCAGTCCCTGTTGTCTCAGACATGTCCAATGTCTCAGTTCCCATTGTCTCAGACATGTCCACAGTGTCAGTCCCTGTTGTCTCAGACATGTCCATGGTCTCAGTACCCGGCGTCTCAAATAGGTCCAGTGTCTGAGTCCCTGCATTATTAGACATTTCCAATGTCTGATTCCCTGTTGTCTCATATATATGCAAGGTCTCATCTCCTGATTTCTCAGACATGTCCACTGTCTCAGTGCCTGTTTTCTTAGACATAGCCACTGTCTCAATCCCTGTTGTCTCAAACATGTCCACTGTTTCAGTTCCTGTTGTATCAGATGTGTGCACTGTCTCAGTCCCCATTGTCTCCGATGTGTGCATTATCTATGTCCCTGTCTTCTCAGACAGGATATGTCCATTGTCTCAGACATTTCAGCTATCTCAGTCTCTGTTGTCTCAGACATGTCCACTGTCTCAAAACCTGTTGTCTGAGATGTGTCCACTGAGTCAGAACCTGGTGTCTCAGACACGTCCAATTTCTCAGTCCCTTTTTTTCATACATGTCTACTGTCTCAGTTCCTGGAATCGCAAGCATTTACATGTTCTCAGACCCTGTTGTTGCAGAAATCTGTGTTGTCTCAGACATGTCCACTGTTTCTGTCCCTGTTGTCTCAGACAAGTCCACAGTCTCAGTCCCTGTTGTGTCAGATATTTCTACTGTCTCAGTCCCTGTTGTCTAGGAGGTGTCCACAATCTAATTTCCTGTCTTATTAGAGAGGACATGTCCCTGTCTCAGACGTGTCAACTGTCTCAGTCCCTTTTGTCTCAGATATGCCCACTGTCTCAGTCCTGGTTGTCTCAGATGTGTCCATTGTCTCAGTTCCTGTTTTCTCAGATGTGTCCACTGTCTCATTCACTGTCGTCTCAGACAGGACTTGTCCACTGTGTCAACTGACTCAGACTCTACTATGTCAGAGAGGTCCACTCTCTCCAACCCTGCTCACTCAGATTTATCCACTCTCTCAGTTCCTTTTGTCTCAGACATATCCACTGTACCATTCCCTGATGTTTCACACTTGTCAAATGTCTCAGTGCCAGTTGTCTCAGCCATGTCCACTGTCTCAGTCCCTGCTGTTCAGACATATCCAATGCCTCAGTCGCTGTTGTCTCAGAAATGTCCACTGTCGCAGTCCCTATTATCGCAGATATATCTAATATCTCAGTCCCTCTTGTTTCACACATGTGGCCTGTCGAAGTCCCTGTTGTCTCAGATAAGAACATGCTCTTAGTCGCAGCTGTATCAGACATGTCTACTGTCTCATTCCCTGTTGTCTCAGACATGCCCACTGTCTCAGTCCCTGTTGTCTCAGATATGTCCACTGTCTAAGTCCTGGTTGTCTCAGATGTGTCCACTGTCTCAGTCCCTGTCATCTCAGACAGGACTTGTCCACTGGCTAAGACATGTCAACTGACTCAGCCTCTATTGTCTCAGACAGGTCCTCTGTCTTGAACCTGGCTGACACAGATGTGTCCACTGTCTCAGACCCTTTTTTCTCAGACATGTCTACTATCTCATTCCCTGATATTTCATACTTGCCCACTGTCTCAGAGGCTGTTTTCTCAGCCATGTCCACTGACATAGTCCCTGTTGTCTCAGACAAGTCAATGATCTCAAACCCTGTGGACTCAGACATGTCCACTGTCTCAGTCCCTGTTGTTCAGACATGTCCACTGTCTCAGTCACTGTTGTGTCAGACAGGTCCACTGTCTCAGTTCCTGTTGTCTCAGTTATGTCCACTGTCTCAGTCCCGGTTGTCTCTGATGTGTGCACTGTCTCATTCCCTGTTGTCTCAGATGTGTGCATTGTCTCTGTCCCTGTCTTCTCATAGAGGACATGTCCACTGTCCCTGACATGTCAACTATCTCAGTCTCTGTTGTCTCAGACATGTCCACAGTCTCAAACCTTGTTGTCTCAGATGTGTCCACCGAGTCAGTCCCTGCTGTCTCAGACATGTCCAATTTCTCAGCCCCTTTTTTTTCAGACATGTCCACTCTCTCAGTCCCTGGAATATCAAGCATTTACATGGTTTCAGACCCTGTTGTCTCAGACAATTGTGTTATCTCAGTTATGTCCACTGTCTCTGTCCCTGTTGTCTCAGACATGTCCATTGTCTCAGTCCCTGATGTCTCAGTTATGTCCACTGTCTCAGTCCCTTTTGTCTAAGATGTGTCCACAGAATAAGTTTCTGTCTTGTCAGACAGGACATGTCCACTGTCTCAGGCATGTCAACTGTCTCAGTCTCTGTTGTCTCAGATATGTACACTGTCTCAAATACTGTTGTCTCAAACGTGCCCACTGTCTCAGTCCCTGTTGTCTCTGACATGACCTTGTCTCAGTTTCTGTTTTTTCACAAATGTCCACTGTCTCAGTCCCTGTTGTCCCAGACTAGTCCACAGTCTCAGTCCCTGATGTCTCAGGCACATCCACGATCTCAGTCTCTGTTGTCTCAGACAGGTCCACTGTCTCAGTCCCGGTTTTTTCACACCCGTACACTACCTTTGTCCCTGTTGTCTCAGACTTGTACACTGTCTCAGTCTATGTTGTCTCAGACATGTCCACTGTCTCAGTCCCTGTTGTGTTAGATATATCTACTGTCTCAGTCCCTGTTGTTTCACACCCGAGTCCTGTCTCAGCCCCGATGTCTCAAACATGAACACACTCTTAGTCGCAGTTGTATCAGACATGTCCAATGTCTCAGTCCCTGTTGCCTCAGATATGTCCACTGTCTCAATCCTGATAGTTTCAGATGTGTCCACTGTCTCAGTCCCTGTTATCTCACATGTGTCTACTGTCTCATTCCCTGTCATCACAGACAGGACATGTCCACTGTCTCAGACATGTCAACTGTCTCAGTCTCTGTTGTCTAACACATATCCACTGTCTCAAAACCTGTTGTTTCACACCTGTCCACTGAATCAGTCCCTGTTTTCTCAGACGTCCCCTGTCTTAGTTTCTGTTGTTTCACACATGTCCACAGTCTCAGTCCCTGTTGTCTCAGACTAGTCCTTGTTCTCAGTCCCTGATGTCTCAGACACGTCCACGGTCTGAGTCTGTTGTCTCAGACATGTCAACAGCCTCAGTCCCAGTTTTCTCATACAGGTATAATGCCTTAGTCCCTCTTTTCTCAGACATGTCCACTGTCTCAGTCCCTGTTGTTCAGATATGTCCACTGTCTCAGTCACTGTTGTCTCAGACAGGTCCACTGTCTCAGTTACCATATTCTCAGACATATCCACAATTTCAGTCACTGTTGTCTCAGACAAGTCCAAGGTCTCCGTACCTGTTGTCTCAAATATGTCCACCCTCTGAGTCCCTGCAGTATCAGTCATTTCCAATGTCTGATTCCCTTTGTCTCAGACATGTCCACGGTCTCAGTGCCTGTTGTCACAGACATATCCACTGTCTCAATCCCTGTTGTCTCAAACATGTCCACTGTGTCAGTCCCTCTTGTCTCAGATATGTCCACTGACTCAGTCACTGTTGTATCAGACATGTCCATGATCTCATCCCTGATGTCGCAGATATGTCCACATTCTCAGTCTTTGTTGTCTCAGACATGTCCAGCAACTCAGTCCCTGTTTTCTCATACAGATACATGGCCTTAGCCCCTGTTGTCTCAGACATGTCCACTATCTCAGTACATGTTGTCTCAGACATGTCCATTGTCTCAGTCCCTGTTGTCTCTGACATGTCCACTGTGCCAGTCCCTATTATCTCAGATATATCTGCAGTCTCAGTCCCTGTTGTTTCACACATGTGACCTGTCTCAGTCCCCGTTGTCTCAGACATGAACATGCTCTTAGTCGCAGTTGAATCAGACATGTCCACTGTC
The DNA here is from genome assembly GCA_009823505.1 of Rhizomys pruinosus. Taxonomy (NCBI): domain Eukaryota; kingdom Metazoa; phylum Chordata; class Mammalia; order Rodentia; family Spalacidae; genus Rhizomys; species Rhizomys pruinosus. Next base: position 1,045,344 of record VZQC01011025.1, on the reverse strand, counting down.
TCAGTGGCTGTTGTCTCAGACATACCCGCTGTCTCAGTGCCTGTTGTTTCAGACATATCCACCGTGTCAGTCCTTGTTGTTTCAGACATATCCACTGTCTCAATTGCTGTTGTCTCAGATATATCCACTGTCTCATTCCTGGTTGTCTCAAATGTGTCCACTCTCTCATTTCCCATTTTCTCAGATGTGTCCACTGTCTCATTCCCTGTCATCTAAGACAGGACTTGTCCCCTGGCTAAGACATGTCAACCGACTCAGCCTCTATTGTCTCAGACAGGTCCATGGTCTCAAACCGTGCTGACTAAGATGTGTCCACTGTCTCAGTCCCTTTTGACTCAGAAATGTCCACTGTCCCATTACCTTATGTTTCACACTTGTCCACTGTCTCAGTGCCTCTTGTCTTGGCCATGTCCACTGTCTCAGTCCCGGTTCTCTCTGATATGTCCACTGTCTCAATCCCTGTTACCCAGATGTGTCCACTGTCTATGTCCCTGTCTTCTCAGACAGGACATGTCCACTGTCTAAGACATGTCAACTGTCTCAGTCTCTGTTGTCTCAGACATGTCCACTCTCTCGAACTCTGTTGTCTCAGATGTGTCCACTGACTCAGTCCCTGCTGTCTCAGACATGTCCAATTTCTCAGTCCCTTTTTACTTAGACACGTCCTATGTCTCAGTCCCTGGTTTCTCAGATATTTACATGATCTCCGACCCTGTTGTCTCAAACATCTATGTTTTCTCAGACATGTCCACTGTATCTGCCCCTGTTACCTCATTCATGTCCATTGTCTAAATCCCCATTGTCTCAGATATGTCCACTGTCTCAGTTCTGGTTGTATCAGATGTGTCCACTGTTTCAGTCCCTATTTTCTCTGATGTGTCCACTGTCTCATTCCCTGTCATCTCAGACAGGACTTGTACACTGGGTAAGACATATAAAATGACTCAGCCTCTCTTATCTCAGACAGGTCCACTGTCTAGAACCCTGTTGACTCAGAGGTGTCCACACTCTCAGTCCCTTTTGGCTCAGACATATCCACTGTCCTATTCCCTGATGTTTCACAATTGTCCATTGCTCTCAGTGCCTGTTGTCTCTGCCATGTCCACTATCTCTGTCCCTGTTATCTCAGACATGTCCAATGTCCCATTAACTGATGTTTCACCCTTGTCCACTGTCACAGTCCCTGTTGTCTCAGACATGTCCATGATCTCAAACACTGTTGACTCAGACATGTCCACTGTTTAGTCTCTTTTGTCTCAGACATGTCCACTGTCTCATTCTCTGGTGTCTCAGACATGCCCACAGTATTAGTCCCTGTGCTTCAGACATGTCCACTGACTCAGTCCCTGTTGTCTCAGACATGTGCACTGTCCCAGTCACTGTTGTCTAGGACGTGTCCCCTATCTAAGTTCCAGTCTTCTCAGACAGGATATGTCCACTGTCTCAGACAAGTCAAAGGTGTCAGTCTCTGTTGTCTCAGACATGTCCGCTGTCTCAAATCCTGTTGTCTCAAACGTGTCCACTGTCTCAGTCCCTGTTTTCTCAGACATGTCCCTGTCTACGATTCTGTTGTTTCACACATGTGCACTGTCTCTGTCCCTGTTGTCTCAGACATGTCTCCTGTCTCAATTTCTGTTGTTTCACACATGTCCACAGTCTCAGTCCCTGTTATCTCAGATATATCTAATGTCTCAGTCCCTGTTGTTTCACACATGTGACCTGTCTCAGTCTCCGTTGTCTCAGATAAGAACACGCTCTTTTTCACAGATATAGCAGACATGTCCACTGTCTCAGTCCATGTGATTCAGACATGCCCACTGTCTCAGTCCCTGTTGTTGAGACATGCCCACTGTCTCAGTCCCTGTTCTCTGAGACTTGTCCACTGTCTCAATCCCTGTTATCTCAGATATATCTAATGTCTCAGTCCCTGTTATTTCACACATGTACCCTGTCTCAGTCCCCATTGTCTCAGATAAGAACACACTCTTATTCGCAGTTTTATTAGACCTGTCCACTCTGTCAGTTCTTCTTGTCTCTGACATACCCACTGTCTCAGTCCTTGTTGTTTCAGACATATCCACTGTGTCAGTCCTTGTTGTCTCAGACATGTCTACAGTTTCAGGACCTGTTGTCCCAGATATGACCACCGTCTCAGTCCTGGTTGTCTCAGATGTGTCCACTGTCTCAGTGCCTGTTTTCTCAGATGTGTCCACTCTCTCATTCCCTGTCATCTCAGACAGGACTTGTCCACTGTCTTAGTGGCTAAGACAGGTCAACTGACTCAGCCTCTACTGTCTCAGACAGGTCAACTGTCTCAAACCCTGTTGACTCAGATGTTTCCACTGTCTCAGTCCCTTTTGTCTCAGATATGTCCACTGTCCCATTTCGTGATGTTTCACACTTGTCCACTGTCTCAGTGCCTGTTGTCTCATTCATGTCCACTGTCACAGTCCCTGTTGTCTCAGACATGTCCATGATCTCACACGTTGTTGACTCAGACGTGTCCACTGTCTTAGTCCCATTTGTCTCAGACATGTCCACTGTCTCATTCCCTGTTGTCTCAGACATGTGCATTGTCTCAGTCACTGTTGTCTAGGATGTGTCCCGATTCTAAGTTCCTGTCTTCTCAGACAGGACATGTCCACTGTCTCAGACAAGGCAAAAGTGTCAGTCTCTGTTGTTTCAGACATGTCCAATTTCTCAAACCCTGTTGTCTCAAACGTGTCCAATGTCTCAGTCCCTGTTGTTTCAGACATGTCCACTTTCTCAGTCCCTGTTGTCTCAGACATGCTGTCAGACATGAGCACTGTCTCAGGCACTGTTTTCTAGGATGTGTTCCAAGTCTAAGTTCCTGTCTTCTCAGACAGGACATGTCCACTGTCTCAGAGAAGTCAACTGTGTCAGTCTCTGTTGTCTCAGACATGTCCAATTTCCCAAACCCTATTGTATCAAACGTGTCCACTCTCTCAGTCCCTGTTTTCTCAGACATGTCCCCTGTTTCTTTTGTTTCTCACATGTCCAATGTCTCAGTTCCTGTTGTCTCAGACATGTCTCCTGTCTCAGTATCTGTTGTTTCACACATGTCCACAGTCTCAGTTCCTGTTATCTCAGATATATCTAATGTCTCTGTCCCTGTTATTTCACACATGTGACGTCTCTCATTCCCCATTGTCTCAGATAAGAACACGCTCTTATTTGCAGATATATGAGACATGTCCTCTGCTTCAGTCCCTGTTGTCTCAGACATGCCTACTTACTCAGTCCCTGTTGTTGAGACATGTCCACTGTCTCAGTCTCTGTTTTCTCAGACATATCCACTGTCTCAGTCCCTGTTATCTCAGACATATCTAATGTCTCAGTCCCTGTTGTTTCACACATGTGCCCTGTCTCAGTCCACGTTGCCTCAGATAAGAACAAGCTCTTAGTCATAGTTGTATCAGATGTTTCCACTGTCTCAGTCCCTGTTGTCTCTGACATGCCCACTGTCTCAGTCGCTATTGTTTCAGACATATCCACTGTCTCAGTCCTTGTTGTCTCAAACATGTCTACAGTTTCAGTGCATGTTGTCTCAGATATGTCCGTCTCAGTCCTGGTTGTCTCAGATGTGTCCACTGTCTCAGACCCTGTGTTCTCAGATGAGTCCACTCTCTCATTCCTGTCATCTCAGACAGGACTTGTACACTGGCTAAGACATGTCAACTGACTCAGCCTCTATTGTCTCAGACAGGTCCACTGTCTTGAACCATGTTGACTCAGATGTGCTCACTGCCTCAGTCCCTTTTGTCTCAGATATGTCCACTGTCCCATTCCCTGATGTTTCACACTTGTCCACTGTCTCAGTGCCTGTTGTCTCATCCATGTCCACTGTCACAGTCCCTGTTGTCTCAGACATGTCCATGGTCTCAAACCCTGTTAACTTAGACATGCCCACTGTCTTAGTCCCATTTGTCTCATCCATGCCCACTGTCTCATTCCCTGTTGTCTCAGACATGTCCACTGTCTCAGTCCCTGTTGTTCAGACATGTCCACTATCTCAGTCGCTGTTGTCTCAGACATGTTTTCTGTCTCAGTCCCTGTTATCTCAGATATATCTAATGGCTCAGTCCCTGTTGTTTCACACATGTGGCCTGTCTAGTCCCCGTTGTCTCAGATAAGAACACGATCTTAGTTGCAGTCATATCAGACATGTCCATTCCCAATCTCTGTTGTCTCAGATATGTCCACTGTCTAGGTACCTGTTGTCTAGGATGTGTCCACAGTCTAAGTTCCTGTCTTCTCAGACAGGACATGTCCAGTCTCTCAAACATGTAAAAAGTCTCTGTCTCTGTGGTCTCAGATATGTGCACTGTCTCAAACACTGTTGTCTAAAACGTGTCCACTGTCTCCGTCCCTGTTGTCTCTGACATGTCCCCTATCTCAGTTTCTGTTGATCCAAACATGTCCACTGTCTCAGTAACTGTTGTCTCACACTAGTCCACAGTCTCATTCCCTGATGTTTCAGATATATCCACGGTCTCATTCTCTGTTGTCTCAGACAAGTCTACAGTCTCAGTCCGGTTTTCTCATACTGGGACACTGCCTTACTCTGGGTTGTCTCAGACATGTCCATTATCTCAGTCCATGATGTCTCAGACATGTCCAATGTCTCAGTCCCTGCTGTCTCTGACATGTCCACTGTCGCAGTCCCTGTGTTCTCAGATATATCTACAGTCTCAGTCCCTGATGTTTCACACATGTGGCCTGTCTCAGTCCCCATTGTCTCAGACATGAACATGCTCTTAGTCGCAGTTGAATCAGACATGTCCACTGTCTCAGAGACTGTTGTCTCAGACATGACCACTGTCTCAGTCCCTGTTGTTTCAGACATATCCACTGTGTCATTCCTTGTTGTCTCAGACATGTCCACTCTCTCAATCCCTGTTGTCTCAGATATATCTACTGTCTCAGTCCTGGTTGTTTCAGTTGTGTCCACTGTCTCAGTTCCTGTTTTCTAGGATGTGTCCACTGTCTCATTCCCTCTCATCTCAGACAGGACTTGTCCACTGGCTAAGACATGTCTTCTGACTCATCCTCTATTGTCTCAGTCAGGTCCACAGTCTCGAACCCTGCAGACAAATATGTGTCCACTGTCTCAGTCCCTTTTGTCTCAGAAATGTCCACTGTCCCATTCCCTGATGATTCACACTTGTCCACTGTCTCAGTGGCTGTTGTGTCAGCCATGTAAACTGTCTCAGTCCCGGTTGTCTCTGACGTGTCCGCTCTCAGTCCCTGTTATCTCAGAAGTGTCCACTGTCTATGTCCCTGTCTTCTCAGACAGGAGAAGTCCACTGTCTCAACAAGTCAAATATCTCATTCCCTGTTGTCTCAGCCATGTCCACTGTCTCAGTCCCTGTTGTCTCAGACATGTCCATGATCTCAAAAACCTGTTGATTCAGACGTGTCCACTGTCTTAGTCATTTTTGTCTCAGATAAGTCCACTGTCTCAGTCCCTGTTGTCTCAGACAGGTCCACTGTCTCAGACACTGTTGTCTCTGACATGTCCACTGTCTCAGTCCCTGTATGTCTCAGACATGTACACGGTCTCAGTCCCTGTTGTCTCAGATATATCTACTGTCTCAGTCACTGTTGTTTCACATATGTGGCCTGTCAGTCCCTGTTGTCTCAGACATGAGCCCTTTCTAAATCACTGTTAGAACAGACGTGTCCACTGTCTCAATCCCTGATGTCTTAGACGTGGTCACTGTCCCAGTCCCTGTTTCAGACATATCCAATGTGTCACCCCATTTTGTCTCATACATGTCCACTGCCTCAGTCCCTGTTGTCTCAGATATGTCCACTGTCTCAATCCTGGTTGTCTCAGAAATGAACATGCTCTAAGTCACAGTTGTAACAGACATGTTCACTGTGTCAGTCCCTGTTGTCTCAGACATGCCCACTGTCTCAGTCCCTGTTGTTTCTGACATATCCACTGTGTCAGTCCCTGTTGTCTCAGATATGTCCACTGTCTCAGTCCCTATTATCTCAGATATATCTAATGTCTTATTCCCTGTTGTTTCCCACATGTGTCCTGTCTAGTCCCCATTGTCTCAGATAAGAACATGCTCTTAAACACAGTTGTATTAGACATGTCCACTGTCTCAGTTAGTGTTGTCTCAGACATGCACACTGTCTCAGTCCCTGTTCTTTCTGACATATCCACTTTCTCAGTCCTTGTTGTCTCAGACTTGTCCACTGTTTCAGTCCCTGTTGTCTCAAACATGTCCGCGGTCTCAGTCCTGGTTATCTCGGATATGTCCAATGTCTCAGTCCCTGTTTTCTCAGATGTGTCCACTGTCTCATTCGCTGTCATCTCAGATAGAAATTTTCCACTGGGTAAGACATGTCAACTGACTCAGCATCTATTGTTTCAGACACTTCCGCTGTCTCAAAACTGGCTGACTCAGATGTGTACACTGTCTCAGTCCCTTTTGTCTCAGTCATGTCCAATTATCCATTCCCTGATGTTTCACACTTTTCCACTGAATCACATCCTGTTGTCTCAGCCATGTCCACAGTGTCAGTCCCTGTTGTCTCAGACATGTCCACGGTCTTAGTACCTGTTGTCTCAAATATGTCCACTGTCTGTGTCCCTGCAGTATCAGTCATTTCCAATATCTGATTCCCTATTCTCTTAGACCTGTCCATGGTCGCAATGACTGTTGTCTCTGACATATGCACTGTCTCAATCCCTGTTGGCTCAAACATGTCCACTATCTCAGTCTCTATTGTCTCAGACATGTCCAGGGACTCAGTCCCTGTTTTCTCATACAGGTACAAGGCCTTAGACCCTGTTGTCTCAGACATGTCCACTGTTTCAGTGACTGTTATCTCAGACATGTCTACTGTCTCAGTCATTGTGATCTCATACATGTCCATAGTCCCAGACCCTGTTGCCTCAGATATGTGTGTTGTCTCAGACTTGTCCAGTTTGTCAGTCCCTGCTGTCTCCAACATGTCCACTGTCTCCATCTCTGTATGTCTTCAGACATGTCCTCCATCTCCATCCCTGTTTTCTCAGATATATCTACTTTCTCAGTCACTCTTGTTTCACATATGTGGTCTGTCTCAGTCCCCGTTGTCTCAGGTGTCTCAGTCCCTATTTTCTCAGACGTGCCCACTGTCTCAGTCCCTGTTGTTTCAGACATATCCACTGTGTCAGTTAATGATGTCTCATACATGTAAACTGCCTCAGTACCTGTTGTCTCAGATATGTCCACTCTCCAAATCTTGATTGTCTCAGATGTGTCCACTGTCTCAGTCATGTTTTCTCAGTTGTGTCCTATGTCTCATTCCCTATCATCTCAGACAAGACCTGTCCTCTGGCTATGTTATATCAACTGTCTCAGCCCCTATTACCTCAGACAGGTCCACTGTCTCCAACCCAGCTGACTCAGCTGTGTCCACTCTTTCAGTACCTTTTGTCTCAGACATGTCCACTGTCCCATTCCTTGAGATTTAACCATTGTCCACTGTCTCAGGGCCTGTTGTCTCAGCCATGTGCACTGTCTCAGTCCCTTTTGTTTCAGACATTTCCAGTCTCAGTCCTTGTTGTCTCAAACATGTCCACTGTCAAATTTCCTGTTATCTCAGATATATCTAATGTCTCAGTACCTTTTGTTTCACACATGTTGCCTGTCTCAGTCCCCGTTGTCTCAGATATGAACACGCTCTTAGTCGCATTTGTATCAGACATGTCCACTCTCTTAGTCCCTGTTGTCTCAGACATGCCCACTGTCTCAGTCCCTGTTGTTACAGATATATCCACTTGTTCTCTGTGTCAGTCCTTGTTCTCTCTGACATGTCCACTGTTGCACTCCCTGTTGTCAGGTATGTCCACTATCTCCATCCTGGTGGTCTCAGATCTATCCGTTGTCTAAGTCCCCGTTTTCTCAGTTGTGTCCACTGTCTCATTCCCTGTCATCTCAGACAAGACTTGTCCAATGGCTAAGATATCTCAACTGACTCATCCTCTATTATCTCAGATAGATTCGCTGTCTCCAACCCTGCTGACTCAGATGTGTCCACTCTCTCAGTCCCTTTTATCTCAGACATGTCCACTGTCCCATTCCTTGATGTTTAACACTTGTCCACTTCTCAGGGCCTGTTGTCTCTGCCATGTGCAGTGTCTCAGTGCCTGTTGTTCAGACATGTCCACTGTCTCAGTCCCTGTTGTCTCAGACATGTCCACTGTCTCAGTACCTATTATCTCAGATAAATCTAATGTCTCAGTACCTGTTGTTTCACATATGTGGCCGGTCTCATTACCCGTTGTCTCAGATATGAAGACGTTCTTAGCCGCATTCATATCAGACATTTCCACTGTCTCAGTACCTGTCGTCTCAGACTTGCCCACTGTCTCAGTCCCTGTTGTTTCTGACATATCCACTGTGTCAATCCCTGTAGTCTCACACCTGCCCAGTCTCTCAGTCCCTATTGTCTCAGATATGTCAACTATCCGAGTCCGGGTTGTCTCAGATGTGTCCACTGTCTCAGTCCCTGTTTTCTCAGATATGTCCATTGTCTCATTCCCTGTCATCTCAGACAGGATTGTAAACATGCTAAGACATGTCTACTGACCAAGCCTCTATGGTCTCAGACAGGTCCACTGTCTTTATCCCAGCTGAATCAGATGTGCCCACTGTCTCAGTCCCTTTGGTCTCAGACATGTCCACTGTCACATTAACTGATGTTTCACTCTTGTCCACTATCTCAGTGTCTGTTGTCTCAGCCATTTCCACTGTCACAGTACCTGTTGTCTCAGATATGTCCACTGTCTTCATCCCTGTATGTCTCAGACATGTCCACTGTTTCAGTCCCTGTTATCTCAGATATATCTAAGGTCTCAGTCCCTGTTGTTTCTCACATGTGGCCTGTCTCAGTCCCCGTTGTCTCAGATAAGAACACGCTCTTAGTCGCAGTTGTATCAGACATGTCCACTGTCTCAGTCCCTGTTGTCTCTGACATGCCCACTGTCTCAGTCCCTGTTGTTTCTGACATATCCACTGTGTCAGTCCTTCTTGTCTCAGACATGTCCACTGTTTCAGTCCCTGTTGTCTCAGATATGTGCACCATCTCAGTCCTGGTTGCCTCAGATGTGTCCACTGTCTCATTCCCTGTCATCTCAGACATGACTTGTCCACTGGTTAAGACATGTCAACTGACTCAGCCTCTATTGTGTCAGAAAGGTCCACTCTCTCGATCCCTGTTGACTCAGAAGTGTGCACCTTATCAGTCCCTTTTGTTTCAGACATGTCCACTGTCCCATTCCCTGATGTTTCACACTTGTCCACTGTCTCAGTGCCTGTTGTTTCATCCATCTCCACTGTCACAGTCCCTGTTGTCTCAGACAAGTCCATGATCTCACCCTGTTGACACAGACGTGTAGACTGTCTTTGTCCCTTTTGTCTCAGACATGTCCACTGTCTCATTCCCTGTTGTCTCATACATGTCAACTCTCTCAGTCCCTGTTGTTCAGATATGTCCACTGTCTCAGGTCCTGTTGTCTCAGACATGTCCACTGTCTCAGTCCCTCTTATCTCAGATATATCTAATGTCTCATTCCCTGTTGTTTCACACATGTGGCCAGTCTAGTCCCTGTTGTCTCAGATAAGAGCATGGTCTTAGTCGCAGTTGTATCAGACATGTCCACTGTCACAGTCCCTGTTGTCTCAGACATGCGAATGTCTCAGTCACTGTTGTGTCAGACATGTCCACTATGTCAGTCCTTGTTGTCTGAGACTTGTCCACTGTTTCAGTCCAAGTCGTCTCAGATATGTGCACCATCTCAGTCCTGGTTGTCTCAGATGTGTCCACTGTCTCATTCCCTGTCATCTCAGACATGGCATGTCCACTGGTTAAGACATGTCAACTGACTCAGCCTTTATTTTGTCAGAAAGGTCCACTGTCTCGAACCCTGTTGACTCAGAAGTGTACACCTTCTCAGTCCCTTTTGTTTCAGACATGTCCACTGTCCCATTCCCTGATGTTTCACACTTGTCCACAGTCTCAGTGCCTCTTGTCTCATCCATGTCCACTATCACAGTCCCTGTTGTCTCAGACATGTCCATGATCTCACCGTGATGACACAGACGTGTAGACTGTCTTTGTCCCTTTTGTCTCAGACATGTCCACTGTCTCATTCCCTGTTGTCTCATACATGTCAACTCTCTCAGTCCCTGTTCTTCAGACATGTCCACTATCTCAGGCCCTGTTGTCTCAGACATGTCCACTGTCTCAGTCCCTCTTATCTCAGATATATCTAATGTCTCATTCCCTGTTGTTTCACACATGTGGCCAGTCTAGTCCCCGTTGTCTCAGATAAGAGCACGGTCTTAGTCGCAGTTGTATCAGATGTGTCCACTGTCACAGTCCCTGTTGTCTCAGACATGCGCAATGTCTCAGTCACTGTTGTGTCAGACATATCCCCTATGTCAGTCCTTGTTGTCTCAGACATGTCCACTGTTTCAGTCCCTGTCATCTCAGATATGTGCACCATCTCAGTCCTGGTTGTCTCAGATGTGTCCACTGTCTCATTCCCTGTCATCTCAGACATGGCATGTCCACTGGTTAAGACATGTCAACTGACTCAGCCTCTATTGTGTCAGAAAGGTCCACTGTCTCGAACCCTGTTGACTCAGAAGTGTACACCTTCTCAGTCCCTTTTGTTTCAGACATGTCCATTGTCCCATTCCCTGATGTTTCACACTTGTCCACAGTCTCAGTGCCTCTTGTCTCATCTATGTCCACTGTCACAGTCCCTGTTGTCTCAGACATGTCCATGATCTCACCCTGATGACACAGACGTGTAGACTGTCTTTGTCCCTTTTGTCTCAGACATGTCCCTTGTCTCATTCCCTGTTGTCTCATACATGTCAACTCTCTCAGTCCCTGTTGTTCAGATATGTCCACTGTCTCAGGCCCTGTTGTCTCAGACATGTCCCCTGTCTCAGTCAATGTTATCTCAGATATATCTAATGTCTCTTTCCCTGTTATTTCACACATGTGGCCAGTCTAGTCCCCATTGTCTCAGATAAGAGCACGGTCTTTGTCGCAGTTGTATCCGACATGTCCACTGTCTCAGTCTCTGTTGTCTCAGACATGCCCAATGTCTCAGTCACTGTTGTGTCAGACATATCCACTGTGTCAGTCCTTGTTGACTCAGACTTGTCCACTGTTTCAGTCCCTATTGTCTCAGATATGTCCACGGTCTCAGTCCTCGTTGTCTCAGATATACCACTGTCTCAGTCTCTGTTTTCTCAGATGTGTCCTCTGTCTCATTCCCTGTCATCTCAGACAGTAATTGTCCACTGGCTAAGACATGTCCACTGATTCAGCGTCTATTGCCTCAGAAACTTCCAATGTCTCGAATCCTGCTGACTCAGATGTGTCCACTTTCTCAGTCCCTGTTGTCTCAGACATTGTTTCAGACATATCCACTGTGTCAGTCCTTGTTGTCTCAGACATGTCCACTGTCTCAGTCCCTGTTGTCTCAGATATATCTACTGTCTCAGTCCGGGTTGTTTCAGATGTTTCCACTGTCTCAGTAACTGTTTTCTAGGATGTGTCCACTGTCTCATTCCCTCTCATCTCAGACAGGACTTGTCTACTGGCTAAGACATGTCTACTGACTCAGCCTCTATTGTCTCAGTCAGGTCCACAGTCTCAAACACTGCAGACTAAGATGTGTCCACTGTCTCAGTCCCTTTTGTCTCAGAAATATCCACTGTCTATGTCCCTATCATCTCAGACAGGACATGTCCACTGTTTCAGACATGTCAAATGTCTCATTCCCAGTTGTCTCAGCCATGTCCACTGTCTCAGTCCCTGTTATCTCAGACATGTCCATGATCTCAAAACCTGTTGACTCAGACTTGTCTACTGTCTTAGTCATTTTTGTCTCAGACATGTCCACTGTCTCAGTCCCTGTGGTCTCAGACATGTCCACTTTTTCAAACTCTGTAGTCTCAGACATGTCCACTGACTCAGTCCCTGCTGGATCACTCATGTCCAATTTCTCAGTCCCTTTTTTTCAGACAGGTCCACTCTCTCAGTCCCTGGTTTCTCAGACATTCACAACATCTCCGACCCTGTTGTCTCAGACATCCGTGTTGTCTCAGATATGTCCACTGTCTTTGTCCCGTTGTCTCAGTCATGTCCACTGTCTCAGTCCCTATTTTTCAGATATGTCCACTGTCTCAGTCCTGGTTGTCTCAGATGTGTCTTTTGTCTCAGTCCCTGTTTTCTCAGATGTGTCCACTCTCTCATTCCCTGTCATCTCAGACAGGACTTGTCCACTGGCTAAGATATGTCATCTGACTCATCCTTTATTATCTCAGACATTTCCACTGTCTTCAAGCCTGCTGACTCAGATGTGTCCAAACTCTCAGTCCCTTTTGTCTCAGATATATGCACTATCTCATTCCCTGATGTTTCACACTTCTGCACTGTCTCAGTGCCTGTTGTCTCAGACATGTCCACTATCTCAGTCCCTGTTTTCTCAGACATGTCCACTGTCACAGTCCCTGTTGTCTCACACATGTCCACTGTCCCAGTCCCTGTTAGCTCAGATATATCTAATGTCTGAGTCCCTGTTGTTTCACACATATGACATGTCTCAGTCCCTGTTGTCTCAAATAAGAACACGCACTTAGTCCCAGTTGTATCAGACATGTCCACTGTCTCAGTCCCTGTTGTCTCAGACATGCCCACTCTCTCGGTCGTGTTGTGGAGACATGTCCACTGTCAAAGTCCCTGTTCTCTCAGACATATCCACTGTCTCAGTCCCTGTTATCTCAGATATATCTAATGTCTCAGTCCCTGTTTTTCACACATGTGTCCTGTCTCAGTCCACGTTTTCTCAGAAAAGAACACACTCTTAGTCACAGTTGTATCAGACATGTCCACTGCCTCAGTCCCTGTTGTCTCTGACATGCCCACTGTCTCAGTCCTTATTGTTTCAGACATATCCACTGTGTCAGTCCTTGTTGTCTCAGACACGTCCCCTGTTTCAGTCTCTCTTGTCTCAGATATGTCACGATCTCAGATGGGTCCACTGTCTCAGTCCCTGTTTTCTCAGAAGTGTCCACTGTCTCATTCCCTGTCATCTCAGAGAGGACTTGTCCACTGGTTAAGACAGATCAACTGACTCAGCCTCCATTGTCTCAGACAGGTCCCCTGTCTCGAACCCTGTTGACTCAGATGTGTCCACTGTCTCAGTCCCTTTTTTCCCAGATATGTCCACTGTCCCATGCCCTGATGTTTCACACTTGTCCACTGTCTTAGTCCCTGTTGCCTCAGCCGTGTCCACTGTCACAGTCCCTGTTGTCTCAGACATGTCCATGATCTCAAACCCTGTTGACTCAGACGTATCCACTGTCTTAGTCACTTTTGTCTCAGACATGTCCATTGTCTCATTCCCTGTTGCCTCAGACATGTCCTCTGTCGCAGTCCCTGTTGTTCAGACATGTCCACTTTCTCAGTCCCTGTTGTATCACACTGGTCCACTGTCTCAGTCCCTGTTGTCTCAGGCATGTCCCCTGTCTCAGTACCTGTTGTGTCAGACATGTCCGATGTCTAACTCCCTGGTGTCTCAGACATGTCCACTGTCACAGTCAGTGTTGTCTCAGGCATGTCCACTGTCTCAGTCCCTGTTGTCTCAGATATGTCCACAGTCTCAGTCCCTGTTGTCTCAGACTACTCCATGGTCTTAGTCCCTGATGTCTCAGACATATCCATGGTCTCAGTCTCTGTTGTCTCAGACATGTCAATGGCCTCAGTCCCAGTTTTCTCATACAGGTACATGGCCTTAGTCCCTGTTTTCTCAATCATGTCCACTGTCTCTGTCCCTGTTTTTCAGACATGTCCACTGTCTCAGTCACTTTTCTCTCAGACATGTCCACTGTCTCAGTTCACATCATCTCAGACATGTCCACAGTGTATGACCCTGTTCTCTCAGACATGTCCAGGGTCTCAGTAACTGTTGTCGCACATATGTCCACTGTCTGAATCCCTGCAGTATCAGTCATTTCCAATTACTGATTAACTGTTGTCTTAGACATGTCCACGGTCTCAGTGCCTGTTTTCTCAGACATATCCACTGTTTCAATCCCTGTTGTCTCAAACATGTCCGCTGTCTCAGTCACTGTTCTCTCTGACATGTCCACGGTCTCAGGCACTGTAATCTCAGACATGTCCATGGTCTCAGACCGTGTTGTCTCAGATATGTGTGTTGTCTCAGACATGTCCACTGTCTCAGTCCCTGTTGACTCAGACATGTCCAGTGTCTCAGTCACTGTTGTCTCCGACATGTCCACTGTCTCTGTCCCTGTATGTCTCAGATATGTCCACCGTCTCAGTCCCTGTTGTCTCAGATATATCTACTGCCTCAGTCTGTTTTGTTTCACATATGTGGCCTGTCTCAGTCCCTGTTGTCTCAGACGTGAACATGATCTAAGTCCCAGTTGTAACAGACATATCCACTGTCTCAATACCTGTTGTCTCAGACATGCCCACGGTCCCAGTCCCTGTTGTTTCAGACATATCCACTGTGTCAGCCCTTCTTGTATAATACATATTCACTGCCTCAGTCCCTGTTGTCTCAGATATGTGCACTGTCTCAGTCCTGGTTGTCTCAGAAATGAACATGATCTAAGTCACAGTTGTAACAGACATGTCCACTGTCTCAGTCCCTGTTGTCACAGACATGCCCACTGTCTCAGTCCCTGTTGGTTCTGAAATATCCCCTTTGTCAGTCACTGTTTTCTCAGACATGTCCACTCTCTCAGTCCCTGTGGTCTCAGATATGTCAACTTTCTCAGTCCTGGTTGTCTCAGATGTGTCCACTGTCTCAGGCCCTGTTTTCTCAGATGTGTCCACTGTCTCATTCCCTGTGATCTCAGACAGGACTTGTCCACTGGATAAGACATGTCAACTGACTAAGCCTCTATTATCTCAGACAGGTCCACTGTGTCCCACCCTGCTTAATCAGATGTGTCCACTGTCCAGGTGCTTTTGTCTCAGACATGTCCACTGTCCCGTTCCCTGATGTTTCACACTTGTCCACTCTCTCAGTGTCTGTTGTCTCAGCCATGTCCACTGTCTCAGTCCCTGTTTACTCAGACATGTCCATGATCTCAAACCCTGTTGACTCAGACGTGTCCAATTTCTCAGTCCCTTTTGTCTCAGACATGTCCACTGTCTCATTGCCTGTTGTCTCAGATATATCTAATGTCTCAGTCGCAGTTGTAACAGACATGTCCACTATCTCAGTGCCTGTTGTCTCTGACATGTGCACTGTCTCAGTCTCTGTTGTCTCAGATATATATATATATAGTGTCTCAGTCTCTGTTGTTCACATATGTCCACTGTCTCAGTCCCTGTTGTCTCAGACATGTCCACTGTCTCAGTCCCTGTTATCTCAGATATATCTAATGTCTCAGGTCGCAGTTGTAACAGACATGTCCTCTATCACAGTCCCTGTTGTCTCTGACATGTCCACTGTCTCAGATATATCTACTTTCTCAGTCCCTGATGTTTCACACATGTGGCCTGACTCAGTCCCCGTTGTCTCAGACATGAACACGCTCTTAGTCATAGTTGTATCAGACATGTCCACTGTCTCTGTCCCTTTTGTCTCAGACATTGTTTCATACATATCCACTGTGTCAGTCCTTGCTGTCTCAGGCATGTCCACTGTCTCAGTCCCAGTTGTCTCAGATACATCTAATGTCTCAGTCACAGTTGTAACAGACATGTCCACTATCTCAGTGTCTGTTGTCTCTGACATGTCAACTGTCTCAGATATTTCCACTGTCTCATTTCTGGTTTTCTCAGATGTGTCCACAGTCTCAGTCCCTGTTTTCCCAGTTGTGTCCACTGTCTCATTCCCTGTCATCTCAGACAGGATTTGTCCACTGGATAAGGCATGGCAACTGACTCAGCTTCTATTATCTCAGACATGTCCTCTGTCTCCAACATGGCTGACTCAGATGGGTTCACTCTTTCAGTCCCTTTTGTCTCAGACATGTGCACTGTCCCATTTCCTGATGTTTCACACTTGTCCACTGTCTCAGTGCCTGTTGTCTCAGACATGACCACTGGCGCAGTCCCTTTTGTCTCACACATGTCCACTGTCTCAGTCCCTGCTATCTCAGATATGTCTAATGTCTCAGTCCCTGTTGTTGCACACATGTGACCTGTCTTAGTCCCCGTTGTCTCAGATAAGAACACGCTCTTAGTCACAGTTGTATCACACGTGTCCACTGTCACAGTCCCTGTTGTCTCTGACATGCTCACTGTCTCAATTCCTGTTGTTTCAGACATATACTCTGTGTCAGTATTTGTTCTCTCAGACATGTCCACTGTTTCAGTCCCTGTTGTCTCAGATATGTCCATGGTCTCATAAATGTTCACTGTCTCAGTCCCTGTTGTCTCAGACATGTCCAAAGTCTCAGGCCCTGTTTTCTCAGATATGTCCACTGTCTCAGGCCCTGTTGTCTCAGATATATCCACTGTCTCAGTCTCAGTTGTCTCTGATGTTTCCACTGTCTCACTCCCTGTTGACTCAGATGTGTCCACTTTCTATATCCGTATCTCCTCAGACAGGACATGTCCACTGTCTCAGACATGTCAACTGTCTCACTCTGTCTCGAACCCTGTTGTCTCAGACGTGTCCACTGACTCACTCCCTGCTGTCTCATATATGTCCAATTTCTCAGTCCCTTTTTTTCAGACATGTCCACTGACTCAGTCCCTGGTTTGTCAGACATTTACATTGTCTCAGACCCTGTTGTCTGAGACATCTGTGTTGTCTCATACATGTCCACTCTCTCAGTCCCTGTTGTCTGAGACATGTCCACTGTCTCAGTCACAGTTGTCTAGGATGTGTAAACAGTCTAAATTCCTGTCTTCTCAGACAGGACATGTCCACTGTCTCATACATGTCAACTGTCTCTGTCTCTGATGTCTCAGACACGTCCACTGTCTCAAACCCTGTTGTCTCAAATGTGTCCACTGTCTCAGTCCCTGTTTTTTCAGACATGTCCCCTGTTTCATTTTCTGTTGTTTCACACATGTCCACTGTCTCAGTCCCTGTTGTCTCAGATATGTCCACTTACTCAGTACTGGTTGTGTCAGATGTGTCCACTGTCTCAGTCTGTATTTTCTCAGATGTGTTCACTATCTCATTCCCTGTCATGTCATACAGGACTTGTCCACTGGCTAAGACATGTCAACTGACTCAGCCTCTATTAATTCAGACATGTCCACTGTCTCCAACCCTGCTAAGACGTTTCCACTCTCTAAGTCCCTTATGTCTCAGCCATGTCCACTGTCCCATTCCCTGATGTTTCACACTTGTCCACTGTCTCAGTGCCTCTTGTCTCAGCCATGTCCACTGTCTTGTTCCCTGTTGCTCAGACATGTCCATGGTCTCACCCTGTTGACACAGACGTGTAGAATGTCTTTGCCCTTTTGTCTCAGACATGTCCACTGTCTCATTCCCTGTTGTCTCATTCATGGCAACTCTCTCAGTCCCTGTTGTTCAGACATGTCCACTGTCTCAGTCCCTGTTATCTCAGACATGTCCACTGTCTCAGTCCCTCTTATCTCAGATACATCTAATGTCTCATTCCCTGTTGTTTCACACATGTGGCCAATCTAGTCACCATTGTCTCAGATAAGAACACGCTCTTAGTCACATTGTATCAGACGTGTCCACTGTCTCTGTCCCTGTTGTCTCTGACATGCCCACTGTCTCATTCCCTGTTGTTTCTGACATATCCACTGTGTCAGTCCTTCTTGTCTCGGACATGTCCACTCTTTCAGTCCCTGTTGTCTCAGATATGTGCACCATCTCAGTCCTGGTTGTCTCAGATGTGTCCACTGTCTCATTCCCTATCATCTCAGACATGACTTGTCCATTGGTTAAGACATGTCAACTGACTCAGCCTCTATTATGTCAGAAATGTCCACGGTCTCGAACCCTGTTGACTCATAAGTGTGCACTTCTCAGTCCTTTTTGTTTCAGACATGTCCACTGTCCCGTTCCCTGATGTTTCACACTTGTCCACAGTCTCAGTGCCTGTTGTCTCATCCATGTCCACTGTCACAGTCCCTGTTGTTTCAGACATGTCTATGATCTCACCCTGTTGACACAAACGTGTAGACTGTCTTTGTCCTTTTTGTCTCAGACATGTCCACTGTCTCTTTCCCTGTTGTCTCATACATGTCAACTCTCTCAGTCCCTATTGTTCAGACATGTGCACTGTCTCAGGCCCTGTTGTCTCAGACATGTCCACTGTCTCAGTCCCTCTTATCTCAGATATATCTAATGTCTTATTCCCTGTTGTTTCACACATGTGGCCATTCTAATCCCCTTGTCTCAGATAAGAGCACGCTCTTAGTTGAAGTTGTATCAGACATGTCCACTGTCTCAGTCCCTGTTGTCTCAGACATGCCCAATGTCTCAGTCACTGTTGTTTCAGACATATCCACTGTGTCAGTCCTTGTTGTCTGAGACTTGTCCACTGTTTCAGTCCCTGTTGTTTCAGATATATCCACGGTCTCAGTCCTGGTTGTCTCAGGTATGATCACAGTCTCAATAACTGTTTTCTGAGATGTGTCCTCTCTCATTCCCTGTCTTCTCAGACAGTAATTGTCCACTGGCTAAGACATGTCCACTGACTCAGCCTCTATTGCCTCAGACACTTCCACTGTCTCAAATCCTGCTGACTCAGATGTGTCCACTGTCTCAGTCCATTTTGTCTCAGACATTTCCATTCTCCCATTGCCTGATGTTTCACACTTGTCCACTGTCTCAGTGTCTGATGTCTCAGCCATGTACCCTGTCTCAGTCCCTTTTGTCTCAGACATGTCCATGAATTCTCTGTTGTCTCAGACATGTCCCCTGTCTCAGTTTCTGTTGTTTCACACATGTCCACTGTCTCAGTTCCTGTTGTGTCAGACATGTCCGATGTCTAAGTACCTGTGGTCTCAGACATGTCCACTGTCTCATCCAGTGTGGTCTCTGACGTGTCCACTGTGTCAGTCACTGTTGTCTCAGACATGTCCACTCTCTCAGTTCCCGTTGTCTCAGACATAACAACAGTGTCAGCCCCTGCCTTCTCAGACATGCCCACTGTCTCATTCCCTGTTGTTTCACACATATCCACTTTTTCAATCCCTATTGTCACAGACATGACCATTGTCTCAGTCCCTGTTGTCTCAGACATGCCCTCTGTCTCAGTTTCTGTTGTTTCACACATGTCCACTGTCTCAGTCTCTGCTGTCTCAGACTAGTCCAGCATCTCAGTCCCTGATGTCTCAGACACGTCCACATGTCTCAGTCTCTGTTGTCTCAGACATGTCCAATCCCTCAGTCCTGGTTTTCTCATACAGGTACAATGCATTAGTCCCTGTTGTCTCAGACATGAACACTGTCTCTGTCCCTGTTGTCTCAGACATGTCCACTGTCTCAGTGTCTGTTGTCTCAGATATATCTACTGTCTAAGTCCCTGTTGTTTCACACATGTGGCCTGTCTCAGTACCCTTTGACTTAGACGCAGTTGTATCAGACATGTCCACTGTCTCAGTCCCTGTTGTCTCAGACATGCCCACAGTCTCAGTTGCTGTTGTTTCAGACATATCCACTATTTCAGTCCCTGTTGTCTCAGACATGTCCTCTGTCTCAGTCCCTGTTGTGTCAGACATGTCCAATGTCTAAGTCCCAGTTGTATCAGACATGTCCACTGTCTCAGCCACTGTTGTCTCTGACATGTCCTCTGTATCATTCCCTGTTGTCTCAGACATGCCTACTGTCTCAGTCCCTATTGTCTCAGTATATCTACGGTCTCAGTCCCTGATGTTTCACACAGGTGGCCGGTTTCATTCCCCATTGTCTCAGACTAGAAGATGCTCGTTGTCACATTTGTACCAGACATGTCCACTTTCTCAGTCCCTGTTTTCTCAGACATGTCTCTAATGTCTTGAAAACTGTTGTCTCAGACATGTCCACTATCTCAAACCCTGTTGTCTCAAAGGTGTCCTCTGTCACTGTCCCTGTTGTCTCAGACATGTCCCCTGTCTCAGTTTCTGTTGTTTCACACATGTCCACTGTCTCATCTCTGTTGTTTCATACTAGTCCATGTTCTCAGTCACTGATGTCTTAGACACGTCCACGGTCTCAGTCTCTGTTGTCTCAGACATGTCCACTGCCTCAGTCCTGGTTTTCTCATCCAGGTAAAATGCAGTAGCCCCTGTTATCTCAGACATGTCCACTGTCTCTGTCCCTCTTGTCTCACACATGTCCACTGTCTCAGTCCCTGTTTTCTCAGATATATCTACTGTCTAAGGCCCTGTTGTTTCACACATGTGGCCTGTCTCAGTCCCCGTTGTCTCAGGCATGAACATGTTCTTAGTCAGAGTTGTATCAGACATGTCCACCCTCTCAATCCCTGTTGTCTCAGACATGCCCACTGTCTCAGTCACTGTTATATCAGATATGTCCTCTTTCTCAGTCACTGTGGTCTAGGAGGTGTCCACATTCTAAGTTCCTGTCTTCTCAGACAGGACATTTCCGCTGTCTCAGACGTGTCAACCGTCTCAGTCTCTGTTGTCTCAGACATGTCTATTGTCTCTAACACTGTTGTCTCAGACATGTCCACTGTCTCAAACACTGTTGTCTCAAAGGTGTCCACTGTCTCAGTCTCTGTTGTTTCACACATGTCAAATGTCTCAGTCTCTGTTGTCTCAGACGAGTCCACGGTCTCAGTCCCTGATGTCTCAGACACGTCCACGGTCTCAGTCTCTGTTGTCTCAGACATGTCCACTGCCTCAGTCCCGGTTTTCTCATCCAGGTACAATGCCATAGTCCCTGTTGTCGTAGACATGTACACTGTCTCTGTCCCTCTTGTCTCAGACATGTCCACTGTTCAGTCCCTGTTGTCTCAGATATATCTACTTCCTAGTCCCTGTTGTTTCAGACATGTGGCCTGTCTCAGTCCCCATTGTCTCAGACATGAACACGCTCCTAGTCACAGTTGTATCAGACATGTCCACTGTCTCAGTCCCTGTTATCTCAGACATGCCCACTGTCTCAGTCACTGTTATCTCAGATATGTCCTCTTTCTCACTCCCTGTTGTCTAGGAGGTGTCTACATTCTAAGTTCCTGTCTTCTCAGACAGGACATTTCAACTGTCTCAGACATGTCAACTGTTTCATTCTCTATTGTCTCAGACATGTCTACTGTTTCTAACCCTGTTGTCTCAGACATATCCACTGTCTCAAACCCTGTTGTCTCAAACGTGTCTACTCTCTCATTCCCTGTTGTCTCAGACATGTCCCCTGTCTCACTTCCTGTTGTTTCACACATGTCCACTGTCTCAGTCTCTCTTGTCTTATAGTAGTCCATGGACTCAGTCCCTGATGTCTCAGACACAACCATGGGATCAGTCTCTGTTTTCTCAGACATGTCCACTGCCTCAGTTCCAGTTTTCTCATACAAGTACAATGCCTTAGTCCCTGTTGTCTCAGATATATCCGCTGTCTCTATCCCTGTTGTCTCAGACATGTCCACTGTCTCAGTCCCTGTTGTCTCAGATATATCTCCTGTCTCAGTCCCTGTTGTTTCACACAGGTGGCCAGTCTCAGTCCCTGTTGTCTCAGACAAGAACACACTTTTAGTCGCTGTTGTATCAGACATGTCCACTGTCTCAGTCCCTGTTGTCTCAGACATGTCCATTGTCTCAGTCCCTGTTGTGTCAGACATGTCCAATATCTAAGTCCCTGCTGTCTCAGACATGTCCACTCTCTCAGCCAGTGTTGTCTCAGACATGTCCAATGTATCAGTCCCTGTTGTCTCAGACATGTCCACTGTCACAGGTCCCGTTGTCTCAGACATATCAACAGTGTCAGTCCCTTTTGTCTCAGACTTGACCAAGCTCTCAGTACCTGTTTTCTGAGACATGTCCATGATCTCAGTGCCACTTATCTCAGTCATATCAACTGTCTCCATCCCTGTTATGTCAGACATGTCCACTGTCTCAGTAACTTTTGTCTCAGCTATGTCCACTGTCTCAGTCCCTGTTGTTTCAGATGTTTCCACTGTACAAGTCCGTGTTTTCTCATAATTTTCTACTGTCTCAGTCCCTGTTGTCTCAGATTTGTTCACTGTGTCAATTTTGGTTGTCTCAGATGTGTCCACTGTCTCAGTCCCTGTTGTCTCAGATATGTCCACTGTCTCATTCCCTGTTCTTTCACACATGTCCACTGTCTCAGTGCCTGTTGTCTCAGCCATGTCCATGGTCTCAGACCGTGTTGTCTCAGACATGTGTGTTGTCTCAGACATGTCCACTCTTTCAGTCACTGTTGTCTCAGATATGTCCACTGTCTCAATCCCTTTTGTCTAGGATGTGTCCCCAGTCTAACTTTCTGTCATCTCAGACAGGACATGTCCTCTGTCTCAGACATGTCAACTGTCTCAGTCTCTGTTGTCTCAGACATGTCCACTGTCTCGAACCATGTTGTCTCAGACATGTCCACTGTCTCAGTATCTTTTGTCTCAGATATGTCCCCTGTCTCAGTTTCTGTTTTCTCACACATGTCCACTCTCTCAGTCCCTGGTTTCTCAGACATGTCCACTCTCTTAGTCCCTCTTGTCTCAGACATGTAAACTGTCACAGTAACTGTTGTCTCAAACATGCCCATTGTCTCAGTCCTTGTTGTCTTAGACAGGTCCCCTGTCTCAGTTGATGTTGTTTCACACATGTCCACTGTTACTGTGCCTCTTGTCTCAGCCATATCAATGGTCTCAAACCCTGTTGTCTCAGACATGTGTGTTGTCTCAGATATGTCCATTGTCTCAGTCACTGTTTCCTCAGACCTGTCCACTGTCTCATTCCCTGTTGTCTCGGATTTGTCCATTGTCTCAATACCTGTTGTCTAGGACGTATCAACAGTCTAAGTTCCTGTCTTCTCAGACAGGACATATCCACGGGCTCAGACATGTCAACTGTCTCAGTCTCTGTTGTCTCAGACATGTCCCCTGTCTCACATTCTGTTGTTTCGCACATGTCCACTCTGTCAGTCCCTGGTTTCTCAGACATTTCTATGGTCTCACACCCTCATACCTCAGACATCTGTGCTTTCTCAGACATGTCCACTGTCTCAGTACCTGATTTCTCAGACATTTCTACTCTCTAACACTGTTGTCTCATACATGTCCACAGTCTCAGTACCTGCTGTCTCAGAGATATATATTGTCTCAGTCCCTGTTGTCTCAGTCATGTCTACTGTCTCTAACACTGTTGTCTCTGACATGTCCCCTGTCTCAGTAACTGTTGTCTCAGACATGTCCATTGTCTCAGTCCCTGATGTCTCAAACATGTCCACTGTCTCAGTCCCTCTTGTCTCAAACATGTCCGCTGTCTCAGTCCCTGTTGTCTCAAACATGTCCACTGTCTCCATCACTGTTTTCAGAGACATGTCCATGTCTCAGACCCTGTTGTCTCAAAGGTATCCACTGTCTCAGTCCCTGTTGTTTCAGAGATGTCCCCTGTCTCAGTTTCTGTTGTTTCACACATGTCCACTGTCTCTGTCTTTGTTGTCTCCGATTAGTCCGATAATTCCCTGATGTCTCAGATATGTCCATGGCCTCAGTCTCTGTTATCTCAGACATGTCCACTGCCTCAGTCCCGGTTTTCTCATACAGGTATAGTACCTTATTCCTTGTTGTCTCAGACATGTCCACTGTCTCTGTCCCTCTTGTCTCAGACATGTCCACTGTCTCAGTCCCTGATGTTTAAAACATATCTACTGTCTAACTCACTGTTGTTTCACACCCGTGGCCTGTCTCAGTCCCCATTGTCTCAGACATAAACACACTCTTATTTGCTGTTGTATCAGACATATCCACTATTTCAGTCCCTGTTGTCTCAGACATGTCCCCTATCTCAGTTGCTGTTGTGTCAGACATGTCCGATGTCTAAGTACCTGTTGTCTCAGACATGTCCACTGCCTCATCCAGTGTTGTCTCAGAAGTGTCCACTGTGTCAGTCCCTGTTGTCTCAGACATGCCCACTGTCTCAGGTCTCGTTGTCTCAGACATGACAACAGTGCCAGTCCCTGCTGTCTCAGACTTGCCCACTGTCTCAGTCCCTGTTATTTCAGACATATACACTGTTTCAGTCCCTGTTGTCTCATACATGTCCATTATCTCAGTTCCTGTTGTCTCAGACATGTCACCTGTCTCAGTTTCTGTTGTTTCACACATGTCCACTGTCTCAGCCCCTGGTTTCTCAGACATTTCCATAGTCTCAGACCCTGATGTCTCAGACATCTGTGTTGTCTCAGACATGTCCACTGTCTCAGTCCCTAATGTCTCAGACATGTCCACTGTCTCAGTACCTATTGTCTCAGACATGTCTACTGTCTCTGTACCTGTTGTCTCAGACATATCCACTGTCTCAGTCTCTGCTGTCTCAGATATATCCACTGTCTCAGTCCCTTTTGTCTAGGAGGTGTCCACATTCTAAGTTCCTGTCTTCTCAGACAGGTCATTTCCACTGTCTCAGCCAGTCTTGTCTCAGAAATGTCCACTCTATCAGTCCCTGTTGCCTCAGACATGTCCACTGTCTAAGGTCCGGTTGTCTCAGACATGTCAACAGTGTCAGTCCCTTTTGTCTCAGACAAATCCAAGGTGTCAGTTACTGTTGTGTCAGACATGTCCAAGATCTCAGTGCCTGTTGTCTCAGACACATCCACTGTCTCCATCCCTGTTGTGTCCATAATCTCAGTGCCTGTTGTCTCAGACATATCCACTGTCTACATCCCTGTTGTGTCAGACATGTCCACTGTCTCAGTACCTTTTGTCAGAGCTATGTACACTGTCTCAGTCCCGGTTGCCTCAGGTGTGTCCACTGTTGAAGTCTGTGTTGTCTCAGACATATCGACTGTCTCAATCCCTGTTGTCTCAGACATGACCATTGTCTCAGTCCCTATTTTCTCCTATATGTCAGTCCCTGTTGTCTCAGATGTTTCCACTGTCGAAGTCCATGATTTCTCATACATGTCTACTATCTCAGTCCCTGTTGTCTCAGATTTGTACACTGTGTCAATTCCAGTTGTCTCAGATGTGTCCACTGTCTCAGTCCCTGTTGTCTCAGACATGTCCAAAGTCTCAGTCCCTGTTGTCTCAGATATTGCCACTGTCTCATTCCCTGTTGTTTCACACATGTCTACTTTCTCAGTGCCTGTTGTCTCAGGCATGTCCATGGTCTCAGACCCTGTTGACTCAGACATGTGTGTTGTCTCAAACACGTCCACTGTCTCAGTCACTGTCGTATCAGATATGTCCACTGTCTCATTCCCTGTTGTTTCACATGTATCCACTGTCTCAGTGCCTGTTGCCTCAGCCACGTCCATGCTCTCAGACCCTGTTGTCTCAGGCATGTGTGTTGTCTCTGAGATGTCCACTGTCTCAGTCCCCATCGTCTCAGACATGAATACGCACTTATTCGCATTTGTCTCAGATATTTCCACTGTCTCAGCACCCCCTTCCTCAGACATTTCCACTGTCTCAGATCCTATTGTCCCAGGCATGTCCACTGTCTCATTCGCTGTTGTCTTAGATATGACATGTCCATTGTCTTACTCCCTGTTGTCTCAGATATGTTCACTGTCTCACTCCTCTTGTCTCAGAAATGTCCAATGTCTCAGTACCTGTTGAATCAGACATATGCACTTTCTCTGTTCCTGTTGGCCCAGATATATCCACGGTCTTGGTCCCTGTTATCTCAGACATGTCCACAGTCCAAGACTCCATTGTTTCAGACATATCCACTGTCGCAGTCTCGGTTGTCTCAGACAAAAACGTGGCCTCAGTCCCTGTATTCACAGACATGCCCACTGTCTCGGTCCCTATATTTTCAGAACATATCCACTCTCTCAATCCCTGTTGTCTCAGTCAAGACATGTCCCCTATCTCATTCCCTGTTTTCTCAGACATGTCTACTGTCTGAGTCCCCGTTATCTCTGATATGTCCAATGTCATTCCCTCTTTTCTCAGACATGTGCACAGACTTGGTCCCTGTTGTCTCAGACATTTCCACTGTCTCAGTACCTGTTGACTCAGACATGTCTAATGCCTCAGTCCCTGTTGTCTCAGACATGTCCAAGGTCTCAGTCCGTGTTCTCTCAGACATGTCCATTGTCTCATTTACTGTTGTTTCACACATGTCCACTGTCTCAGTGCCTATTGTCTCAGCCATGTCCATGGTCTCAGACCCTGTTGTCACACACATGTGTGTTGTCTCAGACATGTCCACTGTCTCGAACACTGTTGTCTCAGACATGTCCACAGTCTCAGTCCCTGATGTTTCATACATGTCCAATTTCTCAGTCACTTTGTTTTCAGACATGTCACTGTCTCAGTCCCTGGTTTCTCAGACATTTCGATGGTCTAAGACCCTGTTGTCTCAGACATCTGCATTGTCTCAGACATGTCCACTGTCTCAGTCCCTGTTGTCTCATACATGTCCACTCTCTCAGTCCCTGTTGTCTCAGA
The DNA here is from genome assembly GCA_009823505.1 of Rhizomys pruinosus. Lineage (NCBI taxonomy): Eukaryota > Metazoa > Chordata > Mammalia > Rodentia > Spalacidae > Rhizomys > Rhizomys pruinosus. The sequence continues at coordinate 1,018,747 of VZQC01011025.1, read as the reverse complement.
CATGTCCACTGTCTCAGTCACTGATGTCTCAGATATGTCCACTGTCTCAGTCACTGTTGCCTATGGTGCGTCCACATTCTAAGTTTCTGTCTTTTCAGAGAGGACATGTCCACTGTCTCAGACATGTCAAGTGTCTCAGTGTCTGTTGTCACAGACATGTCCACTCTCTCAAACACTGTTGTCTCAAACGTCTCCACTGTCTCAGTCCCTGTTGTCTCAGACATGTCCCCTGTGTCAGTTTCTGTTGTTTCACACATGTCCACTGTCTCAGTCCCAGTTGTCTCAGATTAGCCCGGAGTCTCAGTCCCTGATGTCTCAGACACGTCCACAGTCTCAGTCTCTGTTGCCTCACACATGTCCACTGTCTCAGTCCTGGTTTTCTCATACAGGTACAATGCCATAGTCCCTGTTGTCTCAGCTACGTCCATGGTCTCAGACCCTGTTGTCTCAGACATGTGTGTTGTCTCAAACATGTCCACTGTCTCAGTCACTGTTGTCTCAGACATGTCCACTGTCTCAAACCCTGTTCTCTCAATCGTGTCCACTGTCTCAATACCTGTTGTCTCAGACATGTCCTCTGTTTCAGTTTCTGTTGTTTCACACATGTCCACTGTCTCAGTCCCTGTTGTGTCAGACATGTCCGATGTCTAAGTACCTGTGGTTTCAGGCATGTCCACTGTATCATCCAGTGTTGTCTCAGACGTGTCCACTGTGTCAGTCCCTGTTGTCTTAGACATGTCCACTGTCTCAGTGCCCGTTGTCTCAGATATAACAACAGTGTCAGTCCCTGCTGTCTCAGACATGCCCACTGTCTTATTCCCTGTTGTTTCAGAAATATCCACTGTTTCATTCCCTGTTGTCTCAGACATGTCCATTGTCTCAGTCCCTGTTGTCTCAGACATGTCCTCTGTCTCAGTTTCTTTTGTTTCACACATGTCCACCGTCTCAGTCTCTGTTGTCTCAGACTAGTCCAGGGTCTCAGTCCCTGATGTCTCAGACACGTCCACATGTCTCAGTCTCTGTTGTCTCAGACACGTCCACTGCCTCAGTCCTGGTATTCTCATACAGGTCCAATGCCTTAGTCCCTGTTGTCTCAGACATGCCCACTGTCTCTGACCCCGTTGTCTCAGACATGTCCACTGTCTCAGTCCCTATTGTCTCAGATATATCTACTAAGTCCCTTTTGTTTCACACATGTGGCCTGTCTCAGTAACCGTTGATGCAGACATGAACACGTTCTTAGTCACAGTTGTATCAGACATGTCCACTCTCTCAGTCCCTGGTGTCTCAGACATGCCCAGTCTCAGTCGCTGTTGTTTCAGACATATCCACTATTTCATTCACTGTTGTCTCAGACATGTCCACTGTCTCAGTCCCTGTTGTGTCAGACATGTCCAATGTCTAAGTCCCTGTTGTCTCAGACATGTCCACTGTCTCAGTCCCTGTTGTGTCAGACATGTCCAATGTCTAAGTCCCAGTTGTCTCAGACATGTCCACTGTCTCAGAAACTGTTGTATCAGACATGTCCACTGTATCATAACCTGTTGTCTCAGATATGTCCCTGTTGTCTCAGATATATTTACTGTCTCAGTCCCTGATGTTTCACACAGGTGGCTGGTCTCATTCCATGTTGTCTCAGACAAGAAGATGCTCTTAGTCACATTTGTATCAGACATGTCCACTGTCTCAGTCCCTGTTGTCTCAGACATGTCTAGTGTCTTGAAATCTGTTGTCTCAGACATGTCCACTGTCTCAAACCCTGTTGTCTCAAATGTGTCCTCTGTCACTGTCCCTGTTGTCTCAGACATGTCCCCTATCTCAGTTTCTGTTGTTTCACACATGTCCACTGTCTCAGTCTCTGTTGTCTCATACTAGTCCACGTTCTCAGTCACTGATGTCTCAGACACGTCCACGGACTCAGTCTCTGTTGTCTCAGACATGTCCACTGCCTCAGTCTTGGTTTTCTCGTCCAGGTAAAATGCCATAGTCCCTGTTGTCTCAGACATGTCCACTGTCTCTGTCCCTGTTGTCTCAGATATAACTACTGTCTAAGTCCCTGTTGTTTCACACATGTGGCCTGTCTCAGTCCACATTGTCTCAGACATGAACATGCTCTTAGTCGCAGTTGTATCAGACATGTCCACCCTCTCAGTCCCTGTTGTCTCAGACATACCCACTGTCTCAGTCACTGTTATCTCAGATATGTCCTCTTTCTCAGCCCCTGTTGTCTAGGAAGTGTCCACATTCTAAGTTCCTGTCTTCTCAGAGAGGACATTTCCGCTGTCTCAGATATGTCAACTGTCTCGGTCATATCAACTGTCTCCATCCCTGTTGTCTCAGACATGTCCACTGTCTCAGTCACTGTTGCCTCAGACCTGTCCACTGTCTCATTCCCTGTTGTCTCGGATTTGTCCATTGTCTCAATCCCTGTTGTCTAGGATGTGTCCGCAGTCTAAGTTCCTGTCTTCTCAGACAGGACATATCCACTGGCTCAGACATGTCAACTTTCTCAGTCTCTGTTGTCTCTGACATGTCCCTGTCTCACATTCTGTTGTTTCGCACATGTCCACTGTCTCAGTCCCTGGTTTCTCAGACATTTATATGGTCTCAGACCCTGATACCTCAGACATCTGTGTTACCTGTGATACCTCAGACATGTCCACTGTCTCAGTACCTGTTGTCTCACAGATATACATTGTCTCAGTCCCTGTTGTCTCAGTCATGTCTACTGTCTCTAACACTGTTGTCTCTGACATGTCCCCTGTCTCAGTAACTGTTGTCTCAGACATGTCCATTGTCTCAGTTCTTGTTGTCTCAAACATGTCTCCTGTCTCAGTCCCTTTGTTTTCAGATATGTCCACTGTCTCAGTCCCTGGTTTATCAGACATTTCCATTGCCTCAGACCCTTTTGTCTCAGACATCTGTATTGTCTCACACATGTTGACTCTCTCTGTCCCTGTTGACACAGACATGTCCACTGTCTCATTCCCTTTTGTCTCAGACATGTCCACTGTCTCAGTCACTGATGTCTCACACATGTTCACTGTCTCAGTCCCAGTTGTCTCAGACAGGCCCACTGTCTCAGACCCTGTTGTTTCAGATATTTCCACTGTGTCAATCCCTGTTGTCTCAGACATGTCCCCTGTCTCAGTCACTGTTGTGTCAGACATGTCCATTGTCTCAGTCCCTGTTGTCTCAGACATGTCCCATGTCTCAGTGTCTGTTATTTCACACATGTCCACTCTCTCAGTCCCTAGTTTCTCAGACATTTCCATGGTCTCAGTCCCTGATGACTCAGACATCTGTGTTGTCTCAGACATGTCCACTGTTTCAGTCCCTGTTGTCTCAGACAGGCCCACTCTATCTGACCCTTTTGTTTCAGACGTTTCCACTCATATCAACTGTCTCCATCCCTGTCGTCTCAGACATGTCCACTGTCTCAGTAACTGTTGTCTCAGACATGTCCATTGTCTCAGTCACTGTTGTCTCAGACATGTCCCCTGTCTCAGTTTCTGTTGTTTCACACATGTCTACTTTCTCAGTCCCTGGTTTCTCAGACATTTCCATGGTCTCAGACCCTGATGTCTCAGACATCTGTGTTGCCTCAGACATGTCCAATGTCTCAGTCCCTGATGTCTCAGACATGTCCACTGTCTAAGTACCTGTTGTCTCAAACATGTCCACTGTCTCAGTAACTGTTGTCTCAGACATGTCTACTGTCTCAGTCCCTGTTGTCTCAGATATGTCCACTGTCTCAGTCCCTGTTGTCTAGGACGTGTCCACATTCTAAGTTCCTGTCGTCTCAGGCAGGACATTTCCACTGTCTCAGACATGTCAACTGTCTCAGTCTATATTGCCTCAGACATGACTACTGTCTCTAAAGCTGTTTTCTCAGACATGTCCACTGTCTCACACCCTGTTGTCTCAAAGGTGTCCACTGTATCTGTCCTGTTGTCTCAGACATGTCCCTTGTCTCAGTTTCTGTGGTTTCACACATGTCCACTGTCTCAGTCTCTGTCATCTTAGACTAGTCCACGGCCTCAGTCCCTGGTGTCTCAGACACATCCATGGTGTCAGTCTCTGTTGCCTCAGATATGTCCACTGCCTCAGTCCCAGCGTTCTCATACAGGTACAATGCCTTATTCCCTGTTGTCTCAGACATGTCCACTGTCTCTGTCCCTCTTGTCTCAGACATGTCCACAGTCTCAGTCCCCGTTGTTTCACATATGAACACACTCTTAGTCGCAGTAATATCAGACATGCCCACTACCTCAGTCCCTGTTGTTTCAGGCATATCCACTGTTTCAGTCCCTGTTGTCTCAGAAATGTCCATTGTCTCAGTCCCTGTTGTCTCAGACATGTCCACTGTCCCAGTTTCTGTTGTTTCACATATGTCCACTGTCTCAGTCTCTGTTTTCTTAGAGTAGTACCCAGTCTCAAGCCCTCGTGTCTCAGACACATCCATGATCTCAGTCTCTGTTGTCTCAGATCTGTCCACTGCCGCAGTCCCGGGTTTCTCATCCAGGTACAATGCCTGAGTCCCTGTTGTCAAAGACGTGTCCACTGTCTCTGTCCCTCTTCTCTCAGACATATCCAGATTCTCAGACCCTGTTGTCTCAGACATGAACACGCTGTTAGTTGCAGTTGTATCATACATGCCCACTGCCTCAGTCCCTGTTGTTTCAGACATATCCACTGTTTCAGTCCCTGTTGTCTCAGACATGTCCACTGTCCCAGTACCTGTTGTGTCAGACATGTCCAAATTCTAAGTCCCTGTTGTCTCAGACATGTCCACTGACTCAGCCAGTGTTGTCTCAGACATGTCCACTGTCTCAGGTCCCATTGTCTCAGACATGTCAACAGAGTCAGTCCCTTTTGTCTCAGACATGTCCAAGGTCTCAGTACCCGTTGTCTCAGACATGTCCATGATCTCAGTGCCTGTTGTCTCAGACATGTCAACTGTCACCATCACTGTTGTGTCAGACATTTCCACTGTCTCAGTAACTTTTTTCTCAGCTATGTCCACTGTCTCAGTCCCAGTTGTCTCAGTTGTGTCCACTGTCCAAGTCTGTGCTGTCTCAGACATGTCCACTGTCTCAGTCCCTGTTGTCTCAGACATGTCCATTGTCTCAGTCCTCATTGTCTCTGATATGCCCGCTGTATCAGTCCCGGTTGTCTCAGATATTTCTACTGTCCAAGTCCGTGTTTTCTCATACATGTCTACTGTCTCAGTCCCTGTTGTGTCAGATTTGTACACTGTGTCAATCCAGGTTGTCTCAGACATGTCAAGTGTCTCAGTCTCTAATTTCTCAGACATGTCTACTCTCTATAAAACTGTTGTCTCACATAAGAACTGTGAAAAGGATTATACTCTGTTCAGAACCAAATATAATACTAAAGTCCTTAGGCTATGCACTTAGGCAAAGTATATAAATTCAGGAGCTATGACATCAGCAATGGATTGTTCTACTAGGGGGATGTTGGCCAGGGGATCCAAGGCCCCACAAAAGGTAAGGGCTCCTTGCTCCTAAGTTGGGATACCTGCAGGAGGAGAGGTGATAAGACCCTGCTGCCGAAGACCTGACGTTAACATGGGAGGGATGTATTGAGACCACACATGCAAGTGTACAGATGGCCTCTGGAATGCCAGAGAGTGTTACCAAAGGCCACTAAACCAATAAAGCAAATACGGGTCTCCCTGAGTCAAGCAAGACTCCACTGTCAGCACCAGCTACACCTCACCTGCCTGGAAATACTGTGCAGCAGAGGCAGCCATGTGCCTGTATATCCCAAATCTAATTGGCTATTGGCTCTCTCCTTGGAGGAATAACCCATGGCTGATGCCACAAGCTTACATCCTTTACAGGTTAGGAGATGTTATAAGCCACAATAAGACCCTGTCATATTTAACAGGGGGGAAAAATGGAATTCATGGATTAACATATCATCCAAACATATGTGTCTAAGCCAAAGTAACCTACCATAACTATTAGTCCTGCTTAAATACCTATATATCTAATTGCTTGTGCTTCATTAGTAGGATCGAAAGGTTACCCCTGGACAAACTGTCAGCCCATGAAAGGAAACAGCCAGAATTGACCAGAGTCCAAGTCAACAGCTCCAGAGAGAGTGGACTGTTTTACTTCTCATCCACCTGTGCCCCTTTTCTAAGCCTAGGGAACAACCTGCGGAAGAGGGGGCGTGTTAGAATGTAAAGGCTCCGATTGGGGTGAATGGTGAAACTACAGCGATGTAGTCTGGACACTCATTTGATCAACTTGATTGAACAAACAACATGTCACGCCCCACTGGATGGTGGGGCTGTGGGGGTTTGGACACAACAGCCTGTAGATTGGTTTTGCACGAAGGATGCTTGTACTCATGGATTATCACTTATAGCTAAAAAAAAAAAGGGGGGGGAAAAACAGAGAAAGATGCAAGACAGTTATGGCAGAATACATGATCTGGGATGGGGGGGGGGGGGGGTGGGGGGGAAGGGAAAGGGAAAAATGCCTGATCTGAATTGGAAAATGATGTACGAAATGCACAAAGCATCAATAAAAAAATTAAAATAAAATAAAATAAAACTGTTGTCTCAGACATGTCCACTGTCTCAAACCCTGTTTTCTCAAGTGTCCACTGTCTCAGTCCCTGTTGTCTCAAACATGTCCCCTGTCTCAGTTTCTGTTGTTTCACACATGTCCACTGTCTCAGTCTCTGTTGTCTTAGACCAGTCCACGGTCTCAGTCCCTGATGTCTCAGACACGTCCATGGTCTCAGTCTCTGTTGTCTCAGACATGTCCTTTGCCTCAGTCCCGGTTTTCTAATACAGGTACAATGCCTTAGTCCCTGTTGTTGCAGACATGTCCACTTTCTCATTCCATGTTGTCTCAGACATGTCCACTGTCTCAGTAACTGTTGTCTCAAATATATCTACTATCTCAATCCCTGTTGTTTCACACAGGTGTCCAGGTCTCATTCCCCATTGTCTCAGACAAGAACTCACTCTTAGTCACAGTTGTATCAGAAATGTCCACTGTCTCATTCCCCGTTGTCTCAGATATGTCCACTGTCTCAGTTCCTTTTGTGTCAGACATGTCCGAAGTCTAAGTTCCTGTTTTCTCAGACATGTCCACTGTCTCATCCAGTGTTGTCTCTGACGTGTCCACTGTGTCAGTCCCTGTTGTCTCAGACATGTCCTATGTCTCAGTCCCTGATGTCTCAGACATGTCCAATCTCTCAGTCCCTGTTGTGTCAGACATGTCCACTGTCTCAGTCCGTGTTGTCTAAGATATGTCCACTTGCTCAGTCCCTGTTGTTTAGGAGGTGTCCACATTCTAAGTTCTTGTCTTCTCAGACAGGACATTTCCACTGTCTCATACAAGTCAACTATCTTAGTCTCTCATGTCTCAGACATGTCTACTGTCTCTAACATTGTTGTCTCAGACATGTCCACTGTCTCAAACCCTGTTGTCTCAAAGGTGTCCACTGTTTCGGTCCATGTTGTCTCAGACATGTCCACTGTCTCAGTCACTGATGTCTCAGACATGTCCACTGTCTCAGTCCCTGTTGTCTCAGATATATAAACTGTCTCAGTCCCCGTTGTCTAGGATGTGTCCACATTATAAGTTTCTGTCTTCTCAGAGAAGACATGTCCACTGTCTCAGACATGTCAACTGTCTCAGTCTCTGCTGTCTCAGATATGTCCACTGTTTCCAACCCTGTTGTCTCAAAAGTCTCCACTGTCTCAGTCCCTGTTGTCTCAGATATGTCCCCTATCTCAGTTTCTGTTGTTTCACACATATCCACTGTCTCAGTCCCTGATTTCTCAGACACGTCCACAGTCTCAGTCTCTGTTGTTTCAGACATGTCCACTGTCTCAGTCCCTGTTGTCTCTGACATGTCCACTGTCTCAGTCCTTGTTTTGTCCGGAATTTATTATATATATTATAATATACTATATATTATATATAATATACTGGTCTCAGTCCCTGTTGTTTCACACATTGTGGTCTGTCTCAGTCCCATTGTCTCATGACATGAACACGCTCTTAGTCGCCGTTGTATCTACATGTCCAATGTCTCACCCTGTTGTCTCAGACATGCCCACTGTCTCAGTCCCTGTTCCTTCAGACATATCTACTGTTTCAGTCCCTGTTTGTCTCTCCAATGTCACTGTCTCAGCCCCCTGATTGTGTCAGCGCATGTCCATTGTCTCAGTCCCTTTGTCTCCATGCCCAGTTCATCCTTGTTAGTCAGCCACTGTCTCAGTCCCTGCGCTTCCATGACAATGTGTCTCATTCCTGGTCTCAGATTGTGTGTTGTCTCAGACATTGCGCCTCCTCTCTAGTCCCTGTTGATCACCAGACATGGTCCACTTGTCTCAGTCACTGATGGTCTCAGACATGTCCACTGTCTCCGTCCTTTTGGTCTCAGACAAAGGCCCACTGTCTCAGACCCTGTTGTTCAGACATTTCCCACTGGTCGTCCCTGTTGATCTCATTTACATGTCTCCTGTCTCTTTCAGCCTTCCATCTAGTTGTTCTCAGACATGTCCATGTCTCAGTCCTGTTGTCTCAGGACATGCCCATTGTTTCTTTAACAGTTCTGTCGTTCACTGGTTTTTTCAGACATTTCCACGGTCTCAGACCCTGAGGACTCGAGACATCTGTGTTGTCTCAGAACCCTTTTTTGGGGGCGGGGTTTGTCCACTGTCTCATCCCTGTTTTCCCAGACAGGTCCAAAGCTTATGTCCCTGTTGTCTCAGACTGTCCACTGTCTCAGTCCCTCGTTGTCTCAGACATGTCTCAGTTCTGTTTTCTCTATATATATTATATATATATATATATATATATATACTGTCTCAGTCCTTTTTGTTTCACACATGTGGCCTGTCTCAGTCCCCGTTGTCTCAGACATGAACACGCCATTAGTTGCAGTTGTATCAGGCGTATCCAATGTCTCAGTCCCTTTTGTCTCAGACATGCCCACTGTCTCAGTCTCTGTTGCTTCAGATATATCCACTGTTTCAGTCCCTGTTGTGTCAGACATGTCCGATGTCTAAGTAACTGTTTTCTGAGACATGTCCACTCTCTCATCCAGTGTTTTCTCAGACGTGTCCACCGTGTTAGTCCCTGTTGTCTCAGACAAGTCCACTGTCTCAGGTCCCGTTGTTCCAGACATGATAACAGTGTCAGTCCCCATTGTCTCAAGCATGCCCACTATCTCATTCCCTGTTGTTTCAAACATATCCACTGTTTCATTCCCTTTTTTCTCAGACATGTCCATTGTCACTGTCCCTGTTGTCTCAGACATGTCCCCTGTCCCATTTTCTGTTGTTTCACACGTATCCATTGTCTCAGTCCCTGATTTCTCAGACATTTGCACTGTCTCAGCCCCTGTTGTCTCAGACATGCCCAGTCTCTCAGTAACTTGTCTTAAACATGTCAATTGTCTCCATCCCTGTTGGCTCAGACATGTGCCGTGTCTCAGTTTCTATGGTTTCACACATGTCCACTTTCTCTGTGCCTGGTTTCTCAGACATGTCCAATGTCTCTGTCCCTCTTGTCTCAGACATGTCCACAGTCTCAGTCCCCGTTGTCTCATGCATGAACACGCTCTTAGTCACAGTTGTATCAGACATGCCCACTGCCTCAGTCCCTGTCGTTTCAGGCATATCCATTGTTCCATTCCCTGTTGACACAGACATGTTCATTGTCTCAGTCCCTGTTGTCTCAGACATATCCACTGTCTCAGTTTCCATTGTTTCACACATGTCCACTGTCTCAGTCTCGATTGTCTTAGACTAGTCCACGGTCTCAGGCCCTGGTGTCTCAGACACATCCATGCACTCACTCTCTGTTGTCTCAGATATGTCCACTGCCTCAGTCCCGTGTTTCTCATACAGGTACAATGCCTAAGACCCTGTTGTCTCAGACATGTCCACTGTCTCTGTCCCTCTTGTCTCACACATGTCCAGAGTCTCATTCCCCATTGCCTCAGACATGAAGATGCTCTTAGTCGCAGTTGTATCATACATGCCCACTGCCTCAGTCCCTGTCGTTTCAGACATATCCACTGTTTCAGTCCCTGTTGTCTCAGACATGTCCACTGTCCCAGTCCCTGTTGTGTCAGACATGTCCAAAGTCTAAGTCCCTGTTGTCTCAGACATGCCCACTGTCTCAGCCAGTGTTGTCTCAGACATGCCCACTGTCTCAGGTCCAATTGTCTCAGATATGTCAACAGTGTCAGTCTCTTCTGTCTCAGACATGTCCAAGGTCTCAGTACCTGTTGTCTCAGACATGTCCATGATGTTAGTGCCTGTTGTTTCAGACGTATCAACAGTCCCATCCCTGTTGTGTCAGACATGTCCACAGTCTCAGTAACTTTTGTCTCAGCTATGTCCACTGTCTCAGTCCGAGTTGTCTCAGATGTTTCCACTGTCCAAGTCTGTGTTGTCTCAATCATGTCCACTGTCTCAGTCCCTGTTGTCTAAGACACGTCCATTGTCTCAGTCCCCATTGTCTCTGATATGTCCTCTGTATCAGTCCCAGTTGTCTCAGATGTTTCCACTGTCCATGTCCATGTTTTCTCAAACATGTCTACTGTCTCAGTCCCTGTTGTCTCAGATTTATACACTGTATCAATCCCGGTTGTCTCAAATGTGTCCACTGTTTCAGTACATGTTGTCTCAGACATGTCCAATGTCTCAGTCCCTGTTGTCTCAGACATTCCACTGTCTCAGTAACTGTTGTGTCAGACATGTCCATTGTCTCGGTCCCTGTTGTCTCAGACATGTCCCCTCTCTCAGTTTCTGTTGATTCACACATGTCCACTTTCTTAGTGCCTGTTGTCTCGGCCATGTATATCATCTCAGACCCTGTTGTCTCAGACACGTGTGTTGTCTCAGACATGTCCAATGTCTCAGTCACTGTTGTCTCAGACATGACCACTGTCTCATTCCGTGTTGTCTCAGATATGTCCACTGTCTCAATCCCTGTTGTCTAGGATGTGTCTACATTCTAAGTTCCTGTCTTCTCAGACAGGACATATCCACTGGCTCAGACATGTCAACTGTCTCAGTCTCTTTTGTCTCAGACATGTCCACTATCTCGAACCCTGTTGTCTTAGACAAGTCCACTTTCTCAGTATCTGTTGTCTCAGACATGTCTCCTGTCTCAATTTCTTTTGTTTCACACATGTCAACTGTCTCAGTCCCTGGTTTGTCAGACATTTCCATGGTCTCAGACCCTGATATCTCAGACATCTCTGTTGTCTCAGACATATCCACTGTCTCAGTCCCTGATGACTCAGATATGTCCACTGTCTCAGTCCCTGTTGTCTCAGAAATGTCCACTGTCTCAGTCTCTGTTGTGTCAGACATGTCTGATGTCTAAATACCTGTGGTCTCAGAAATGTCCACTGTCTCATCCAGTGTTGTCTCAGACGTGTCCACTGTGTCAGTCCCTGTAGTCTCAGACATGTCCACTCTCTCAGTTCCCATTGTCTCAGACATGACAACAGTGTCAGTCCCTGCTGTCTCAGACATGCCCACTGTCTCATTACCTGTTGTTTCAGACATATTCACTGTTTCAATCACTGTTGTCTCAGACATGTCCATTGTCTCAGTCCCTGTTGTCTCAGACATGTTCCCTGTCTCATTTTCTGTTGTTTAACACATGTCCACTGTCTCATTCCCTGGTTTCTCAGACATTTCCACTGTCTCAATCCTTGTTGCCTCAGACATGTCCCCTGTCTCAGACATGTCCATTGTCTCAGTCCCTGTTGTCTCAGACAGGTCCCCTGTCTCAGTTCCTGCTGTTTCACACATGTCCACTTTCTCAGTCACTGGTTTCTCAGAAATTTCTATGGTCTCAGACCCTGTTGTCTCAGACATCTATGTTGTCTCAGACGTGTCCACTCTCTGTCCCTTTATTTTTTATTGTTTTTATTTTTAAGGGATTCTACAATACAATGACACAGTTGTTTGCAGATAGCATTGATGCCACTCATTATGTCATACAATCAGGTAATTGCTGAATTTTTCAAGTATCTATGTCCAAATTTTGAACAACCCAAGGTTCCCATAGACCAGTTGAAGAAGCTTGTATGCACAGACATGTTGATCAATCAGGAGTCCAGACTATATTCCTGTAGTCTCATGATTCACCCCTATCTCTCCACTGCCCTTACAATCTACCACACCTCCTCTTCCGCAGTTTGTTCCTTGGGCTTTGGGAAAGGAAAAGGCGGCCCAAGTGGGTGAGAAGAAAACAGTATAATTTTCTTTGAAGTGTCATTTTGGACTCCAGTTGTTCAGGTTGTTTCCTTTCATGGATTGGACCGCCTTTCTCAGTGATAACCTTTTTGTATATTTTACAAAGCACAAGCTATTTGGATGTATAGGCATTTAAGCAGTACCACTTAATATGTCAAGCTAAGCTGTGAGCCATAGACAAAGATGCTTGGATGGCATGCCAATCCACAAACTGTGGTTTCTCTATAACGGGTGACAAGTTCTTACTGTGGCTCACAACATCACCCAACCGCCAGAGGACACAAAAAGATTGTGGCATCCGACTGTGAGTTATTTATTCCTCCAAGGAGAGAGTCATAGCCAATACGATTTGGGATATATATAGACACTGGCTGCCACTATTGCACAGTATCTCAGGCTGTTGAGGTGTAGCTGCTATTGACGGAGGAGTCTTGCTGTCTCAGGGAGACCCAAATTATTTTGCTGTATTGCTTTAGGGCCTTGGTGGTACGCTCTCTAGCATTTCAGAGGCCAGTATATGCATTAGCAAGTGACATCTCATAACATTTTTTCATCTTCACACCAGGTCTTCAACAACAGGGACTTACTGCCTTTCTCCTTGCATATATCCCACTTATAGGCACAAGGCCTTTATAATTTGGGGGTGGGCGCGTTTGAATCCTTTTTTCCTCTTCTTCCTAGCAAACATCTCTAGGCAGAATAATTCATGCTGATGTCAGAGAGCTTCCTGTTAGTAATATATTTGTCGCAATTACACAATACTATTATAACCAATTTTACTATTGTATTTGGCTCTATATAGAGAAATATCCTTTCACCATTCCTATGCCTATCAATCAGTTTAATACGTTGTGCCTGTTTAATAGGAAATTACCACTATAACACGTTGGCCTCTAGTTACATGTTAGGGAGTGGTTCTTTCCAACCATGTTTTTCTTTTTCCTACAAAAGGAAGAGGTAGGAAGGTTCTCAGCATCTGGAAGGTAAATTCATTAGGGCCCTTCATTATAAACAGTCAACTCCAATATTATTCAGAGAGATGACTCAGTGTTGTGATCAGGCAGTCTGAGGTTCCCTCATTCCTTAATGTTCAGATTGGTCAACCTCTCTGCTGGCATTCCCCAATTCATCCTGCACAGCCATAACTTGTATGTTTTCAGGCATTAGATTGGTGACTTTTACCTGTGGGAACATAAAATTCTCCGCCCATTGTTAGTTTCAAGACAGAAACATTGAAATTTATCAATAGGATTGAACACAGAATTTTCCATTGTATCCCGAAAGGATAGTCCCCACCTCCCACCTCCCTCTTTTTTTTCGGTTTTATGTTTTGACCTATAGAATGCCCTAAGTTGTCTAATTATCACATACCTATAAACGGGAACCAAGGCATAAGCTTTCATTACATTACCCAAACTGTCTTCTCATTGACTGTATGCTACTTATTTGGGAAGGAAATTTACGCTTAGTTCCTTTAAATTGTCCTACACGTAAAAGAAAGTGTTAAATTTGATGTTGTGTAATTCAGAAAATAATATATAGGCCAGTTGTATACCTTAACCCAATACTAAATTATAAATAAAACCAAGTAACATTTTATATTCCCAATAAGTTCAGTTGGATGACCATTTCCACCAAACCTACACCTAAATTTAACTCATCTAAACAATTCACTAAGCCTTAAATATCCATACTTGGGGGATAAAGCTTGGGTTTAGCGTTGTAGTCCCTGCTAAATAAATTTTACCCATAAACACTTTGCTCTTTAACGCAATATGACTGGACTAAGACTTCTACCTATTTGGGAAGTAATATTTAAGCTTAATTCCTTAAATTGTCCTACTCAAAATAAGTAAGAAAAGTGTTACACTGTGATGCTATATAATTCAGAAAAATATAGAGAACAAACCAAATACAACTTATAAATAAAACAACTCAGCATGTGATTATTCCCAGTTAGTTCAAATGTAAGTATCTAGCTCCTTTTTTCACAAGAATTCCTTCATATAGAACCAATTTGCAAGCATGTTGTGCCCCAGCCCACACAGCCAAAGGTTCCCACCATCCAGCTGGATGGGCTTGACTGTTCATCAAGTTGAGCAAATGAGTGTCCAGACTATATGTCATAGTTTGTTCAACATTCAGTTCATCATCATCACCATTCACCCTACCAATCATACCTAACTACGCCCCTCTTCCACGGATTGTTCCTCTAGGCTAGAAAGGGCACAGGTGGCATCAGAAGCATAACAGGTCCACTCTGCTCTGGATGTCTGTTGCTTGGACTCTAGTCAGATTTGGCGTTTCCTTTCAGTGAGGCTGACCCATTTGCCAGGGTAAAGCTTTTCCGATCCTGCAATGGAAAGCATACAACGATTAGACTATATGGTATGTTAATCATGGTACTTATTATGGTAGGTTGACTTTGGCTTAGACACAGATGTTTGCATGGTATGTTAATCCATGGATTACTTTCCTTTTTCCCTGTAGAGAGTTGACAGGGTCTTATGTGGCATTAAATCTCCTATACCAGTAAAGTATAAGCTTGTGGTGACATCACGCAGTTATTCTCCAGAGAGAGCTAATAAGCAATAGAGGTTTGGGATATACAGACATGGCCTGCCTCTGCTGCACAGTACTCCAAGCAATGTGAGGTGTAGCTGATGTGTGGTGGAGGGTTCTGTTGACTTGACTCAGAGAAACCACGATTTGCTTTATTGGTTAGTGGCCTTTGGTAACATCTCTCTGGATTCCAGAGAGCCAGCTGTTAACTTGTAGTGTGAGTCTCGAATACATCTCCTCACAACTGTCGTACATCTCGGTTTGACAGCAGGGCGGACACCTCTCCACTCCTTGCAGGTATCCCAGTACTAGGCAAAAGCCTTAACCTTTGCGGGTGGGGCCTTGGTCCCTGGCACACATTTCCTCCTGGCAGAATAGTAATCATTGCTGCTATCAGTGCTCCTGTATGTTAATTTTTGTAATGCTAGCTTAAGAGGAGACTTTAGTATTATATTGTTGTCTGAAAACGAGTATAATCCTTTACAGTTCCTATGTATATTAGTCAATAAAAGAAAGCAGTTTAGAAAAGCAGTTTTTTCCGTTTTATAAGAGATTACTTCTTATAACAGTCAGCTCTAATTTACCGTTAAAGGATGACTCCATTACCACCCTGTTTTTCTGTGTTCTATGAAAAAGAGGTAAGGATGTCTCTTGTATTGAAACCTGTGTGCTGCACCTAGACGGTAAAGTTCCATTATGACTCACTGTAAACAGATGTTTACACCTCTGGTCCTCAGAGATGTTTGATTCTGTAGCAGTTTGAGGCTTTTCTCCCTTTTAGTGTTAAGATGGTGAACTTCTCTGCTGGTAATTCTTGGTACAACCTACACGCCGGAAATAGGCTGTCTCCTTTCTCTCAGCCTTTGAGTTGGTGACCTTTTGACCTGCCTGTTGGAACATACAACTCTTTTCCCATAGTTAGTCTTTNTCCCTCCAGGGATACGATACTGTTTTTGGTTCACTATTTTCCCTGGTAGAGGCAACACCAATGGTTTCCATTTGGCCTTTCCAACCATATTATCCCTAACTCCACAGGTCAGGGAACCAATGTGGGGATTCTGCCAATTTCTAATTATATCTATCCCAATTATACATTCTGGGACTGGGGAAATAACCACAGGATGAGTTCTGGGAGCAACTGGGCCAAACTTGAGTCGGACTTCAGCCAAAACTCCATTTATCACATGACCTCCATAGGCCCCTACTTTAACCGGAGGACCACAATGCTTTTTAGGGTCTCCTGGGATCAGTGTCAACTCAGAACCAGTACCATTAGGCCTCTAAAAGTCTGATTATTTCCTTTTCCCCACTGTACAGTTACCCTAGTAAAAGGCCTCAGGTCCCTCTGGGGAAGGACAGGAGGAAGGCAATAGCATAACTCTTTGGTATTGTGACAAGGTCCTTCCTCTTTATTCAAGGGGTTCTTGGTCTATGAACTGTCTCAAGTCTGGAAACTGGTTAACTGGGCAGGATTTGCTACTCCTAAAATCCAATGTTGACTTCCTGTCATTTGTTCTAGAGCGTTTCTGCTTATACAGATCAAATAAAAACTTAATATGTTTCTTATGTGTTTGGTTCCTGGGAACACCATGATTAATTAGCCAGTTCCAAAGATCATTTCAGGTCATGCCATTATAGGCATTGTTTTGCCTTTGCCACCCATTATAATTATGGTAACTACGCTCATCTGGCCTTCTGCAATTTAGTGCTGCCACATGGTGCCTACCCTGAGGTCCTGTTAAACCTATTAGAAGTACATTTAATTTATGCAAGCGAGCAACAACTTCTCTAACTGTAAGATCTGGCATAAGAAATAGAGCAAAACCAAAGCTCTTCAAATATTCTGGTGTCTCTCTCAGTGCTTTCCATCTTATAAATTCAGTGAAAGGTATGTCTTCTGGTTCCTCATATTGTGGAGAATGTGGTTTTACACTTCAAATTCCCTCAAGCATGCCCATCTGCCTGACCCTCGCAATCCCTTCATCAATACTAAGCCAAGGAATATCAGGCATCTCTAACTCGATGTTAGTAGGCCATGTTTTAATAAATACATCAGCCAACCATTCAAATAAACTTTTAACACCTTTTTTAACTGCTCGAGCTTCCATGTTAAACCTAGAATCTCTACTCAGTGGGCTCATATCGATAAACTCAGTATGATCCAATTTTATATTCCTTCCACCATTATCCCACACCCTTAAAATCCATTCCCACACATATTCCTTAGGCTTCTGCCGGAATGAATCAGCAAACTCATTAATTTCTTTAGTAGTATATCGCACCTCCTCGTGGACCACACTTTCTATCTCACCTTGAGGGGCTTGCTTAGACTTCAATCTGGTTATAGGTCTAGAGGCAACAATTGTTGGGCCCTGAGGGACATCAGCTCCCACTGGGAGGGGGGGATTAATTTCCTCAGGCAAGGGTGGGGAGGAGGGATCTGCAGGGTGTGGATTCTCTGCTGAGGGTGGGGAGGTTAATTCCTCAGATAAAGAAAATCCCTCAGAATCCGAGGGTTCAAAATCCTCATCATCATAGTTCTCCCACACATCTCCATCCCAAGTTTCAGGGTTCCACCCTTTCCCCACCAGTGCTCTCACTTTAACTGCTGACACTTTTCGTGGCTGGGAATTAAATTTGCGTTGTAAATCAGCCAACCGTATAATAAGGGCTCCAGCTTGATTTTCTGCTGCTTTAGCTCTTTGGCTGCTGGAGAGAAGATTCTCTTCCAGAGCACACTTGGAAACCTTTAAACTGTTGTTTCGAATCCGGAGCTGGTCATTTTTATCACCGAGCTCCATATTTTCGTCTAACAGTTTATCCAGACATGCTAGGAGCAACAAGGCAACATCATTATTTTCCTTATTTTTCTGCAATTTCTTGAACGTTTTATATATAGAGTCGCTAAATTCCTTGTTTCTTACAAGAGGTGAGTTAGGTGAGTCAAATGGATCTATCTTCATAATAAGTTCAAATAGTCTGCACCAAGGATTATCATTCCTCTTCATGCCACCAGTAAAGCCTTCAGCAACTCTAGGCTTCATCACGTTGGAGCTCTGGCTCCAGAGACTACAAAGCCCACTAAAGAAATTCATCCTTTCAATTATGTTTCTCTAGAACCACTCCTGGTACCAAAATCTGTATTAGTCAGGGTTCTCTAAGGAAACAGAAGTAACAGGATGAATATATAGCTATATACAGTTTATTGATTTGCTCATGTGACAGAGTTCAAGGAGTCCAACAGTAGCTGCACCACACTGGAAAGGCCGAGAGAATCCAGGGAATTGCTCAGTCCACAAGGCTGGATGTCTCAGTAGTCCCAATCTACTGATGAAGTCCCGAATGGATTCCAGGAGATCCGCTGGTCTCAGTACACGCTGGGATCCGAAAGGTTGATCACAGCAGCAATATGAACCCACCAGATAAGAGAGGCAAGCCGCAGGAGAAAAAAAGGACCAGCTACTTCTGCCATGGCATTTTATACTACCTGCTGGCAGAAGGTAATGCCCACATTTGGGGTGGGCCATCCGGGTTGAGGTGGTCCAATCCAAATATCCTTTGTCTCTTATTTGTTCCTTAGTCCAGTCAAGTTGACACTCAGGATTAACCATCACAAACCACCAACTCTAATTTTAGCCCTTTGCTAAGGTGGGAGTTTTCATTGTAATAATGCAGAGGGAAGACGGGGTTTTTCTTTCAAATCACTTGTCTGATTTAAACATACAAGAACATAAGTCTCTGGAGGGGCAAAGGTGGGGAGGAGGGAAAGAAAGATGAATGGCTTCCCTGTAGAAGCCCCAGGCAGTCTGCCAGAAATCCTTATCAGGGCAGGCTGACCTTGATCTCAAAGTGAAAGGCCCTTCTCTGCCTCCCCACCCCACTCGACCCCCACCCCCACCACTGCCACATGCTTCCATGACGAGCCTGTAACCAGTGGGACAACACAGCCATCTTCAGGTCTAAATTAGAAGCAAGACTAACTGCCTTTCACATCTAGTTCTAATCAGAATGCATCCTACTTGATATTTAGCCTTTCTACATTAGAAAAGCTGTCTCTGTGCTGGAGAGATGGCTAAGCTGTTAAGAACACCCACTGACTGCTCTTGCACAGTACCTGGGTTTGATACCCAGCAGCCACATGAAGGCTAAGAACTGATTTTGGCTCCAGTTCCAGGGGAATCCAATGCCCTCTTCTGAACTCCTTGGCAAGTCTGAGACCACAGGGACTTAGACAGTGGACATGTCTGAGACTGCAGTGATTCAGACCTTGTAAATGTCTAAGACAACAAGGAGTGAGACAACGGACATGTCTGAGACAGCAGGGTTTGAGAGAGTGATCATGTCTGAGAAAACAGAGACAGAGATATTGGACACATCTGAGACAACAGGGACTGAGAGAGTGCACATGTCTGAGACACCACTGACTGAGACAGTGGACATGTCTGAGACAACACAGATTTAGACAGTGGACATGTTTGAAAAAAAGGGATTGACACCATGGACATGTCTGAGACAACAGGGACTAAGACAGTGGACATGTCTGAGACTGCAGTGACCCAGACCTTGTAAATGTCTAAGACAACAAGGACTGAGACAACGGACATGTCTGACACAGCAGGGTTCGAGAGAGTTGACATGTCTGAGAAAACAGAGACTGAGACACTGGACATGTCTGAGACAACAGGGACTGAGATAGTGGACAAGTCTGAGACAACACTGACTTAGACATTGTATATGTCTGAGAAAAGAGGGATTGAGACAGTAGACATGTCTGAGACAAAAGGCAGTGAGACAATGGACATGTGTGAAACAACAGGGAATGAGACAGTAAACATGTCTGAGACAACAAGGACTGAGACAGTGGACACCACTGAGTCAACATGGTTCTAGACAGGGGACCTGTCTGAGACAATAGAAACTGAGACAGTTGACGTGTGCTCACCAGTGGACAAGTCCTGTCTGAGATGACAGCAACTGAGACAGTGAACACATCTGAGCAAACAGGGATTGAGACAGTGATCACATTTCAGACAACCAGGACTGAGAGAGTGGACATATCTGAGACAACAGGGACTGAGACAGTGGATATGTCTGAGACAACAGGCACTGAGACAGTGGATATGTCTGAGACAACAGGGACTGACACAGTGGATATGTCTGAAACAACAGAGACTGAGACAGTGGGCACATCTGAAACAACAGGGACTGAGACAGTGGACATGTCTGAGACAAGAGGGACTGAGACAATGGACATGTCTGAGACAACAGGGACTGGCCCAGTGGTTATGTCTGAAATAACTGGGACTGAGACAGTGGGCATGTCTGAGACAACAGGGACTGAGAGAGTGGACATGTCTGATACTACTGCAACTAAGAGTGTGTTCATGTCTGAAACAATGGGGAATGAGAGAGGCGACATGTCTTAAAAAACAGGAACTGAGACAGTAGATATATCTAAGACATCAGGGACTGAGACAGTGGACATGTCTGAAACAACAGGGACTGAGACAGTGGACATGTCTGAGCCAACAGGGACTGAGATAATGGACATGTCTGAGACAACACTGATGGAGACAGTGGACATGTCTGACATAACACGGATTGACACCGTGGATATGTGTGAGACAACAGGGACTGAGACATTGGACATGTATGAGACAACAGGGACTATGATAGTGGACATGTCTGAGACATCAGGGACTATGAGAGTGGACATGTGTGAGACAACAGGAACTTAGACATTGGACATGTCTGAGACAACAGGGACTGAGACAGTGTACATGGCTGAGACAACAGGCACTGAGACAGAGGACATACCTGAGAAAACAATGAATAAGGCAGTGGGCATGTCTGAGACAAAAGGGACTTAAAAACGGACATGTCCGAGTCAACAGGGCCTGAGTCCATGCACATGTCTGAGACAACAGGGACTTTCAACATGGACATGTATGACACAAGAGGAAATGACCGTGGACATGTCTGAGACAACAGGGACTGAGATAGTGCACATGCCTGAGACAACATTGAATGAGACAGTGGAGATGTCTGATTCAAGACAGTGGAGATGTCTGAGACAAAAGAGACTGAGACAGTGGACATGTCTGGAACAACAGGCACTGAGACAGTGGACATAGGTAAAAAAAGGGAATGAGTCATTCGACATGTCTGGGACAACAGTGACTGAGACAGTGGACATGTCTGAGAGAACAGGGTTTGAGACAATGGACCTGTCTGAGACAGTAGAGACTGAGACAGTTGACATGTCTTAGCCAGTGGAAAAGTCCTGTCTGAAATGTCAGCGACTGAGACATTGGACACATCTGAGACAAGAGGGACTGAGACAGTGGATACATCTAAGACAACCAGGACTGAGATGGTTAACATATCTGAGACAAGAGGGACTGAGACATTGGACATGTCTGAGATAACAGGGATTGTCAAAGTGGATATGCCTGAAACAACAGGGAATGAGACAGTGGACATGTCTGAGACAAAAGCGACTAAGAAAGTGGACATGTCAGATACAACTATGAATAAAAGCGTGTTCATGTCTGAGAAAACGGAGAATGAGACAGGAAACAAGTCTGAAACAAAAGGGACTAAAGCAATAGATATATCTTAGACAACTGGGACTGAGACAGTGGACATGTATGAGACAAGAGGGACTGAGAGAGTGGACATGTCTGAGACAACAGGGACTGAGACAGTGGACATGTGTGAAACAACAGGGACTGAGACAGTGGACATATCTGAGACAACAGGGAATGAGGCAGTGGACATATCTGAGACAAAAGGGACTGAAAAAGTGGACACATCTACGTCAACAGGGTCTGAGACCATGGACATGTCTGAGACAACAGACACTGAGACAGTGGACCTGTGTGAAAAAACAGAGACTGAGACAGTGGACATGTCTGATTCAACAGTGTTCAAGAGAGTAGAGATGTCAGAGACAGCAGGGAATGAGACAGTTGACATGTCTGAGACAACAGGGACTGAGACAGTGGACATGTCTGAGAAAACAGGGAATGAGACAGTAGACACGTCTGAGACAACAAGTTTCAAGACAGTGGACATGTCTGAGACAACAGAGACTGAGACAGTTGCCATGTCTGAGACAGTGGACATGACGTGTCTGAGAAAATAGGGACTTAGACAATGTATACATCTGAGACAACTGGGACTGTGACAGTGGACACATCAGAGACAACCAGAACTGAGACAGTGGATATGTCTGAGACAACAGGCACTGAGACCGTGGACATGTCTGAGAGAACAGGGACTGAGACAGTGGACATGTCTGAGACAAGAGGGAATGAGACTTTGGACATGTTTGAGAAAACTGGGAATCAGACATTGGAAATGTCTGAGAATGCAGGGACTCAGACACTGGATATATCTGAGACAACCAGGACTAAGACTTTGGACACATCTGAGACAAAATGGACTGAGACATTGGAAATGCTTCAGACAAAGGACTGAGAGAGTACATATATCTGAGACAACTGGGACTGAGACGTTGGACATGTCTGAGACAATAGAGATTTAGACAGTGGACTTGTCTGAGGCAACAGGGCCTGATACCTTGAACATGTCTGAAAAAACAGGGAATCAGATATTGGACATATCTGAGACTACAGGGACTCAGACACTGGACATATCTGAGACAACCGGGATGGAGACTTTGGACATGTCTGAGACAACAGGGACTGAGATATTGGAAATGCCTGAGACAACAGGCACTGACACCGTGTACATGTCTGAGACAACAGGAACTGAGACTGTGGACCTGTCTGAGATATCACGGACTGAGACAGTGGACATGACTGACACAACAGGGATTGAGATAGTGGACATGTGTGAGACAACACTGAGACAATGGAAATGTCTGAGACAACAGGGATTTAGACATGTGACATGTCTGAGACAACAGGGACTGAGGCAGTGCACATATCTGAGACAACAGCGAGTGAGACCTTGGACGTGTCTGAGACAACAGGGACTGATGCGATGGACATGTGGGAAACAACAGAAACTGAGACAGTGGACATGTCAGATATAACACGGATTGAGACAGTGGACACATTTGAGACAAAGGGTTTGAGACAGTGGATATGTCTGAAACAACAGAGACTGAGAGAGTTGACATGTCTGAGACAGTGGAGATGTACTATTTGAGAAGACAGGGACTTTAAAAGTGAACAAATTTGAGAGAACTGGAACTGAGAGAGTGGACACATCTGAGACAACAGGGACTGAGACAGAGGACATATCTGAGACAACAGGGACTGAGAGTGTGGACATGTCTGAGACAAGTTGGACTGAGACAGTGGATATGTTTTAGACAACAGGCACTGAGACCATGGACATGTCTGAGACAACAGTGACTGAGAGAATGAACATGTCTGAGAGAACAGTGACTGAGAGAATGAACATGTCTGAGACAACAGGGACTGAGACAGTGGACATGTTTGAGACAACAGGAACTGAGACTGTGGACCTGTCTGAGACATCAGGGACTGAGACATTGGACATGTCTAATACAACAGTGATTGAGATAGTGGACATGTGTGAGACAACTCTGACTGAGACAATGGACATGTCTGAGAGAGCAGGTACTTAGACATGTGACATGTCTGAGACAACGGGGACTGAGGCAGTGCACATATCTGAGACAAAAGCGACTGAGACCATGGACGTGTCCGAGACAACAGGGTCAGTGGACATGTGTGAAACAACAGAAACTGAGACAGTGGACATGTCAGAGAAAACACGGACTGAGACAGTGGACACATTTGAGACAAATGGTTTGAAACAGTGGACATGTCTGAGACAACAGAGACTGAAAGAGTTGACATGTCTGAGACAGTGGAGACGTACTGTGTGAGAAGACTTAAACAGTGAACACTTTTGACAGAACTGGGACTGAGAGAGTGGACACATCTGAGACAACAGGGACTGAGACAGTGGACAGATCTGAGACAACAGGGACTGAGAGTGTGGACATGTCTGAGACGATTTGGACTGAGACAGTGGATATGTCTTAGAACACAGAAACTGAGACCATGGACATGTATGAGACAGCAGGGACTGAGACAGTGGTCATGTCTGAGAAGACAGGGAATGTGACCTTAGACATGTCTGAAACAATAGGGACTGAGAGAGTGGAAATATTTGAGACAACAGGGACTGAGACAGTGGACATGTCTTTGAGAACTGTGATTGAGACTTTGGACATGTCTGAGAAAACAGGGACAAAGAGGCTGTTTGTGTTTGAGACCACTGGGACTGAGGCAGAAGATATGCCTGAGACAAGAGGGACTGAGAGAGTGAACATGTCTGAGACAACAGGAGACAGTGGACATGTCTGAGAGTGTGGACATGTCATGTCTGACACAACAGGGACTGAGGCATTGAACATGTCTGAGAAAGTAGATATGCCATGTCTACAAAAAAAAGGAACTGAGACAGCGGACATGTCTGAAAAAACAGGGACTGAGAATATGGACATATATTTGAAAACAGGGACAAAGACCATTGACATGATTGAGACAACATGGACTGAGACAGGGGACATGTCTGAGACAAAAGGGCCTGAGAGATGGATGGACATCTCTGGGACAATAGGGACTGAGATAGTGGATATGTCTGTGACAGTGGAAATGTCATGTCTGAGACAACAGAGACTGCAACTGTGGACATGTATGAGACAACAGGGACTGAAACTGTGGACATTTCTGACACAACAAGCACTGAGATAATGGACAAGACTGAGACAACAGGTACTGAGACAGTGGACATGTATGAGACAATGCAAATGTCTGAGACAACAAGGCCTGAGATGGTGGACATGTCTGAAACAACAGGGACATAGACAGTGGACATGTCCTGGACAACAGGGACTGATGCAGTAGACATGTCTGAGACTACAGGAATTGAGACCTTGGACATGTCAGACATGTAATGAGACGGTGTACCTGTCTGTGACAACAGGGACTGAGACCGTGGACATGCCTGAGACAATGGAGAATGAGACAGTGAATATGTCTGAGACAAAAGCACCTGAGTCAGTGGACATGTCTGAGAGAACAGAGAATGAGACAGTGCACATGTCGGAGACAACAGGGTCTGAAACAGTGGACCTGTCTTAGACAACAGGTCCTGAGACACTGGACGTGTCTGAGACCACAGGGACACGGACCTTGTACATGTCTGAAACAACAGGGACTCAGACAGTGGACATGTCTGAGACAACTGGGACTGTGACTACGGACATGTCTGAGACCACAGGACCTCAGAACCTGGACATGTCTTAGACAACAGGGACTAAGACATTGGACATGTCTGAGACAATAGGGAATGAGACTGTGGACAAGTATGAGACAACAGGGACTGAGACAGTAGACATGTCTGACACAGCAGACATGTAATGTTTGAGACAACAGGGACTGAGAGAGTGGACATGTCTGATACAGCAGAGACTGAGACAGTGTATATGTCTGAGCCATTAGGCATGTCTTGTCTGAGACAACAGGGACTGAGATATTGGGCAGGTCTGACTGAACAGAGACTGAGAAAATGGACATGATTGAGACAACAGGTTCTAAATCTTTGGACATATCTGAGCTAAGAGAGAATGACCTTAGACATATCTGACATAAAGGGGACTCAGACAGGAGACATGTCTGAGACAACAGGGAATGAGACAGTGGAAATGTCTTCTCTGAGAAAACAGGGATGGAGACAGTGGATATGTTTAGAAAAAACAGGGACTGAGACAGTGGACATATCTGAGACAACAGGGATTGAGGCCATGGACATTTGTGAGACAACAGGGACTGAAACAGTGGACATGTCTGAGACAACGGGGACTTGGACTGTGGACATGTCTGAGATAACAGGGACTGAGAACGTGGACATGTCTGAGACAACAGGGACAGAGACAGTGGACATGTCTTAGGCAAGTGGAACTGTGACATTGGACATTTCTGAGACAACAGGGACTGTGACATTGGACATTCTGAGACAACGTCAAGTGAGACAGTGGACAAGTCTGAGACAACAGTGAATGAGACAGTGAAAATATCATTTCTGAGACAACAGTGACTGAGACCATGGATGTGTCTGAGACAACAGGGACTGAGACCGTGGACTAGTCTGAGACAACAGGGACTGAGACAGTGCATATGTGAAACAACAGAAACTGAGACAGGGGACATGTCTGAGACAACAGGGACTGAGTCAGTGGACACCTTTGAGATAACAGTGTTTGAGACAGTGGCCATGTCTTAGATAACAGGATAAGAGACAGTGGACATGTCTGAGACAGCAGAGCCTGAGACAATTGACATGCCTGAGACAGTGGACATGTCCTGTCTGAGAAGACAAGAACTTAGACTGTGGACACATTCTAGACAACAGGGACTGAGACAGTGAACATATCTGAGACAATAGTGATTGAGACAGTGGACATGTCTGAGACAACAGGGACTGAGACACTGGACAAATCTGAGACAACAGGGACTGAGACAGTGGAGATGTCTGAGACAACACAGATGTCTGAGACAGCATGTTCTGAGACAATGGAAATGTCTGAGAAACCAGGGACTGAGACAGTGGACATGTCTGAAAAAAGGGACTGAGAAATTGGACATGTCTGAGACAACAGGGACAGAGACAGTGGACACGTCTGAGACAACAGGGATCAAGACAGTGGACATGTCTGAGACAACAGAGACTGAGACACTTTACATGTCTGAGACAGTGTACATGTCCTGTCTGAGAAGAAAGGGACATAGACAGTGGACACATGTGAGACAACAGATAATGAGACAGTGGACACGTCAGAGACAACCGGGACTGAGACAGAAGTCATATCTGAGAAAACAGGGACTGAGACAGTGGACATGTTTGAGACAACAGAGATTGAGACAGTGGATATGTCTGCGACAATAGGGAATCAAACATTAGAAATGTGTGATGTTGCAGGGACTCAGACACAGGACATATTTGAGACAACATTTGGTGAGACTGTAGACATGTCTGAGACAACAGGGACTAAGGCAGTGTACCTGTATGAGAAAACCAGGACTAAGGCAGTGAACATATCTGAGACAACAGAGAGTGAGACCGGGGAGATGTCTGAGACAACAGGGACTGAGACAATGGACATGTCTGAGACAACAGGGACTGAGACAGTGGAAATGTGTGAAACAACAGAAACTGAGACAGAGGATGTGTATGAGACAACAGGAACTGAGACAATGGACACGTTTGGGACAACAGGGTTTGAGACAGTGGACATTTCTGAGACAACAGAGACTGAGACAGTTGTCATGTCTGAGGCAGTGGACATGTCCTGTCTGAGAAGACAGGAACTTAGACTTTGGATTCATCCTAGACAACAGGGACTGAGACAGTGGTCCTATCTGAGACAACAGGGACTGAGAGAGTGGGGATGTCTGAGACAACAGCAACTGAGACAGTGCAAATGTATGATACAATTGTGCCTAAGAGCCTGTTCATGTCTAAGACAATGAGGACTGTGTCTGGTCACATGTGTGAAACAACAGGAACTGAAACAATACATAAATCTGAGAAAAGACAGACTGAAACAGTGGACATGTCTGAGACAACAGAGAATGAGACAGTTGACATGTCTGAGACAGTGAATATGGTTTTTCTGAGAATACAGGAACTTAGACTGTGGACACATCCTAGACAACAGGGACTGAGACTGTGGACATATCTGAGACAAAAGGGACTGAGACAGTGGACACATTTGAGTCAACAGTGTTCGTGACAGTGAACCTGTCTGAGACAATAGAGGCTTTTTCAGTTGACATATCTTAGCCAGTGGACAAGTCCTGTCTGAGATGAAAGGGAATGAGAAAGTAGACACATCTGAGAAAACCGGGACAGAGACAGTGGCACATCTGAGACAGCTAGTACTGAGACAGTGGACATATCTGAGACAATAGATACTGAGAGAGTTGACATGTCTGAGACAGTGGACATGTCCTGTAGGAAAAGTCAGGGCATTTGATATTGCACACATCTGAGTCAACAAGGTGTGAGAGAGTGTACACATATGACACAACCAGGAATTAGATAGTGGACACATCTGAGACCACAGGTACTTAAAGAGTGGACACATCTAAGAAACTGGGACTGAGGCAGTGGAAATATCTGAGACAACAGAGACTGATACAGTGGATATGTCTGAAACAGCAGGGACTGAGACAGTGGATGTGTCTGAGGCAAGAGGCCCTGAGACCCCAGACATGTCTGAGACAACAGGGACTGAGACAGTGGACATTTCTGAGACAACACTGACTGAGACAGTGGACATGTCTGATACATCTGTGACTAAGAGCGTGTTCATGTCTGAGACAATGGGGACTGAGACAGTGGACATGTCTGAGACAACACTGACTGAGACAGTGGATATATCTGAGACAAGAGAGACTGGCACAGTGGACATGTCTGAGACAAAGGTTCTAAGGCAGTGGACAAGGGTGAAACAACCGGGACTGAGACAAGGGACATGGCTGAGAAAACTCGTACTGAGACAGAGAACAAGTGTGAAACAACAGGGAATGAGACTGTGAACATGTCTGAGACAAAAGGGTCTAAGACAGTCGACACGTCTGTGTCAACAGGGTTTGAGATCAAGGAAATGTCTGAGACAACAGGGACTAAGACATTGGACATGTCTGAGACTACAGGCACTGAGAGTGTGTACAAGTGTGAAATATCAGGGAATGGGACAGTGGTCATATCTGAGACAAAAGGGACTGTGACAGTAGACACATCTGTGTCAACAGGGTTTGAGAGAGTGGACCTGTCTGAGACAATAGAGGCTGAGTCTGTTGACATGTCTTAGCCAGTGGACAAGTTCTGTCTGAGATGACAGGGAATGAGAGAGTGGAAACATCTGAGAAAACAGGGACTGAGACAGGGGACACATCTGAGACAACAAGGACTGAGACAGTAGACATATCTGAGACAACAGGGACTGAGAGATTGGGCATGTCTGAGACAACAGTGACTGAGACCGTGAACATGTATGATACAACTGTGTCTAAGAGCGTGTTCATGTCTGAGACAATGGGGACTGAGTCTGGCCACATGTGTGAAACAACAGGGACAGAGACAGTACATATATCTGAGAAAACAGGTACTGAAACTGTGTACATGTCTGAGACAACAGAGATTGAGACAGTTGACATGTCTGAGACAGTGAGTATGTCCTTTCTGAGAATACAGGAACTTAGACTGTAGACACATCCTAGACAACAGAGACTGAGACAGTGGACACGTCTGAGACCACGGTTTTGAGACAGTGGACATGTCTGAGACAGAGACTGAGTCAGTTGACATGTCTGAGACAGTAGACATGTCCTGTCTGAGAAGACAGGGACATAGACAGTGGGCACATCTGAGGAAACAGGGACATAGACAGTGGACACATCAGAGCAAACCCGGGCTGAGACTGTGGACATATCTGAGACAACAGGGACTGAGACATTGGACATGTTTGAAACACCAGGTATTGAGACAGTGGATATGTCAGAGAAAACAGGGAATCAGATATTGGAAATGGATGATAGTGCAGGGACTCAGACAATGGACTTATTTGAGACAAAATATATTGAGACAGTGGACATATCTGAGACAATAGGGACTGAGACAGTGAACATGTTCGAGACAACAGGGATGAGACATTGGATATGTCTGAGACAACAGGCACTGACACTGTGGACATGTCTGAGACAACAGGGACTGAGAGAGTGGACATGTCTGAGAACACAGGTACTTAGACCTTGTACATGTCTGAGACAACAGGGAATCCAACATTGGTAATGTCTGATACAGCAGGGACTCAGACCCTAGACATATTTGAGACAACAGGTACTGAGACCATGGACATGACTGAGACAACAGGGACTGACACTGTGGACATGTTGGAGACAACGGGAACTGTAACAGAGGACATGTCTGAGACAATAAGACCTGAGATAGTGGACAAGTGTGATACGACAGGGAATGAGACAGTGGACATGTCTGAACAACAGGGACTGAGACGGTGAACATGTCTGAGACAACAGGAAATGAGATATTGGGCATGGCTGAGACAGCAGGCACTGAGACAGTGGACAAGTGGGAAACATCAGGGAATGGGACAATGGAAATGTCTGAGACAAGAGGGACTGAGTCTATGTACATGTCTAAGTCGACACTGACTGAGACACTGGACATTTCTGAGACAACAGGGACTTAGAGTTTGGTCATGTCTGATACAACAGGGACTGAGACATGGGACATGCCTGGCACAACAGTGACTAAGACAGTGGACACTTTTGAAAGAACAGGGTTTGAGAGGGTGGACATGTCTGAGACAACAGGGTGAGATACCGTGGACATTCCTGAGACAACAGTGACTGAGACAGTGGACATGTCTGAGACAACAGTGGCTGAGACATTGGAAATGTCTGATACAACAGGTACTGAGACAGTGGACATGTCTGAGAAAACACAGACATCTGAGACAACAGGGTATGAGACCATGGAAATGTCTGAGAAACCAGGGACTGAGACAGTGGACATGTCTGAATAAAAGGGACTGAGATAATGGACATGTCTGAGACAGCAGGGACAGAGACAGTGTACACGTCTGACACAAAAGGGTTTGAGACAGTGGACATGTCTGAGACAACAGAGACTGAAACCGTTGAATGTCTGAGACAGTGGATATGTCCTGTCTGAGAAGACAGGGACATAGACAGTGGACACGTCTGAGACAACAGAGACTGAGACAGTGGACACATCAGAGACAACCAGGAGTGAGACAGTTGACATATCTGAGACAACAGAGACTGAGATGGTGGACATGTTTGAGACAACAGGGATTGAGACACTGGATATGTCTGACACAGCAAGCACAGAGACAAAACTGACTGAGACAGTGGACATGTCTGATACATCTGTGACTAAGAGCGTGTTCATGTCTGAGACAATGGGGACTGAGACAGTGGACATGTCTGAGAAAACACTGACTGAGACAGTGGATATACCTGAGACAAGAGGGACTTAGACAGTGGACATGTCTGACACATCAGGGACTGACACAGTGGACATGTCTGATACAAAGGTTCTAAGGCAGTGGACAAGTGTGAAACAACAGGGACTGAGCCAGGGGACATGGCTGATACAACTCATACTGAGAGAGAGAGCAAGTGTGAAACAACAGGGAATTAGACTTTGGACATGTCTGAGACAAAAGGGGCTAAGACAGTTGACACGTATGTGTCAACAGGGTTTGAGACATTGGATATGTCTGAGACAACAGGGACTGAGACATTGGATATGGCTGAGACAACAGGCACTGAGACAGTGTACTAGTGTGAAACATCACGGAATGGACAGAGGACATATCTGAGAAAAAAGGGACGGCAACAGTGGACACATCTGAGTCAAGAGGGTTCGAGAGAGTGGACATGTCTGAGACAATAGAGGCTGAGTCTGTTGACATGTCTTAGCCTGTGGACAAGTCCTGTCTGAGATGACAGGGAATGAGAGACTGGAAACATCTGAGAAAACAGGGACTGAGAGAGGGGACACATCTGAGACAACAAGACAGTGAACATATCTGAGGCAACAGGGACTGAGAGATTGGGGATGTCCAAGACAACAGCAACTGAGACAGTGCACATGTATGATACAATTGTGCCTAAGAGCCTGTTCATGTCTGAGACAATGAGGACTGTGTCTGGCGACATGTGTGAAACAACAGGAACAGAGACAGTACATAAATCTGAGAAAAGGCGGACTGAAACAGTGGACATGTCTGAGACAACAGAGAATGAGACAGTTGACATGTCTGAGACAGTAAATATGTCTTTTCTGAGAATACAGGAACTTAGACTGTGGACACATCCTAGACAACAGGGACTGAGACAGCGGACATATCTGAGACAAAAGGGACTGAGACAGTGGACACATCTGAGTCAACAGTGTTCGTGACAGTGAACCTGTCTGAGACAATAGAGGCTTTTTCAGTTGACATGTCTTAGCCAGTGGACAAGTCCTGTCTGAGATGAAAGGGAATGAGAAAGTAGACACATCTGAGAAAACCGGGACAGAGACAGTGGCACATCTGAGACAACTAGTACTGAGACAGTGGACATATCTGAGACAACAGGTACTGAGAGAGTTGACATGTCTGAGACAGTGGACATGTCCTGTAGGAAAAGTCAGGGCATTTGATAGTGCACACATCTGAGTCAACAAGGAGTGAGAGAGTGTACACATATGACACAACCAGGAATTGGATAGTGGACACATCTGAGACCACAGGTACTTAAAGAGTGGACACATCTAAGAAACTGGGACTGAGGCAGTGGAAATATCTGAGACAACAGAGACTGATACAGTGGACATGTCTGAAACAGCAGGGACTGAGACAGTGGATGTGTCTGAAGCAAGAGGCCCTGAGACCCCAGACATGTCTGAGACAACAGGGACTGAGACAGTGGACATTTCTGAGACAACACTGACTGAGACAGTGGACATGTCTGATACATCTGTGACTAAGAGCGTGTTCATGTCTGAGACAATGGGGACTGAGACAGTGGACATGTCTGAGACAACACTGACTGAGACAGTGGATATATCTGAGACAAGAGGGACTGGCACAGTGGACATGTCTGAGACAAAGGTTCTAAGGCAGTGGACAAGGGTGAAACAACAGGGACTGAGACAGGGGACATGGCTGAGAAAACTCGTACTGAGACAGAGAACAAGTGTGAAACAACAGGGAATGAGACTGTGAACATGTCTTAGACAAAAGGGTCTAAGACAGTCGACACGTCTGTGTCAACAGGGTTTGAGATCATGGACATGTCTGAGACAACAGGGACTAAGACATTGGACATGTCTGAGACTACAGGCACTGAGAGTGTGTACAAGTGTGAAATATCAGGGAATGGGACAGTGGTCATATCTGAGACAAAAGGGACTGCGACAGTGGACACATCTGTGTCAACAGGGTTCGAGAGAGTGGACCTGTCTGAGACAATAGAGGCTGAGTCTGTTGACATGTGTTAGCCATTGGACAAGTCCTGTCTGAGATGACAGGGAATGAGAGAGTGGAAACATCTGAGAAAACAGGGACTGAGACAGGGGACACATCTGAGACAACAAGGACTGAGACGGTAGACATACCTGAGACAACAGGGACTGAGAGAGTGGGGATGTCTGAGACAACAGCGACTGAGACAGTGCACATGTATGATACAATTGTGCCTATGAGCGTGTTCATGTCTGAGACAATGAGGACTGAGTATGGCCACATGTGTGAAAAAACAGGAATAGAGACAGTACATAAATCTGAGAAAATAGGGACTGAAACAGTGGACATGGCTGAGACAACTCGTACTAAGAAAGAGAACAAGTGTGAAACACCAGGGAACGAGACTGTGAACATGTCTGAGACAAAATGGGCTAAGACAGTTGACATGTCTGAGTCAACATGGATTGAGATCCTGGACATGTCTGAGACAACAGGAACTGAGACATTGGACATGGCTGAGACAACAGGCACTGAGACAGTGCACAATTGTGAAATATCAAGGAATGGGACAGTGGACATATCTGAGAAAAAAGGGACTGCAACTGTGGACACATCTGAGTCAACAGGGTTTGAGACAGTGGACCTGTCTAAGACAATAGAGGCTGAGTCTGTTGACATGTCTTAGCCAGTGGACAAGTCCTGTCTGAGATGACAGGGAATGAGAGAGTGGAAACATCTGAGACAACTAGGACTGAGACAGTAGACATAAATGAAGCAACAGGGACTGAGAGAGTGGGCATGTCTGAGGCAACAGCGACTGAGACAGTGCACATGTATGATACAACTGTGTCTAAGAGCGTATTCATGTCTGAGACAATGGGGACTGAGTCTGGCCACATGTGTGGAACAACAGGGACAGAGACAGAACATATATCTGAGAAAACAGGGACTGGAACAGTGTACATGTCTGATACAACAGAGAATGAGACAGAGGACATGTCTGAGACAGTGAATATGTCCTTTCTGAGAATACAGGAACTTAGACTGTAGACACATCCTAGACAACAGGTACTGAGACAGTGGACATATCTGAGACAAAAGGGACTGAGACAGTGGACACATCTGAGTCAACAGTGATCATGACAGTGAACCTGTCTGAGACAATAGAGGCTTATTCAGTTGACATGTCTTAGCCAGTGGATAAGTCCTGTCTGAGATGAAACTGAATGAGAAAGTAGACACATCTGAGAAAACAGAGACAGATACAGTGGACACATCTGAGTCAACTAGTACTGAGGCAGTAGACATATCTGAGAAAACAGGTCTGAGAGAGTTGACATGTTTGAGACAGTGGACATGTCCTGTAGAAAAAGACAGAGCATTTGGTAGTGCACACATCTGAGTCAACAAGGACTGAGAATGTGCACATATATGACACAACCAGGAATTAGATAGTGGACACAACTGAGACCACAGAGACTTAAAGATTGGACACATCTAAGAAACCAGGACTGAGACAGTGGTCATATCTGAGACAACAGAGACTGAAACAGTGGACATGTCTGAAATGATAGGGACTGAGACAGTGCATGTGTCTGAGAAAACAGGCACTGAGACCCCAGACATGGCTGAGACAACAGGGACTGAGACAGTGGACATGTCTGTGATAACACTGACTGAGACCAGTGGACATGTCTGATAAATCTGTGACTAAGAGCGTTTTCGTGTCTGAGACAACGGGGACTGAGACAGTGGACATGTCTGAGACAACACTGACTGAGACAGTCGATTTATCTGAGACAACAGGGACTGAGACATTGGACATGTCTGAGACAACAGGGACTGGCAGAATGAACATGTCTGAGACAAAGGTTCTAAGGCAGTGGACAAGTGTGAATCAACAGGGTCTGAGATGGGGACATGGCTGAGACAACTCGTACTGAGACAGAGAACAAGTGTGAAACAACAGGGAATGAGACTGTGGACATGTCTGAGACAAAAGGGGCTAAGACAGTCGACACGTCTGAGTCAACAGGGTTTGAGATCATGGACATGTCTGAGACAACAGATACTGAGACATTGGACATGGTTGAGACAACAGGCACTGAGAGTGTACAAGTGTGAAATAGCGAATGGGACAATATACATTTCTGAGACAAAAGGGGCTAAGACAGTTGACACGTCTGAGTCAACAGGGTTTGAGATCATGGACATGTCTGAGACAACAGGCCCTGAGAGAGTGTATAAGTGTGAAATATCAGGGAATGGGACAGTGGGCATATCTGAGAAAAAAGGGACTGCAACTGTGGACACATCTGAGTCAACAGGGTTTGAGACAGTGGACCTGTCTGAGACAATAGAGGCTGAGTCTGTTGACATATCTTAGCCAGTGGACAGGTCCTGTCTGAGATGACAGGGAATGAGAGAGTGAAAACATTTGAGAAAACAGGGACTGAGAAAGGGGACACATCTGAGACAATAAGGACTGAGACAGTGGAAATATCTGAGACAGGTACTGAGAGATTTTGCATGTCTGAGACAACAGCTACTGAGATAATCACCAGGTATGATACAGCTGTGTCTATGAGGGTGTTCATGTCTGAGACAACGGGGACTGAGTCTGGCCACATGTGTAAAACAACAGGGACAGACACAGTAGATATATCTGAGAAAACACAGACTGAAACAGTGGACATGTCTGAGACAGTGAATATGTCCTTTCTGAGAATACAGGAACATAGACTGTGGACACATCCTATACAACAGGGACCGAGACAGTGGACACATCTGAGAATACAGGTTTCGAGACAGTGGACATGTCTGAGACAACAGAGACTGAGTCAGTTGACATGAGACAGTGGACATGACCTGTCTGACAAGACAGGGACATAGACAGTGGACACATCTGAGACAACAGGGACTGATACAGTGGACACATCAGAGAAAACCAGGAATGATAAAGTGGACATATCTGAGAAAACGGGGACTGAGACAGTGGACATGTTTGAGACACCAGGGATTGAGATAGTGGATATGTCAGAGACGACAGGGAGTCAGACATTGGAAATATCTGATAGTGCAGGGACTCAGACACTGGACATATTTGAGACAACATTTACTGAGACAGTGGACATATCTGAGACAACAGGGACTGAGACAGAAAACATGTTTGAGACAACAGGGAATGAGACAGTGGATATGTCTGAGACAACAGGCACTGAGACTGTGGACAGGTCTGAGACAACAGGGACTGAGACAGTGGACACATCAGAGAAAACCAGGAATGATAAAGTGGACATATCTGAGAAAACAGGGACTGAGACAGTGGACATGTTTGAGACACCAGGGATTGAGATAGTGGATATGTCAGAGACATCAGGGAATCAGACATTGGAAATATCTGATAGTGCAGGGACTCAGACACTGGACATATTTGAGACAACATTTTCTGAGACAGTGGACCTATCTGAGATAACAGGGACTGAGACAGAAAACATGTTTGAGACAACAGGGAATGAGACAGTGGATATGTCTGAGGCAACAGGCACTGAGACTGTGGACAGGTCTAAGACAACAGGGACTGAGACAGTGGACATATCTGAGAACACAGGTACTGAGACCTTGTACAAGTCTGAGACAACAGGGAATCCGACATTGGTAATGTCTGATACAGCAGGGACTCAGACACTGCACATATTTGAGACAACAAGTTCTTAGACCGTGGAATTGTCTGAGATAAGAGGAACTGAGATAGTGGACAAGTGTGATACAACAGGGAATGAGACAGTAGACATGTCTGAACAACAAGGACTGAGACAGTGAACATGTCTGAGACAACAAGGAATGAGACATTGGACATATCTGAGATAAAAGGGACTAAGACAGTGGACAAGTCTGAGTCAACAGGAATTGAGATCTTGGACATGTCTGAGACAACAGGGACTGAGACACTGGACATGGCTGAGACGACAGGCAGTGAGACAGTGGACAAGTGTGAAACATCAGGGAATGGGACAGTGGATATATCTGAGACAAAAGGGACTGAGATATTGGACATGTCTAAGACAGCACTGACTGAGACAGTGTTCATTTCTGAGAAAACAGGGACTTAGACATTGGTCATATCTGATACAACAGGGATTGAGACATGGGATATGCCTGAGACAACAGCGACTAAGACAATTGACACTTTTGGGACAACAGGGTTTGAGAGAGTGGACAAGCCTGAGACAACAGGTTGAGAGACAGTGGACATTTCTGAGACAACAGTGACTGAGACAGTGGATATGTCTGAGACAACAGCGGCTGAGACAGTGGAAAAATCTGAGACAACAGGTACTGAGACAGTGGACATGTCTGAGACAACATAGATGTCTGAGACAACAGGGTCTGAGACCATGGAAATGTCTGAGAAACCAGGGACTGAGACAGTGGACATGTCTGAAATAAGGGATGGAGATAATGGAAATGTCTGAGACAGCAGGGACAGAGACAGTGGACACGTCTGAGACAAAAGTGTTCGAGACAGTGGACATGTCTGAGACAACAGAGACTGAAACCGTTGAATGTCTGAGAAAGTGGACATGTCATGTCTGAGAAGACAGGGACATAGACAGTGAACACATCTGAGACAACATTGACAGAGAGTGGACACATCAGAGACAACTGGGACTGAGACAGTCAACATATCTGGGACAACATGAACTGAGACTGTGGACATGTTTGAGACAACAGGGATTGAATCACTGAATATGTCGAGACAACAGGCAAGGAGACCATTGGACATGTCTGAGAAAACAGGTACTGAGACCGTGGACATGTCTGAGACAACAGGGACTGACACTGTGGACATGTCTGAGACAAAAGGAACTGAGACAGTGGAGATGACTGAGACAACAGGTACTGCCACAGTGGACATGTCTGAGACACAAGGGACTTAGATATTGGACATGTTTGAGACAAAGGTTCTAAGGCAGTGGACAAGTGTGAAACAACAGCTACTGAGACAGGGGTCATGGCTGAGTCACCTCATTCTGAGACAGAGAACAAGTATGAAACAACAGGGAATGAGACTTTGGACATGTCTGAGACAAAAGGGGCTAAGACAGTTGACACGTCTGAGTCAACAGGGTTTGAGACATTGGATATGTCTGAGACAACAGGGACTGAGACATTGGATATGGCTGAGACAACAGGCACTGAGACAGTGTACTAGTGTGAAACATCACGGAATGGGACAATGGACATATATGAGACAAAAGGTACTGTGACAGTGGACACATCTGAGTCAACAGGGTGCGACACAGTGGACTTGTCTGAGACAATAGAGGCTGAGTCTGTTGAAATGTCATAGCTAATGGACAAATCCTGTCTGAGATGACAGGGAATGAGAGAGTGGAAAAATCTGAGAAAACAGGGACTGAGACCGTGGACACATCTGAGCTAACAAGGACTGAGACAGTGGACATATCTGAGTCAACAGGGTTGGAGACAGTGGTCCTGTCTGAAACAATAGAGGGTGAGTCAGTTGAAATTTCTTAGCCAGTGGACAAGTCCTGTCTGAGATGACAGGGAATGAGAGAGTGGAAACATCTGAGAAAACACAGACCGAGACAGTGGACACATCTGAGACAAACAGGACTGAGAAAGTGGACATATCTGAGACAACAGGGACTGAGATAGTGGGCATGTCTGAGACAACAGTGACTGAAACAGTGACCATGTATGATACAGCTGTGTCTAAGAGCGTGTTCATGTCTGAAACAACGGGGACTGAGTCTGGCCACATATGTGAAACAACAGGGACTGAGACAGTATATATATATATATATATATATATATCTGAAACAACAGGGACTGAAACAATGGACATGTCAGAGACAACAGGGACTGGGACAGTGGATATGTCTGAGACAACAGGGAGTGAGACAGTGAACATGTCTGAGACAAGAGGTTCTGAGACCATGGAAATATCTGAGAAACCAGGACCTGCGACAGTGGACATGTCTGAAGAAAAAGGGACTGAGAAATTGGACATGTCTGAGACAGCAGGGACTGAGACAGTAGAAAAGTTTGAAACAAGAGGTTTTGATACAGTGGACATGTCTGAGAAAACAGTGACTGAGACAGTTGACATGTCTGAGAATGTGGTCATGTCCTGTCTGAGAAGACAGGGACATAGACAGTGGACATATCTGAGACAACATTGACTGACACAGTGGACACATCAGAGACAAACGGGACTGATCTGAGACAACAGGGACTGAGACAGTGGACATGATTGAGACAACAGGGACTGAGACAGTAAATATGTCTGTCACATCAGTCACTGAGACCATGGACATATCTGAGACAACAGGGACTGAGACATTGTACATGTCTGAGAACACAGGAACTGAGTCCTTGGACATGTCTGAGACATCATGGAATCTGACATTGGAAATGTCTGATATTGCAGGGACTCAGACACTGGACATATTTGAGACAACAGGTACTGAGACCCTGGACATGTCTGAGACAACAGGGACTGACACTGTATGGACATGTTGGAGAATACAGGAACTAATACAGTGGACATGTATGAGACAATAGGGACTGAGATAGTTTATATGTCTAAGAAAACACTGACAGAGACAGTGGACATTTCTGAGACAACAGGTACTGGGACAGTGGTCATGTCTAAGAAAACACTGACTGAGACAGTGGACATTTCTGAAACAAGAAGAAAACACTGACTGAGATAGTGGACATTTCTGAGACAAGAAGAACTTAGACATTGGACATGTCTGATACAACAGGGACTTAGACACAGGACATGCCTGAGACAACAGTGAATAAGACAGTGGACACATTTGAGACAACGGGATATGAGACAGTGGACATTTCTGAGACAAGAGGGTTAGAGACAGTGGGCATGTCTGAGACATCAGGGTTAGAGACAGTGGACATGTCTGAGACAACAGAGACTGAGACATTTGAATTGTCAGAGAAAATTGCTATGTCCTGTCTGAGAAGACAAGATCTTAGACTGTGGACA
Organism: Rhizomys pruinosus; assembly: GCA_009823505.1. Classification (NCBI taxonomy): domain Eukaryota; kingdom Metazoa; phylum Chordata; class Mammalia; order Rodentia; family Spalacidae; genus Rhizomys; species Rhizomys pruinosus. The sequence continues at coordinate 978,799 of VZQC01011025.1, read as the reverse complement.
CATCCTAGACGACAGGGACTAAGACAGTGGACATATCTGATACAAAAGGGACTGAGACATTGGACACATCTGAGTCAACAGAGTTCGTGATAGTGAACCTGTCAGAGACAATAGAGGAAGAGTCTGTTGATATGTATTAGCCAGTGGACAAGTCCTGTGTGAGATGACAGACCGTGGACATGTGTGAGAACACAGGGACTGAGACCTTGGACAAGTCTAAGACAACAGGCAATCAGACATTGGAAATGTCAGATACTGCAGGGACTCAGACACTGGACAATTTTGAGACAACAGGTACTGAGACCCTGGACATGTCTGAGACAACAGGGACTGAAACAGTGGACATGTCTAAGAAAACACTGACAGAGGCAGTGGACACTTCTGAGACAATAGGGTTTTAGACATTGGACATGTCTGATACAAAAGGGACTGACACACGGGATATGCCTGACACAACAGCGACTAAGACAGTGGACACTTTTGAGACAACAAGTTTTGAGACAGTGGACATGTCTGAGAGAACAGAGTTAGAGACACTAGACATGTCGGAGACAACAGAGACTGAGACAGTTGATATATCTGAGACATTGGATATGTCCTGTCTGAGAAGACAGGAACTTAGACTGTGGACACATCCCAGACAACAGGGACTGAGACAGTGGACATATTGAGACAACACGGACTGTGATGTTGGACATGTCTGAGACAATGGGGACTGAGATAGTCTACATTTCTAAGTCAACAGGGACTGAGACAATGGACACGTATTAGTCAACAGGGACAGCAACAGTGGACATGTCTGAGAAAACACAGATATCTGAGACAACAGGGCCTGAGACCATGGAAATGTCTGAAAAACCAGGGACTGAGACAGAGGACATGTCTGAAAAAAAAGGGAATGAGAAATTGGACATGTCTGACACAGCAGGGACTGAGACATTTTACATGTCTGAGAAAACAGGGTTTGAGACAGTGGAAATGACTGAGACAACAGAGACTGAGACAGTTGACATGTCTGAGACAGTGGACATACCCTGTCTTAGAAAACAGCTACATAGACATGGGACACATCTGAGACAACAGGGACTAAGACAGTGGACACATCAGAGACATCCGGGACTGAGACAGTGAACATATCTGTGACAACCCGGAATGAGACTGTGGACACATCTGAGAAACAGGGGCTTAGATAGTGGAGATATCTGAGACAACCAGGACTGAGACAGTGGACATATCTGAGACAACAGTGACTGAGACAGTTGACATGTCTGAGACAGTGCACATGTCTTTTCTGAGAAGACAGGGACATAGACATTGGACACATCTGAGACAACAGGGACTGAGACAGTGGACAGATCAGAGACAACAGGGACTGAGACAGTGGACATATCTGAGACAAAAGGGAGTGAGACAGTGGACATGATTGAGACAACAGGGATTAGGACAGTGGATATGTCTGAGACAACAGGCACTGAGACCTTGGACATGTCTGAGACAACAGGGAATGAGACAGTGGACATGTCTGAGAACAGAGAGACTGGGACCTTGGACATTTCTGAGACAACAGGGAATCAGACAATGGAAAGGTCTGATAGTGCAGGGATTAAGACACTGGACATACTTGAGACAATGGGTGCTGAGACCATGGACATGCTTCAGACAACAGGGACTGATACTGTGGCCATGCCTGAGATAACGGGAACTGAAACAGTGGACATATCTGAGACAACAGGGACTGAGACAGTGGACATGTCTGAGAGAACAGGAACTGAGACAGTGGACATGTCTAAGACAACACTGACTGAGACAGTGGACATGTCTGAGACAACAGGGAATTACACATTGGACATGTCTGATACAACAGGCACTGAGACACGGGACATGTCTGAGACAACAGGGAATGAGACTGTTGACACTTTTGAGACAACAGTGTTTGAGACAGTGGACATGTTTGAGACAACAGGGATAGAGAGAGTGGAAATGTCTGAGACAACAGAGACTGAGACAGTTGACATGTCTGAGACAGTGGACATATCCTCTCAAAGAAGACTGGAAATTAGACTGTGGACATATCCTACACAAGAGGGACTGAAACGGTGGACACATCATAGACAACTGGGACTGAGACAGTGGACATATCTGAGACAACACGGACTGAGACAGTGGACACATCTGAGAAACAGGGACTGAGACACTTGACAAATTCGAGACAACCAGGACTGAGATAGTGGACATATCTGAGACAACCGGGACTGAGACAGTGGAAACACCTGAGATAACCAGGACTGAGTCATTGGACATATCTGAGAAAACAGGGACTGAGACAGTCACATGTCTGTGACAACAGTTTCTGAGACCATGGAAATGTCCAAGAAAACAGGTCCTGAGACAGTGGTCATGTCTGAGAGACCTGGGACTGAGACAGTGGACAAGTCTGAGTCAACGGGGTTCAATAAAGTGGACATGTCTAAGACAACAGTGACTGAGACAGTTGACATGTCTGAGACTGTGGACATGTTCTGTCTGAGAAGACCTGGACATAGATAGTGGACACGTGTTAGACAACAGTGACTGAGACAGTGGACACATCAGAGACAACAGGGAATTAGACAGTGGACATATCTGAGACAACAGGGAATGAGACAGTGGACATGATTGAGACAACAGGGACTGAGACAGTGGAAATGTCTGAAACAACAGGGACTGAGACAGTGGACATGTCTGAGACAACAGGGAATCAGATATTGGCAATGTCTGATACTGCAGGAATTCAAACACTGGACATATTTGAGACAACAGGTACTGAGACCCTGGACATGTCTGAGACAACAGGGACCGACACAGGGGACATGTCAGAGAAAACGGGAACTAAAACAGTGGACATGTCTGAGACAACAGGGACTGAGACAGTGGACATGTCTAAGAAAACACTGACTGAGACACTGGACATTTCTGAGACAACAGGGACTTAGAAATTGGACATGTCTGATACAACAGGGACTGAGACACGGGACATGCCTGAGACAACAGTGACTAAGACAGTGGACACTTTTGAGACAACAGGATATGAGACAGAGCACATCTCTGAGACATCAGGGTTAGAGAGAGTGGACATGTCTGAGACAACACAGACTGAGACAGTTGAAATATCTGAGACAGTGGATATGTCCTATCTGAGAAGACAGGAATTTTGACTGTGGACACATCCCAGACAACAGGGACTGAGACAGTGGACATATCTGAGAAAAAACGGACTGAGACTGTGGACACATCTAGGTCAACAGAGTTCATGACAGGGAACCTGTCTGAGACAATAGAGGCTGAGTCAGTTGACATGTCTGAGCCACTGGACAAGTCCTGTCTGTGATGACAGGGAATGAGACAGTGAACACATCTGAGAAAACAGGGACTGAGACAGTGGACAAATCTGAGACAACCAGTACTGAGACAGTGGACATATCTAAGAAAACAGGGACTGAGACATTTGACATGTCTGAGACAGTGGACATGTCCTTTCTGAGAAGACAGTAACTTAGACTGTGGACACATCATAGACAACAGGGACTGAGACAGTAGACATATCTGAGAAAACAGGAACTGAGACAGTTAACACTTTTGAGAAACAGGGATTGAGAAAGTAGACACATCAGAGACAACAGAGACTGAGACAGTGGACATATCTGAGACAACAGGGACTGAGACAGTGGACACTTTTTAGACAACAGCGTTTGAGAAAGTGGACATGCCTGACACAACAGGAATAGAGACAGTGGACATGTCTGAGACAACAGAGACTGAGACCATTGATATGTCTGAGACAATGGACATGTCCTGTCTGAGAAGACAGGAATGTAGACTGTGGACACATCATAGACAACAGGGACAGAGACTGTGGACACATTAGAGACAACCAGGACTGAGACAGTGGATATATCTGAGACAACAGGGACTGAGACAGTGGACAATTCTGAGAAACACTGAAAGAGATAGTTGACACATCTGAGACAACCAGGACTGAGACAGTGGACATATCTGAGACAACAGGGACTGAGACAGTGGACATATCTGAGACAACAGGGACTGAGACAGTGGACATGTCTGAGACAACAGGGACTGAGACACTGGACATGTCTGAGGCAACAGGGTCTGACAAAATGGAAATGTCTGAGAAACCAGCGCCTGAGACAGTGCCCATCTCTGAAAAAAAGGGACTGAGAAATTGGACATGTCTGAGACAGCAGGAAGTGAGACAGTGGACATGTCTGAGACATGACAGTAGAGGCTGAGTCTTGACATGTCTTAGCCTGTGGACAAGTCCTGTCTGAGATGACAGTTAATATGACAGTGGACACATCTGAGAAAACAAGGACTGAGACAGTGTCCACATCTGATACAACCAGTACTGAGACAGTGGATATATCTGGGACAACAAGGTTCGAGACAGTGGACATGTCTGAGACAACAGTGACTGAGACAGTTGACATGTCTGAGACTGTGGACATGTCCTGTCTGAGAAGACAGGGACATAGAAAGTGGACACATCTGAGACAACAGTGAATGAGACAGTGGACACATCAGAGAAAACAGGGACTCACACAGTGGACATACATGAGACAACAGGGCCTGAGGCAGTGGACATGATTGAGACAGTGGATATGTCTGACAACAGGCACTGAGACCTTGGACATGTCTGAGGCAACAGGGACTGAGACAGTGAACATGTCTGGGAACACAGGGTAAGAGACCTTGTACATTTCTGAGACAACAGGGATTGAGACAGTGGATATGTCTGACACAACAGGCACTGAGACCATGGACATGTCTGAGAAAACAAGGACTGAGACATTGGACATGTATGCAAACAAAGGGGCTGAGAACTTGGACATGTCTGAGACAACAGGGATTCAGACATTGGAAATGTCTGATACTGCAGGGACTCAGACATTGGACATATTTGAGACAACAGGTACTGAGACCCTGGACATGTCTGGGAAAACAGGGACTAACACTGTCCCCATGTCGGAGAAAACGGGTACTAAAACAGTGGACATGTCTGAGACAACAGGGATTGAGACAGTGGACAAGTCTAAGAAAACACTGACTGAGACAGTGGACATTTCTGAGACAACAGGGATTGGGACAGTTCATGTCTAAGAAATCACTGACTGAGACAGTGGACATTTATGCGAAAACAGGGACTGAGACATTGGACATATCTGATACAACAGCAATTGAAACACAGGACATGCCTGAGTCAACAGCGACTAAGACAGTAGACAATTTTGAGACAACAGGATATGATTCAGTGATCATGTCTGAGACAAGGATAGAGACAGTGGACATGTCTGAGACAACAGAGACTGAGACAGTTGACATGTCTGAGACTGTGGATATGTCCTATCTGAGAAGACAGGAACTTAGATTGTGGATACATCCTAGACAACAGGGACTGAGAGAGTGGACATATCTGACACAAAAGGGAATGAGACAGTGGACACAACTGAGTCAACAGAGTTCGTGACAGGGAACCTGTCTGAGACAATAGAGGCTGAGTCAGTAGACATGACTTAGCCAGTGGACAAGTCCTGTCTGAGATGACAGGGACTGAGATAGTGGACACATCCGAGACAACCAGTACTGAGACAGTGGACATGTCTGAGAGAACAGGTTCTGAGACCATGTAAATGTCTGAGAAACCAGGTCAGAGACAGTGGACATGTGTGAAAAAAAAGGGACTGAGAAATTGGATGTCTGACACAGCAGGTACTGAGACAGTGGACATGTCTGAGACAACAGGGACTGAGAAAGTGGACACAATTGATAAAACAGGGTTTGAGACAGTGGACATATCTGAGGCAACATGGACTGAGACAGTGTACACGTCTGAGACAACCAGGACTGAAACAGTGCACATATCTGAGACAACAGGGAATGATACAGTAGATATATCTGAGAGAACAGGTTCTGAGACCATGGAAATGTCTGAGAAACCAGGTGGTGAGAGAGTGGACATGTCTGAAAAAAAGGGATTCAGAAATTGGACATGTCTGAGACAGCAGGAACTGAGACAGAGGACACGTCTGAGACAACAGGGCTCGATACTATGGACATGTCTGTGACAACAGTGACTAAAACAGTTGATATGACTGAGACTGTGGACATGTCCTGTCTGAGAAGACAGGGACATAGACAGTGGACACATCTGAGACAACAGTGACTGAGACAGTGGACACATAAGAGAAATAGGGACTGACACAGTGGACACATCAGAGACAACCAGGACTGAGACAATGGACACGTCTGAGACAACAGGGTTTGATACAGTGGACATGTCTGAGACAACAGTGACTGAGACAGTTGACATGTCTGAGACAGTGGACATGTCCTATCTGAGAAGACAGGAACTTAAACTGTATACACATCCTAGACAAAAGGGACGGAGACAGTGGACATATCTGAGAAAATAGGGACTGAGACTGTGGACACATCTGAGTCAACAGAGTTCGTGACATTGAACCTATGTGAGACAATAGATGCTGAGTCACTTGACATGTCTTAGACAGTGGACAAGTCCTGTCTGACATGACAGGGAATTAGACAGTGGACACATCTGAGAAAACATGGACTGAGACAGTGGACATATCTGAGACAAACGGGTCTGAGACAGTTGACATATATGAGAGAGTGGACATGTCCTGTCTGAGAAGACAGGAACTTAGACTGTGGATACATCATAGACAACAGGGACTGTGACAGTGGTCACATCAGAGAAAAAGGAAATGAGACAGTGGACACATCAGAGACAACCAGGAATGAGACTGTGGACAATTTTGAGACAACAGCGTTTGAGGCAGTGGACATGTCTGAGACAACAGGAATAGGGACAGTGGACATGTTTAGGACAACATTGACTGAGACAGTGAACATGTCTGAGACAACAGGGACTGAGACAGTGGACACTTTTGAGACAACAGGGTTTGAGGCAGTGGACATGTCTGAGACAACAGGGATAGAGACAGTGGACACTTTTGAGACAACAGGTTTTGTAACAGTGTACATGTCAGAGACAACAGATTCTGAAAGAGTTGACAGGTTTAACACAGTGGACATGTCCTATCTGAGAAGACAGGAACTTAGCCTGTGGTCACATCCTAGACAAAAGGGACTGAGATAGTGGACACAGATGAGTCAACAGAGTTCATGACAGTGAACCTGTCTGAGACAATAGAGGCTGAGTCAGTTGACATATCTTAGCCAGTGGACAAGTCCTGCCTGAGATGACAGGGAATGAGACAGTGGACACATCTGAGAAAACAAGGACTGAGACAATGGACACATCTGATACAACCAGTACTAAGACAGTGGATATATCTGAGACAACAGGGACTGAGACAGTGGATGCATCTGAAACAACAAGGACTGAGTGTGAAGTCTGAGACAAAAGGGACTGAGAGAGTGGACATGTATGTTACAACTGCAAATAAGAGCGTGTTCATGTCTGAGACAACAAAAAATGAGACCGACCACATGTGTGAAACAACAGGGACTGAGACAGTAGATATATCTGAGATAACAGTGAATGAGACAGTGGACATGTCTGAGACAACAGGGAATGAGACAGTGGACATGTCTGAGACAACAGGGACTGAGACAGTAGATACATCTGAGACAAGAGGGACTGTGACAGTGGACATGTCTGAGACAACAGGGACTGAAACAGTGGACATGTCTGAGACAACATGGACTGAGACAATGGACATGTCTGAGAAAACAGGGACTAAGGCAGTGTACCTGTAAGAGAAAAATGGGACTGAGGCAGTGGACATGTCTGAGACAACAGAGACTCAGGCCGTGGATGTGTCTGAGACATCAGGGACTGAAACAGTATACTAGTCTGAGACAGCAGTTACTGAGACAGTGGAAATGTGTTAAACAACAGAAACTGAGACAGGGGACTTGTCTGAGAAAACAGGATCTGAGACAATGTATAAGTTTGAGACAACTGGGTTAGAAACACTGGACATATCTGAGACAACAGTGACTGAGACAGTTGACATGTCTGATACAGTGGACATGTGCGGTTGGAGAAGACAGGAACTTAGACTGTGGACACATACTAGACAACAGGCACTGTGACAGTGGACATATCTGAGACAACAGTGACTGAGACAGTGGACACGTCTGAGACAACAGGGACTGAGAAAGTGGGCATGTCTGAGACAACAGCGGCTAAGGCAGTGTACCTGCATGACAAAACCGGGACTGAGGCAATGGACATATCTGAGGCAACAGAGACTGTGGTCGTGGAACTGTCTGAGACATCAGGAACTGAGACCGTACACTAGTCTGAGACAAAAGGGACTGAGTGGATATGTGTGTAACAACAGAAACTGAGACAGGGGATATGTCTGAGACAACAGGGACTGAGACGTGGACACGTTTGAGACAACAGGGTTTGAGACTGTGGACATGTCTGAGACAACAGGCTTAGAGACAGTGGACATGTCTGAGACAACAGATACTGAGAAATTTGACGTGCCTGAGACAGTGGACATGTACTCTCTGAGAAGACAGGGACATACACACTGGACATATCTGAAACAACAGGGACTGTGACAGTGGACATATAAGAGACAACCGGGACTGAGACAGTGGACATATCTGAGAAAACAGGGACTTAGACAGTGAACACATCTGAGAAACAGGGACTGAGACAGTGGACACATCTGAGATCACCAGGTCTGTGACAGAGGACATATCTGAGACAACAGGGACTGAGACAGTGGACATGTCTGAGACAACAGCGAATGAAACCATGGAAATGTCTGAGAAACCAGAGAATGAGAGAGTGCACATGTCTGAGACCAAAGGAAGAGAGACTGTGGACATGTCTGAGAAAACACAGATGTCTGAGACAACAGGGTCTGAGTTCATGGATATGTCTGAGAAACCAGGGACAGAGACACTGGACAATCTGAGACAACAGGGTCAGAGACCATGGAAATGTCTGAGAAATCAGGGACTGAGACAGAGGACATATTGGAGACAACAGGGACTGAGACAGTGGACATGTCTGAAAAAAAGGGACTGAAAAATGGGACATGTCTGAGACAGCAGGGACTGAGACATAGGACACGTCTGAGACAACAGTGTTCGATACAGTGGTCATGTCTGAGAAAACAGAGACTGAGAGACTTGAGATGTCTGAGAGAGTGGACATGTCCTGAGTAGACAGGTACATAGACATTGAACATATCTGAGACAACAGGGACTGAAACTATGGACATGTCTAAGACAACGGGAACTGAAAGAGTGGACATATCTGAGACAACAGGGACTCATACAGTGGACATGTATGAGACAACATTGACTGAGGCAGTGCACATGTCTGAGACAACATGTACTTAGACATTGGGCATGTCTCATAAAACAGGGACTGAGACACGGGTATGCCTGAGACAACAGGAACTGAGACAGTGGACACTTTTCAGACAAAAGGGTTTGAGACAGAGGGCATATCTGAGACAACTGGTATAGAGACATTGGTTATGTCTGAGACAACAGAGACTGAGATAGTTGACATGTCTGAGACAGTGGACATGTCCTGTCTGAGAAGACAGGAACTTAGAATGTGGACACATCCTAGACAACAGGGACTGAGACAGTGGACATATCTGAGACAAAATGGAATGAAATAGTGGACATATCTGAGTCAACAGAGGTCGTGACAGTGAACCTGTCTGAGACAAAAGAGGCTAAGTCAGTTGACATGTCTTAGCCAGTGGACAAGTAATGTCTGAGATGCCAGGGACTGGGACAGTCGACATGTCTGAGACAACAGAGAATGAGACAGATGACATGTCTGAGACAGTGGATATGTCCTGTCTGAGACAGGGGACATGCCTGAGACAACAGGGACTGAGAAGTTGGACGTGTCTGAGACAACAGCGTTAGAGACAATGGACATGTCTGAGAAAACAGAGACTGACACATTTGACATGTCTGAGACAGTGGACATGTGCTGTCTGAGAAGACAGGAACTTAGACTTTGAACATATCAGAGAAAACAGGGATTGAGACAGTGGACATATCTGAGACAACAGTGACTGAGACAGTGGACCTGTCTGAGACAAAAGGGACAGAGAAAGTGGACATATCTGAGTCAATAGGGACAGAGAGAGTGGACATGTCTGAGACAACACAGATGTCTAAGACATCAGGGTCTGAGACCATGGAAATGTCTGAGAAACCAGGGACTGAGACAATGGACATGTCTGAAAACAAAGGGACTGAGAAATTGTACATGTCTGAGACTGCAGAGTCTGAGACAGTGGATACGTCTAACAACAGGGACTGAGATAGTCTACATGTCTGAGTCAACAGTGAATGTGACAGTGGATATGTCTGAGACAACAGGGAGAGAGCCAGTGGACCTGTCTGAGACAAGAGGGACTGAGACAGTTGACATGTCTGAGATGGAGAACAGGTCCTGTCTGAGAAGACAGGAACTTAAAATGTGGACACATACTACAAAACAGAGACTGAGACAGTGGACACATCAGAGACAACTGGGAATGGGACAGTGGACATATCTCAGACAACACAGACTGAGACAGTGGACACATCTGAGAAACAGGGAATGAGACAGTTGACACATCTGAGACAACCAGGACTGAGACAGTGGACATATATCACACAACAGGGACTGAGACAGTGGACATGCCTGAGACAACAGGTTCTGAGACAATGGAAATGTGTGAGAGACCAGGGCCTGAGACAGTGGTCATCTCATAAAAAAAGGGACTGTGAAATTGGAGATGTCTGAGAGAGCAGGGACTGAGACAGTGGATATATCTGAGACAACAGGGACTGAGACAGTGGACATGATTGAGACAACAGTTATTGCCACAGTTTATATGTCTGAAACAACAGGGACTGAGACAGTGGGCAGGTCTGAAACAACAGGGACTGAGACAGAGGACATGTCTGATACAACTGCAACTAAGAGCTTGTTCATGTCTGAGACAACGAGCAATGAGACAGGCCACATGTGTGAAACAACAGGGACTGAGACAGTAGATATATCTGAGACAAGAGTGAATGAGAGAGTAGACATGTCTGAGACAACAGGGACAGAGACAGTGGACAATTCTGAGACAACATGGACTGAGATAGTAGATATATCTGAGACAACAGGGACTGACACAGTGGACATGTCGGAGACAACACCATCTGAGACAGTGGACATGTCTGAGACATGAGGCACTGAGTTCATGGACATGTCTGAGTAAACAGGGACTGAGACATTGGACATGTCTGAGAGCACAGGGACTGAGACCTTGGACATGTCTGAGACAACAGGGAATCAGACATTAGAAATGTCTGATACTGCAAGGACTCAGACACTGGACTTATTTGAGACAACAGGTACTGATACCCTGGACATATCTGAGACAACAGGGACTGACACTGTGGACATGTCAGAGAAAACGGGAACTAAAACAGTGGACATGTCTGAGACAACAGGGACAGAGACAGTGGATATGTCTATGAAATCACTGAATGAGAGAGTGGGCATTTCTGAGACAACAGTGACTGAGATATTGGACATGTCTGATACAACAGGCACTGAGACACGGGACATGCCTGAGACAACAGCGACTAAGACAGTGGACACTTTGATACAACAAGGTTTGAGACAGTGGATATGTCTGAATCAACATGGTTAGAGACAGTGGACATATCTGAGACAACAGAAATTGAGAAAGTTGACATATCTGAGACAGTGGACATATCCTATCTGAGAAGACAGGAACTTAGACTGTGGACACATCCTAGACAACAGGGACTGAGACAGTGGACATATCTGAGACAACAGGCACTCAGACAGTTTACATGTCTGAGAGAGTGGACACGTCCTGTCAGAGAAGACAGGAACTTAGACTCATGCTACAAACAGGGACTGAGACAGTGGACATATCTGAGACATCAGCGACTGTCAAAATGGACATGTCTGAGACAACAGGGACTGAGACAGTCTACATGTCTAAGACAACAATGACTGAGACAGGGGACATGTCTTACTCAACAGTGACAGAGACAGTGGACATGTCGGAGAAAACACATATGTCTGTGACAACAGGGTCTTAGACCATGGAAATGTCTGAAAAATCAGGGAATGAGACATTGGACATGTTGAAACAACAGGCACTGAGTCAGTGGACACTTTTGAGAGAACAGGGTTTGTGACAGTGGACATGACAGAGACAAAAGGGATAGATACTGTGGAAATGTCGGATAGAACAGAGAATGAGACATTTGACATATCTGAGACAGTGGACATGTCCTGTCCGAGAAGACAGGAACTTAGACTGTGGATAATTCCTAGACAACAGGGATTGAGACAGTGGACATATCTGAGACAACAGGGAATGAGAGAGTGGACATGTCTGAAACAACAGGGACTGAGACAGTGGACACATCTGAGACAACCATGAATGAGACAATGGACATATCAGAGAAAACCAGGACTGAGAAATTGTACATATCTGAGACAACAGGGACTGAGACAATGGACACATCTGAGAAATAGGGACTGACACATTTGACACTTCTGAGACATCCAGGGCTGAGACAGTGGACATATATGAGACAACAGGGACTGAGACAGTGTACACATCTTAGACAGCCAGGAATGAGACAGTGGTCATATCTGAGACAACAGGTATTGAGACAGTGGACATGTCTCAGACATAGGGTTGGAGTCCATGGAACTGTCAGAATAATCAGCCCTGAGACCATTGACATGTCTGAAATAAAAGGGACTGAGAAATTGGACATGTCTGAGAGAGCAGGGACTGAGACAGTGGACACAGTCGAGACAACAGGGAGAGAGTGGACATGTCTGAGACAACAGTGACTGAGAGAGTTGATATGTCTGAGACTGTGGACATGTCCTGTCTGAGAAGACAGGGACATAGTGGACACATCTGGGACAACAGTGATTGAGACAGTGGACATATCAGAGTCAACCGGGACTGAGACATTGGACATATCTCACAAAACAGAGACTGAGACTGTGGACATGATTTAGACAACAGGGATTGACACAGTTTATATGTCTGAAATAACAGGGACTGAGACAGTGGGCATGTCTGAGACAACAGGGATTGAGACAGAGGACATGTCTGATACAACTGCAACTAAGAGCGTGTTCATGTCTGAGACAGCGGGCAATTAGACAGGCCACAGGTGAGAAACAACAGGGAATGAGAGTAGATATATCTGAGACAACAGTGACTGAGAGAGTAGACATGTCTGAGACAACAGGGACGGAGACAGTGGACAATTCTGAGACAACAGGGACTGAATAGTAGATATATGTGAGACAACATGGAATGACACAGGGGACATGTCAGAGACACCAGGGAATGAGACAGTGGACATGTATGAGACATGAGGCACTGAATTCGTGGACATGTCTGAGAAAACAGGGACTGAGACATTGGATATGTCTGAGAACACAGGGACTGAGACGTTGGACATGTCTGAGACAACAGGGAATAAGACGTTGGAAATGGTTGATACTGCAGGGACTCAGAGACTGGACTTATTTGAAACAACAGGTACTGATACCCTGGACATGTCTGAGACATCAGGGACTGACACTGTGGATATGTCTGAGAAAACAGGAACTAAAGAGTGAACATGTCTGAGACAACAGGGACAGAGACAGTGGACATGTCTAAACAAACACTGACTGAGACAGTGGAAATTTCTGAGACAACAGGGATTTAGACATTAGACATGTCTGATAATACAGGGACTGAAACACGGATCATGGCTGAGACAACAGCGACTAAGACAGTGGACACTTTTGAGAAAACAGGTTTAGAGACAGTGGACATGTCTGAGACAACATGGTTAGAGATAGTGGACAGGCCTGAGACCACAGAGACTGAGAAAGTTGACATGTCTGAGACAGTGGACATGTCCTATCTGAGAAGACAGGAACTTGGACTGTAGACACATCATAGACAAAAGGGACTGAGACGGTGGACACACCTGAGTCAACAGATTTCGTGACAGTGAACCTGTCTGAGACAATAGAGGCTGAGTCAGTTGACGTGTCTTAGACAGTTGACAAGTCTTCTCTGAGATGACAGGGAATGAGAGAGTGGACACATCTGAGAAAATTAGGACTGAGACAGTGGACACATCTGAGACAACCAGTAATGAGACAGTGGACACATCTGAGACAACCAATAATGAGACAGTGGACATATCTGAGACAACCAGTACTGAGCCAGTGGACATATCTGAGACAACAGGGAAAGACACAGTGTATATGTCTGAAATAACAGGAACTGAGACAGTGGGCAATTCTGAGACAACAGAGACTGAGACATTGGACATGTCTGATACAACTGCAAATAAGAGTGTGTTCATGTCTAGGACAATGAGCAATGAGACAGGCCATATGTGTGAAACAACAGGGACTGAGACAGTAGATATATCTGAGACAACAGTGAATGAGACAGTGGACATGTCTGAGACAACAGTTAATGAGACACTGGGCATGTCTGAGACAACAGGGACTAAGACAGTAGATATATCTGAGACAACATGGACTGAGACAATGGACATGTCTGAGACAACAGGGACTGAGACAGTGAACAGGTCTGAGACAACGTGGCCTAAGGCAGTGTACCTTTATGAGAAAACCGGGACTGAGGCAGTGGACATGTCTGAGACAACAGAGACTGAGACCGTGGAAGTGTCTGAGACATCAGGGACTGAGACAGTATACTAGCCTGAGACAACAGTTACTGAGACAGTGGACATGTGTGAAACAACAGAAATTGAGACAGGGGACTTGTCTGAGACATCAGGGTCTGAGAAAGTGCAGAAGTTTGAGACAACAGTGTTAGAAACACTGGACATGTCTGAGACAATAGAGAATGAGACAGTTGACATATCTGAGACAGTGGACATTGATGTCTGAGAAGACAGGAACTTTGACTGTGGACACATCCTAGACAACAGGGACTGAGACAGTTTACATGACTTAAACAACAGGGACTGAGACAGTGGACATGTCTGAGTCAACAGGTACTGAGATCGTGGACATGTCTGAGACAACAGGGACTGAGACAGTGGACATGTCTGAGACAACAGGGATTGAGACAGTGGACATGTCTGAGACAACAGGGACTGATACAGTGGACATGACTGAGACAACAAATATGTCTGAGTCCATGGAAATGTCTAAAAAACCAGGGACTGAGGTAGTGGATATGTGTGAAATAACAGAAACTGAGGCATGGAACATGTCTGAGACACTAGGGACTGAGAAGTTGGATATGTCTGAAACAATAGGGTGAGAGACAGTGGACATGTCTGAGACAACAGAGAATGAGAACGTTGACATGTCTGAGACAGTAGACATGTGCTGTCTGAGAAGACAGGTATATAGACAGTGGACACATACTAGACAACAGGGACTTAGACAGTGGATATATTTGAGACAACAGGGAATGAGACAGTGGCCATGTCTGAGACAACAGGGAGTGAGACAGTGTACATGTCTGAGATAACAGGCACTGAGACAGTGGACACTTTTGAGACAACAGTGTTTGAGACATTTTTCATGAATGAGACAACAGGGATAGAAAAAGTGGACATGTCTGAGACAACAGAGACTGAGAAATTCTACATGACTGAGACAGTGGAGATGTCCTGTCGGTGAAGACAGGAACTTAGACTGTGGACACATCCTAGGCAACAGGGACTGAGACAGTGGACATATCTGAGAAAATAGGGACTGTGACAGTGGACATGTCTGAGACACCAGTTAATGCGACAGTGGACATGACTGAGAAAATAGGGACTGAGATTCTGGACACGTCTGAGGCAACAGGGTTCGAGATAGTGGGCATGTCTGAGACAACAGTGACTGAGACAGTTGTCATGTCTGAGACAGTGGACATGTCTTGTCTGAGAAAACAGGTACATAGATATTGGACACATCTGATCAACAGTGACTGAGACAGTGGACACATGGCAGACAACTGGGACTGAGACAGTGGACATATTTGAGACAACAGGGACTGAGACAGTGGACATAATTGAGACAATAGGGATTGAGACAGTGGACATATCTGAGACAACACTGAATGGGACATTGGACATGTCTGAGAAAACAGGGACTTAGATATTGGACATGTCTGACACGGGACATGCCTGAGACAACAGGGACTGAGACAGTGGACAAGTATGATACAACAGGGAATGAGACATTGGACATGCCTGCGACAAAATTGACTAAAACAGTGGACACATCTGAGTCAACAGGGTTTGAGATCATGGACACGTCTGAGAGAACAGGGACTGAGACAGTGGACATGGCTGAGACAACAGGCACTGAGACAGTGGACAAGTGTGAAACATCAGAGAATGGGACTGTGGACATATTTGAGATAAAAAAGCCTGAGACAGTGGACACATCAGAGTTAATAGTGTTCGTGACAGTGGACCTGTCTGAAGCAATAGAGGCTGAGTCTGTTGACATGTCTTAGCCAGTGGACAAGTCATTTCTGAGATGACAGGTATTGAGAGAGTGGACACATCTGAGAAAACAGGGACTGAGACAGTGGACACATCTGAGACAACCAGAAATGAGACAGTGGACATATCAGAAACAACAGGGACTGAGACAGTGGACATGTCTGAGACAACAGGGACTGAGATAGTGGGCATGTCAGAGAGAACACTGAGACAGTGGACCTGTCTGAGACTACAGGGACTAAGACATTTTACATGTGTGAGACAGTGGACATGTGCTGTCTGAGAAGACAGGAACTTAGACTTTGGACACATCCTAGACAACAGGGATTGAGATTGGGATATACCTGAGATGACAGAGACTAAGACAGTGGACAGGTCTGAGACAACAGTGACTGAGAGAGACAACTGGGACTGGGACTGTGCATATGTCTGAGAAAACACAGATGTCTGAGACATCCGGGTCTGAGACCATGGAAATGTCTGAGAAACCAGGGACTGAGATAGTGGATATGTGTGAAATAACAGAAACTGAGACAGGGGACATGTCTGAGACAACAGGGACTGAGAATTTGAACATGTCTGAGACAACAGTGTTAGACCCAATGGACATGTCTGAGGCAACAGAGACTGAGAAAGTTGACATGTCTGAGACAGTGGACATGTGCTGTTTGAGAAGACAGGAACTTAGACTGTGGACACATCCTAGACTGCAGGGTCTGAGACAGGGATATATCTGAGACAACATGGACTGAGACAGGGCACATGTCTGAGACAACAGTGACTGAGGTGGTGGAAATGTCTGAGACAACAGGGACTGAGAGAGTGGACATGTCTGAGACAACAAAGATGTCTGAGACATCCGGGTCTGAGACCAAGAAAATGGAGAAACCAGGGACTGAGATAGTGGATATGTGTGAAATAACAGAAACTGAGACAGGGGACATGTCTGAGAAAACAGGGGCTGAGAAGCTGGACATGTCTGAGACAACAGGTTTAGAGACAATGGACATGTCTGAGACAACAGATGCTGAGAATGTTGACATGTCTAAGACAGTGGACATGTGCTGTCTGAGAAGACAGGTACTTAGACTGGACACATACTAGACAACAGGGACTTAGACAGAGGACATGTATGAGACAACAGGGACTGAGACAGTGGACATGTCTGAGGGAACAAGGAGTGAGGGATTGGACATGCTTGAGACAACAGGGACTGAGACAGTGGACACTTTTGAGACAACAGGTTTTGAGACAGTTTTCATGAAGTAGACAACAAGACCGTGGACATATCTGAGACAACAGAGAATGAGACAGTTGACATGTCTGAGACAGTGTACATGTCCTGTCTGAGAAGACAGGAAATTAGACTGTGGACTCATCCTAGAAAACAGATACTGAGACAATGGACATATCTGAGACAACAGGGACTGAGACAGTGGACATGTCTGAGACAAGAGTGACTGAGAGAGTGGACATGGCTGAGACAACAGGGACATGTCCGATTCAACAGAGAATGAGACAGTTGACATGTCTGAGACAGTGGAAATGTCCTGTCTGAGAAGAGAGGAACTTAGGCTCTGGACACAATCTAGACATCAGGCACTGAGACATTGGACATATCTGAGACAAAAGGGACTGAGAAAGGGGTCATGTCTGAGACAACAGAGAATGAGACAGTTGACATGTTTGAGACAGTGGACATGTCCTGTCTGAAAAGACAGGGCCTTTGATAGTGGACATATCTGAGACAACAGGGACAGAGAGAGTGTACACATTTGACACAACAAGGAATTCGATAGTGAACACATCTAAGACAACCGGGACTTAAATAGTGGACACAATTAAGACAACTGGGAGTGAGACAGTGGACATATCTGAGACAACAGGGACTGAGACAGTGGACATGTCTGAGACAACAGGGACTGAGACAGTGGATATGTCTGAGAAAACAGGCACTGAAACCACGGACATGTCTGAGACAACAGGGACTGAGACAATTTCATGTCTGAAACAACACTGACTGAGTAAATGGACATGTCTGATATATCTGTGAATAAGAGCATGTTTATGTCTGAGACAATGGGGACTGAGACAGGCCACATGTGTGAAAATAGAGGGACTGAGACAGTAGATATATCTGAGACAACAGTGACTGAGACAGTGGACATGCCTGAGACAACAGAGAATGAGACGGTTGACATGTCTGAGACAGAGGACATGTCCTGTCTGAGAAAAGAGGAAATTAGACTCTGGACACATCCTAGAAAACAGGGACTGAGACAGTGGACAAATCTGAGACAACAGGGACTGAGACAAAGGATATGTCTGAGACAACAGAGAATGAGACAGTTGACATGTCTGAGACAGTGGACACGTCTTGCCTGAGATGACAGGGAATGAAAGAGTAGAAACATCTGAGAAAACAGCGACTGAGACAGTGGACACATCTGAGACAACAAGGACTGAGACAGTGGACATATCTGAGACAATAGGGATTGAGACAGTGGGCATGTCTGAGACAAGAGCGACTGAGACAGTGGCCATGTATGATACAGCTTTATCTAAGAGCATGTACATGTCTGAGTCAACGGGGACTGACTCTGGACACGTGGAAACCAAAGGTGCTGAGACAGTTCATATAACTGAGACAACAGGGACTGAAACAGTGGACATGTCTGAGACAACATAGATTGAGAGAGTTGACATGTCTGAGACAGTGAACATGTCCTGTCTGAGAAGACAGGAATTTAGACTGTGGAAACATGCTAGAAAACAGGGAATGAGACAGTGGACATATGTGAGACAACAGGGAATTAGACAGTGTACATATCTGAGACAGCAGGGACTGAGAAATTGGACATGTCTGAGACAACAAGGACTGAGACAGTGGACATGTCTGAGACAATACAGATGTCTGAGACATCAGGGTCTGAGAACAGGGAACTGTCTGAGAAACCAGGGACTGAGACAATGGACTTGTTTCAAACAACATAAAATGAGACAGAGGACATGTCTGAGACAACAGGGACTGAGAAAATGGACATGGCTGAGACAACAGGGTTAGAGACACTGGACATGTCTGAGAAAACAGAGACTGAGAAAGTTGACATGTCCGAGACATTGAACATGTCCTGTCTGAGAAGACAGGAACTTAGTCTGTGGACACATACTAGACAACAAAGACTTAGACAGTGGACATATCTAAGACAAGAGGAACTGAGACAGTGGACATGTATTAGACAACAGGGACTGAGACATTGGACATGTCTGAGACAACAGGGACTGAGACAGTGGACATATCTTAGTCAACAGGGAGAGAGACATTGGACATGTCTGAGACAACAGAGATGTCTGAGACAACAGTGTCTGAGACCACAGAAATGTCTGTAAAACCAGGGACTGAGACAGTGGACATGTTTGAATAAAACGGACTGAGAAATTGGACATGTCTGAGAGAGCATGGACTGAGACAATGGATACGTCTGAGACAACAGGTTTCGAGACAGTAGACATGTCTGAGACAACAGACACTGAGACAGATCACATCTCTGTGACAGAGGACATGACATGTCTGAGAAGACAGAGACATAGGCAGTGGACACATCTGAGACAACAGGGACTGAAACAGTGAACAAATCAGAGAAAACCGGGACTGAGACTGTTGACATATATGAGACAACAGGGACTGAGATACTGGACATGTTTGAGACACCAGGGATTGAGACAGTGGATATCTCTGAGAAAAAATGGAATCAGACATTGGAAATGTCTGATAGTGCAGGGACTCAGACACTGGAAATATTTGAGACAATATTTACTGAGACCGTGGACATATCTAAGACAACAGGGACTGCAACAGTGGACATGTTTGAGACAACAGGGATTGAGATGGTGGACATGTCTGAGAATACAGGGACTGAGACCTTGGACATGTCTGAGACAACAGGGATTCAAACATTGGTAATGTCTGATACAGCAGGGACTAAGACACTAGACATATTTGAGACAACCACTGTGACCATGGACATGTCTGGGAAAACAGAGACTGACACTGTGGACATGACAGAGACACTGAGAACTGAAAGAGAGGACGTGTCTGAGACAACAGGGACTGAGCCAGTGGACATGTCTGAGACAACAGGGAATGAGAGAGTGGAAATGTCTGAGACAAAAGGGACTATGACAGTAGACAAGTCTGAGTCAACAGGGTTTGAGATCTTGGACATGTGTGAGACAACAGGTACTGAGACAGTGGAAATGTCTGAGACAACAGGGACTGAGACAGTGGACATGTCTAAGACAACACTGAGTGAGACAGTGGATATTTCTGAGACAAAAGGTACTTAGACATTGGACATGTCTGATAAAACAGGGACTGAGACACGGGACATGCCTGGGACAACAGTGACTAAGACAGTGGACACTTTTGAGACAACAGGGTTTGAGACAGTGGTCATGTCTGAGAAAACAGGGTGAGAGACAATGGACATTTCTGAGACAACAGAGACTGAGACAGTTGAGATGTCTGACACAGTGGACATGTCCTGTCTGAGAAGACAGGAACTTAGACTGTGGACACATCCTAGACAAGAGGGACTGAGACAGTGGACATATCTGAGAAAAAATGGACTGAAACTGTGGACACATCTGAGTCAACAGGGTTTGTAACAGTGAACCTTTCTGAGAGAGTAGAGGGTGAGAAATTTGACATGTCGGAGACAGTGGAATTGTCCTGCCTGAGATGACAGGGAATGAGACAGTGAACAAATCTGAGAAACAGGGACTGAGACAGTGGACATATCTGAGACAACCAGTACTGAGACAGTGGACATATCTGAGACAACAGGGACTGACACATTGAATATATCTGAAACAACAGGTACTGAGACAGTGGGCATGTCTGAGACAATAGGGACTGAGAAAGAGGACATGTCTGATACAACTGCAAATAAGAGCTTGTACATGCCTGAGACAACGGGGAATGGGACAGGCCACAGGTGTGAAACAACAGGGACTGAGAAAGTAGACATATCTGAGACAACAGGGACTGAGAGAGTGGACACGTCTGAGACAACAGGGTTTAGGCAGTGTACCTATACTTGAAAACCGGGAGTGAGGCACTGGACATGTCTGAGACAACAGAGACTGAGACCATATAATTGTCTGAGACATCACAGAATGACACCGTATACTAGTTTCAGACAACAGGGACTGAGACAGTGGACATGTGTGAAACAACAGAAACTGAGACAGGGAACAGGTCTGAGACAACAGGGACTGAGACAGTGGACACATTTGAGACAACAGTGTTTGAGACAGAGGATATGTCTGAGAGAACAGGATTAGAGAAAGTGGACATGTCTGAGACAACAGAGTCTGAGACAGTTGACAAGTCTGAGACAGTGGACATGTCCTGTATGAGAAGACAAGAACTTAGACTGTTGACACATCCTAGACAACATGGTCTGACACAGTGGACATATCTGAAACAACAGAGAATGATACAGAGGACATGTCTGAGACAACATTGACTGAAACAGTGGTCATGCCTGAGAAAACAGAGACTGAGACAGTGGACATGACTGAGACAACAGGAACTGAGACAGTGGACATATCTGAGACAACAGAGAATGACACAGTGTACATGTCTGAGACAACACTGACTGAAACAATGGTCATGTCTGAGACAACAAGGACTAAGACAGTGGACATGTCTGAGACAACAGATACTGAGACAGTGGACATGTCTGAGACAACACAGATGTCTGAGACATCAGGGTCTGATACCATGGAAATGTCTGAGAAACCAGGGACTAAGACAGTGGACATGTGTGAAACAACAGAATCTGAGACAGGGGACACGTCTGAGACAACAGGGACTGAGAAACTGGGCATTTCTGAGACAACAGAGTAAGAGACACCAGATATGTCTGAGACAACAGAGACTGAGACAGTTGACATGTCTGAGACAGTGGACATGTCTTGTCTGAGAAGAAAGGGACATAGTCAGTGGAAACATCTGAGACAACAGTGACTGAGACAGTGGACATATCAAAGACAACCGGGACTGAGACAGTGGACATATCGGAGACAACAAGGACTCTGACAGTGGACATGATTGAGAGAACAGGGATTGAGACAATGGATATGTCTGACACACCAGGCACTGAGACGGTGGACATGTCTGAGAGAACAGGGACTGAGACCTTGGACATGTCTGAGACAACAGGGTATCAGACACTGGATATATTTGAGACAACAGGTAATGAGACCCTGGAAATATCTGAGACAACAGGGAATGACACTGTGGACATGTAGGAGAAAACTTAAACTAAAACAGTGGACATGTCTGCGACCTCAGGGACAGAGACTGTGGACATGTCTAAGAAAACAATGAATGAGACAGTGGACATTTGTGAGACAACAGGGACTTAGACATTGGACATGTCTGATACAACAGGGACTGAGACAAGGGACATGCCTGAGACAACAGCAACTAAGACATTTGAAACTTTGAGACAACAGGGTTTGAGACAGTGGACATGGCTGAATGAACAGGGTTAGAGACAATGGACATGTCTGAGACAACGGAAACTGAGACAGTTGACCTGTCTGAGACAGTGGACATTGATGTCCGAGAAGACAGGAACTTAGACTGTGGACACATCCTAGACATCAGGGTCTGAGACAGGGGACATATCTGAGAAAACAGGGACTGAGACAGTGGGCATGTCTGAGACAACAGGGACTGAGACAGTGGACATGTCTGTGACAACAGGGGCTAAGGAAATTTACCTGTATGTCAAAACAGGGACTGAGGCAGTGGACATATCTTAGACAACAGAGACTGAGAACGTGGAAGTGTCTGAGACATCAGAGAATGAGTCTGTACACTTGTCTGAGAGAACAGGGACTGATAAATTGGACGTGTCTGAGACAGCAGGGACTGAGACAGTAGACAAGTCTGAGACAACAGGGTTGGAGACAGTGGACATGTCTGAGACAACAATGACTGAGAGATTATACATGTCTGAGACAGTGGACATGTCCTGTCTGAGAATACAGGTACATAGACAGTGGACACATCTGAGACAACAGTGATTGAGACAGTGGAAACATCAGAGACAACCGGGACTGAGACATTGTACATATCTGAGACAACAGGGACTGAGACAGTGGATATGTCTGAGACAACAGGCACTGACACCGTGGACATGTCTGAGACAACATGGACTGAGACTGTGGACATGTTTGAGAACACAGGGACTAAGACCTTAGACATGTCTGAGACAACACGGAGTCAGACATTGGAAATGTCTGATACTGCAGACACTCAGACACTGGACGTATTTGACACCACAGGTTCTGAGACCCTGGACATGTCTGAGACAACAGCGAATGACACTGCAGACATGTGTAAGACAACGGAATCTAAAAGAGTGGACCTGTCTGAGATAACAGGGACTGAGACAGTGGACATGTCAGAGACAACACTGACTGAGACAGTAGACCTGTCTGAGACAACAGGGACTGAGACATTTGACATGTCTGAGACAGTGGACATGTCCTGTCTGAGAAGAAAGGAACTTAGCCTGTGGACACATCCTAGGCAACAGGAACTTAGACAAGGATATATCTGAAACAACAGGGACTGAGACAGTGGATATTTCTGAGACAACAGGGACTGGGACAGTGGACATATCTGAGAAAACACAGATGTCTGAGACATCCTGGTCTGAGACCATGGAAATGTCTGAGAAAAAAGGGACTGAGATAGTGGATATGTGTGAAATAACAGAAACTGAGACAGGGGACATGTTTGAGACAACAGGGACTGAGAAGTTGGAAATGTCTGAGACAACAGGTTTAGAGATAATGGACATGTCTGAGACAACAGACACTGATAAAGTTGACAGTTCTGAGACAGTGAACATGTGCTGTCTGAGATGACAGATACTTAGACTCTCGACACATACTAGACAACTGGAACTTAGACAGTGGACATATCTGAGACAACTCGGATTAAGACAGTGGACATGTCTGAGACAACAGGGAGTGAGACAGTGGACATGTCAGACAACACGGACTGAGACAGTGGACATTTTTGAGACAACTGGGTTTGAAACAGTTTTCATGAAAGAGACAGAAGGGATAGAGACCATGGACATGTCTGAGACAACAGAGACTGAGAGAGTTGACATGTCTGAGACAGGTGTACATGTCCTGTCTTTGAAGACAGGAAATTAGACTTTGGACACATCCTAGGCAGCAGGTGCTGAGACAGTGGACATATCTGAGACAACAGGGACTGAGACAGTGGACATGACTGAGAGAACATGGACTGAGACAGTGGACATATCTGAGACAAGAGGGACTGAGACAGTGTACATGATTGAGAAAACAGGGTTTGAGACAGTGGACATGTTTGAGACAACAGGGAGTGAGACAGTGCCCATGTCTGAGACAACAGAGAATGAGACAGTTGACATGTCTGAGACAGTGGAAATGTCCTGTCTGCGAAGAGAGGAACTTAGACTCTGGACACATCCTAGAAAACAGGGACTGAGACAGTGGACATATCTGAGACTACAGGGACTGAGAGAATGGACATGTTTGAGACAACAGAGGATGAGACAGTTGACATATCTGAGACAATAGACATGTCCTGTCTGAAAAGACAGGTCCTTTGATAGTGGACACATCTGAGACAACAGGGACTGAGAGAGTGTATACATAAGACACAACCAGGAATTAGATAGTGGACACATCTGAGACAACAGGGACTTAAAGAGTGGACACAATTAAGACAACCTGGACTGAGACTTTGGACATATCTGAGACAACAGGGACTCAGGTAGTGGACATGTCTGAAACATCAGGGTCTGAGACAGTGGATGTGTCTGAGACAACAGACACTGAGTCCACGGACACGTCTGAGACAACAGGGACTGAGACAGTGGACATTTCTGAGACAACAGGGACTGAGATAGAGGACATGTCTGAGACAACACAGATGTCTGAGACATCAGGGTCTGAGACGTTGGAAATATCAGAGAAAACAGGGACTGAGATAGTGGATATGTGTGAAATAACAGAAACTCAGAGGGGGGATATGTCTGAGACAACAGGGAATGAGAAGTTGGAATGTCTGAGGCAACAGGTTTAGAGACAGTGGACATGTCTGAGACAACAGAGACTAAGAAAGTTGACATGTCTGAGACAGTGGACATGAGCTGACTGAGAAGTCAGGTACTTAGACTCCAGACACATACTAGACAACAGGGACTTAGACAGTGGACATATCTGAGACAACAGGGACTGAGATAGTGGACACATCTGAGACAACAAGGATTGAGAGATTGGACATGTCTGAGACAACAGGGACTGAGACAGTGGACACTTTTGGGACAACAGGGTTTGAGACACCTTTCATGAATGAGACAACAGGGATAGAGAAAGTGGACATGTCTGAGGCAACACAGACTTTGACAGTTGACATGTCTGAGACAGTGGACATGTCCTGTTTGAGAAGAGAGGAACTTAAACTGTGGACACATCCTAGACAACAGGGATTGAGACAGTGTACATATCTGAGACAACAGGGAATGAGACAGTGGACATGTTTGAGACAACAGTGACTGAGACAGTGGACATGACTGAGACCACAGGGACTGAGACAGTGGACATGTCTGAGACAACAGGAAATGAGACAATGGACATGTCTGAAACAACAGGGACTGAGATATTGGATGTGTCTGAGACAACAGGCACTGAGACTGCGGACATGTCTGAGACAATAGGGACTGAGACAATGGACATGTCTGAGACAACACTGACTGAGATTGTGGACATGTCTGATACATTTGTGACTAAGAGCATGTTCATGTCTGAGACAACAGGGATTGAGTCAGGCCACATGTGTGAAACAACAGGGACTGAGACAGTAGATATATCTGAGACCACAGGGACTGAGACAGTGGGCATGTCTGAGATAACAGGGAATTACACAGTGGACAATATCTGAGACAACGTTGACTAAGGCAGTCAACAAGTGTGAAACAACAGGGACTGAGACAGGGGACAAGGCTGAGTCACCTGGTACTGAGATAGAGTGCAAGTGTGAAAAAACAGGGAATGAGACTGTGGACTTGTTTGAGACAAAAGGGGCTAAGACTGTGGACACGTCTGAGTCAACTGGGTTTGAGAACATGGACATGTCTGAGACTACAGGGACTGAGACATTGGACATGGCTGAGACAACAGGCACTGAGACAGTGGACAAGTGTGAAACATCAGGGAATGGGACAAAAGGGACTGAGACAGTGGACACATCTGAGTCAACATGGTCGAGACAGTGGACCTGTCTGAGAAAATAGAGGCTGAGTCAGTTGACATGTCTTAGCCAGTGGACAAGTCCTGTCTGAGATGACAGGGAATGAAAGAGTGGAAACATCTGAGAAAATAGGGACTGAGACAGTGGACACATCTGAGACAAAAAGGACTGAGACAGTATATACATCTGAGACATCAAGGACTGAGACAATGGACATATCTGAGACAACAGGGACTGAGACAGTGGGCATGTCTGAGACAACATCCACTGAGACAGTGGACATGTATGATACAACTGTGTCTAAGAGCGTGTTCATGTCTGAGACAACAGGGACTGAGTCTGGACACATGTGAGAAACAACAGGGACTGAGACAGTACATATATCTGAGACAACAGGGACTGAAACAGTGGACATATCTGAGACAACAGGGACAGAGACAGTTGACATGTCTGAGACAGTGAACACATCCTGTCTTAGAAGACAGGAATTTAGACTGTGGAAACATCGTAGAAAACAGGGACTGAGACAGTGGACATATCTGAGACAACAGGGAATGAGGCAGTGTACATGTCTGAGACAACAGGATTTGAGACATTTTTCATGAATGAGACAACACGGATAGAGACACTAGACATGTCTGAGACAACAGAGACTGAGAGAGTTGTAATGTCTGAGACAGTGGACATGTCCTGACAAAGAAGATAGCATCTTAGACACTGGACACATGCTAGACAAGAGGAACTGTGACAGTGGATGTATCTGAGATGACAGCGACTGTGACAGTGGACATGTCTGAGACAACAGGGACCGAGATAGTCTACATGTCTGGGTCAACAGTGACTGAGACAGTGGACATGTCTGAGACAACAGGGATAGAGACAGTGGACATGTCTGAGACAAAAGAAATTGAGACAGCTGACATGTCTGAGACAGTGAACATGTTCTGTCTGAGAAGACAGGAACTTAGACTGTGGACACATCCTAGACAAGAGGGACTGAGACAGTGGACACATCAGAGACAACCTGGACTGAGACAGTGGACATATCTAGGACAACAGGGATTGAGACAGTGGACACATCTCAGAAACAGGGACTGAGATAGTTGACACTTCTTAGACTACCAGGATTGAGACAGTGGACATATCTGGAACAACAGGGACTGAGACAGTGGACACATCTTAGACAACCAGGATGGAGACATTCTACATATCTGAGACAACAGGAACTGATACAGTGGACATGTCTGAGAAAACACGTTCTGAGACCATGGAAATGTCTGAGAATCCAGGGCCTGAGACAGTGGACATGTCTGAAAAAAAGAGACTTAGCAATTGGACATGTCTCAGACAGCAGGGACTGAGACAGTGGTCACATCTGAGACAAAGGTTTCGAGACAGTGGACATGTCTGAGACTACAGTGACTGAGACAGTTGACATGTCTGAGAATGTGGACATGTCCTGTCCCAGAAGACTGGGACATAGACGGTGGTAACATCTGCGACAACAGTGACTGAGACAGTGGACAATTCAGAGACAACCCATACTGAGACAGTGGACATATCAGAGACAACAAGTTTCCTGAAAGTGGACATGATTGAGGCAACAGGGATTGAGACAGTTGATATGTCTGACACAACAGGCGCTGAGACCTTGGACATGTCTGAGAGAACAGGGACTGAGACATTGTACATGTCTGAGAACACAGAGGCTGAGACCTTGGACATGTCTGATAAAACAAGGAATCAGACATTGGAAATGTATGATACTGCAGGTACTCAGACAATGGATATATTTGAGACAACAGGTACTGAGACGCTGGACATGTCTGACACAACAGGAACTGACACTGTGGTCATGTAGGAGAAAATGGGAACTAAAACAGTGGACATGTCTGAGACAACAGGGACAGAGACTGTGGATATGTCTAAGAAAACACTGACTGAGACAGTGGACATTTCCAAGACAACAGGGATTTTAACAATGGACATGTCTGATACAACAGGAACTGAGACACGGGACATGCCTGAGATACAGCAACTAAGAGAGTGGACACTTTTGACACAACAGAGTTTGAGACAGTTGACATGTCTGAGACAAGATGGTTAGAGACAGGGGACAGGTCTGAGACAACAGAGACTGAGACAGTTGACATGTCTGAGACATTGGACATGTCCTATCTGAGAAGACAGGAACTTAGACTGTGGACACATCTGTGAAAAGAAGGACTGAGACAGTGGACACATCTGAGACAACCAGTACTGAGACAGTGGACATATCTGAGTCAACAGGGACTGAGACAGTGGCCATATTTGAGACAAAAGTCACTGACACAGTGTCTATGTCTGAAACAACAGGGACTGAGACAGTGGGCAATTCTGAGACAACAGAGACTGATATAGGGGACATGTCTGATACAACTGCGACTAAGAGTGTGTTCATGTCTGAGACAATGGGCAATGAGACAGTCCACATGTGTGAATCAACAGGGACTGAGACAGTAGATATATCTGAGACAACAGTGACTGAGACTTGGACCTGTCTGAGACAACAGGGAATGACAGAGTGGACATGTCTGAGAGAGCAAGGACTAAGACTGTAGATATATCTCAGACAACAGTGACTGAGACAGTGGACATGTCTGAGACTACATGGACTGAGACAGTGGACATGTCTGAGAAAACAGGGACTGAGAGAGTGGACAGGTCTGAGAAAATATGGACTAAGGCAGTGGACCTTTATGAGAAAACCGGGACTGAGGCAGTGGACATGTCTGAGATAGCAGTTACTGAGACCATGGACATGTGTGAAACAAGAGAAACTGAGACAGGGGACTTGTCTGAGAAAACAGGGTCTGAGACAGTGCAAACATTTGAGAAAACAGGATTAGAAACACTGGACATGTCTGAGACAACAGAGACTGAGACAACTGACATGTATGAGACAGTGGACATTGATGTCTGAGAAGACAGGAACTTAGACTGTGGACACATCCTAGGCAACAGGGACTGGGAGAGTTGACATATCTGAGAAAACAGGGACTGAGACAGTGGACATGTCTGAGACAACAGGGACTGAGACAGTGGACATGTCTGAGACAATAGGGGCTAAGGCAGTGTACCTGTAGGACAAAAATGGGAATGAGGCAGTGGATTTATCTGAGACAACAGAGACTGAGATCGAGGAAATGTCTGAGACATCAGAGACTGAGACCATACACTAGTCTGAGACAAGAGGAACTGAGACAGTGGATATGTGTGAAACAACAGAAACTGAGACAGGGTACATTTCTGAGAGAACAGTGACTGAGATGTGGACAGGTATGGGACAACAGGGTTTGCGATTCTGGACACATCTGAGACAATAGGTTTAGACACAGTGGACATGTCTAAGACAACAGAGACTGAGACAGTTGACATGTCTGAGACAGTGGACATGTCCTGTCTGAGAAGACAGGGATATCCACACTGGACACATCTGAGACAACAGGGACTGAGACAGTGGACATATAACAGACAACGGGGACTGAGACAGGGGACATGTCTGAGACAACAGGGACAGAGACACTGGACATGTCTGAGAAAGAGGGACTGAAACAGTGGACATGTCTGAGACAACAGGGTCTAAGGCAGTGTACCTGTATGACAAGACCGGGACTGAGGCTGTAGACATATCTGAGACAATAGAGACTGACATCGTGGAAGTGTCTGAGATATCAGAGTCTGAGACCATACACTAGTCTGAGATAACAGGGACTGAGAGAGTGGATATGTGTGAATCAACAGAAACGGACACAGAGGACATGCCTGAGACAACAGGGACTGAGATGTGGACACGTAAGAGACAACAGGGTTTGGCACTGTGGACATGTCTGAGACAACTGGTTTAGAGACAGTGGATATGTCTGAGACAACAGAGCCTGAAACAGTTGACCTGTCTGAGACAGTGGACATGTCCTGTCTGAGAAGACAGGGACATACACATTGGACACATCTGAGACAACAGGGACTGAGACAGTGGACATATAGCAGACATCCGGTACTGAGACATTTGACATATCTGAGACCACAGGGAATGAGAGTGTGGACGCATCTGAGAAACAGGGACTGAGACTGTGGACACATTTGAGACAACCAGGACTGAGACAGAGGACACATCTGAGACAACCAGGACTGAGACAGTGGACATGTCTGAGAGAACAGGGTCTGAGACCATGGAAATGTCTGAGAAACCAGGGAATGAGACAGGGTACATGTCTGAGACCACAGGGGCAGAGAGAGTGGACATGGCTGAGACAACACAGATGTCTGAGATAACATGGTCTGCGACCATGGAAATATCTGAGAAACCAGGGAAAGAGACAGTGGACATGACTGAGACAACATGGCCTGAGACCATGGTAATGTCTGAGAAACCAGGATCTGAGACAGAGGACATGTCTGAGACAACAGGGAATGAGACAGGGGACATGTCTGAAAAAACAGAGACTGAGAAATTGAACATGGCTGAGACAACAGGGACTGAGACAGTAGACAAGTCTGAGAGAACAGGGTTGCAGACAGTGAACATGTCTGAGACAAAAGTGAGTGAGAGAGTTGACATATCAGAGACAGTGGACATGTCCTGTCTGAGAAGAAAGGTATATAGACAGTGGACCCATCTGAGACAACAGTGACAGAGACAGTGGACACATCAGAGACAACTGGGACTGAGACAGTGGACATATTTGAGACAACACGGTCTGAGACAGTGGACATTATTGAGACAACAGGTATTGGGACAGTGGATATGTCTGAGACAACAGGCACTGACACCGTCAACATGTCTGAGAAAACAGGGCCTGAGAATGTGGACATGTCTGAGAACACAGGGACTGAGGCCTTGGACATGTCTGAGACAACATTGCATCAGACATTGGAAATGTCTGATACTGCAGGGACTCAGCCACTGGACGTAATTGAGACAACAGGTACTGAGACCATGGACCTGTCTGAGACAACAGGGTATGACACTGTTGACATATCTAAGAAAACGGCATCTGAAACAGTGGACATATCTGAGACAACAGGGACTGAGACAATGGACATGTCAAAGACAACACTGACTGAGACAGTGGACATGTCTGTTACAACAGGGATTGAGACAGTGGATATGTCTGAGACAACAGTCAGTGAGACGGTGGATATGTCTGAGACAATGCGGACTGAGACAGTGGACATCTCTGAGAACATAGGGACTGAGACAACATTGACTTAGGGAGTGGACATGACTGAGACAACAGGGTTTTGGAAATTGGATATGTCTGACACGACAGGGACTGAGACACGGGACATGCGTGAAACAACAGGGACTGAGACAGTGGACAAGTGTGATACAACAGGAAATGAGATAGTGGACATGTCTGAACAACAGGGACTGAGATACTGAACATGTCTGAGACAACAGGAAATGAGCCAGTGGACAAGTAAGAGACAAAAGGGACTAAGACAGTGGACAGGTCTGTGTCAACAAGGTTTGAGGTCTTGGACATATCTGAGACAACAGGGACTGAGACAGTGGACATATCTGAGACAACAGGGAATGAGACAGTGGACATGTCTGAGACAACAGGGACTGAGACAGTGGACATGTCTGAGACAACAGGGAATAAAGCAGTGTACCAATATGACAAAACTGGGACTGAGGCAGTGGACTTGTTTGAGACAACAGAGACTGAGACAGTTGACATGTCTGAAACAGTGGACATGTGCTGTCTGAGAAGACAGGAACTTAGACTGTGGACACATACTAGACAACAGGGACTGAGAGAGTGGATATGTCTGAGACAACAGTGAATGAGACAGTGGACATGTCTGAGACAACATGGATTAAGGCAGTGTACCTGTATTTGAAATCCGGGGGTGAGGCAGTTGACATGTCTGAGACAATAGGGTCGGAGACCAAGGAAATGACTAAGAAAACAGGGAATGAGACAGTGGACATGTCAGAGACCACAGGGACAGAGACAGTGGACATGTCTGAGACAACACAGGCGTCTGAGTCAACAGGGTCTCAAACCATGGAAATGTCTGAGAAACCAGGGACTGAGACAGTGGACATGTCTGGAAACAAAGGGCTTGACAAATTGGACATGTCTGAGACAGCAGGGACTGAGACAGTGGACACGTCTGAGACAAAAGGAATCAAGACAGTGGACATGTCTGAGACAACAGTGACAGAGAAAGTTGACATGTCTTAGAGAGTGGACATGTCCTATCTGAGAAACCAGTTACATAGACAGTGGACACATCTGAGACGACAATGACTGAGAGAGTGGACACATCAAAGACAACCAGGACTGAGTCAGTGTACATATCTAAAGCAATAGGGACTGAGACAGTGGACATGCCTGAGACAATAGAGATTGAGACAGTGGATATGTCTGAGACAACAGGTACTGAGACCGAGGACATGTCTGAGGCAAAAGGGACTGAGAGTAGACATGTCTGAGAACACAGGGACTGCGACCTTTGATATGTCTGAGACAACAGGGAATCAGATAATGGAAATGTCTGACCCTGCATGGAATCAGACACTGGACGTATTTGAGCCAAAAAGTTCTGAGATCCGGGACATGTCTGAGACAACAGGCACTGAGACCGTGGACATGTCTGAGACTGCAGGGACTGAGGGTGGAGATGTCTGAGAACACAGGGACTGAGACCTTGGACATGTCTGAGACAACAGGGAATCAGATATTGATCTTGCAGGGACTCAGACAGTGGACGTATTTTAGCCAAAAGGTTCTGAGATCCACGACATGTCTGAGACAACAGGGACTGACACTTTGGACATGTCTGAAACAATGCGAACTAAAAGAGTGGACATGTCTGAGACAACAGGGACTGAGACAGTGGACATGTCTAAGACAACACTGACTGAGACAGTGGACATTTCTGAGACAACAGGGATTTAGACATTGGTCATATCTGAGACAACAGGGAATGAGATATGGTATATGCCTGAGACAGCAGGGTCCGAGGCAGTGGACACTTTTGAGACAACAGGGGTTGGACATTTCTGAGATGACAGAGATAGAGACAGTGGACATGTCTGAGAAAACAGAGACTGAGACAGTCTAAATATGTGGACATGTCTGAGCAAAGAGGGAATGACATTGGACATATCTGAGATAACGGGGACTTAGACAGTGGACATGTCTGAGACAACAGGGAATGAGACAGTGGACATGTCTTGTCTGAGACAACAGGGATTGAGTCAGTGGATATGTTCTTATAAAACAGAGACCGAGATTATGGACATGTATCAGACAACAGGAACTGAGACAGTGGATATGTGTGAGACAAAAGGAACTTAGAAAGTGGACACATCTAAGACAATGGGGACTGAGACAGGCGACATGTCTGAAAAAACAGGGACAGACACAGTAGATATATGTGAAACAAAAGGAACTGGGACTTTGGACATGACTGAGACAACAGGTACTAAGTCCTGCGACATTTCTGAGACAATGGGGATCAGACGCTGGACATGTGTGAGACTGCAGGGACTCAGACACTGGACATATCTGAGACAACTGGGACTGAGACTTTGGACATGTCTGAGAGAACAGGGACAGACACAGAGGACATGTCTGAGACAACAGGGACTGAGACCTTGGACATGTATGAGACAAGAGGGACTGAGACAGTGGACCTGTGTGAAAAAACAGGGACTGAGACAGTGGACATGTATGATTCAACATTGTTCAACAGAGTAGAGATGTCAGAGACAGCAGGGACTGAGAGAGTTGACATGTCTGAGACAACAGGGACTGAGACAGTGGACATGTCTGAGAAAACAGGAACTGAGACAGTAGACACGTCTGAGACAGTGGACATGACCTGTCTGAGAAAATAGGGACTTAGACAATGTATACATCTGAGACAACTGGGACTTTGACAGTGGACAAATCAGATACAACCAGAACTGAGACAGTGGATATGTCTGAGACAACAGGCACTGAGACCGTGGACATGTCTGAGACAACAGGGACTGAGACAGCGGACATGTTTGAGGAAACAGGGAATCAGACATTGGAAATGTCTGAGAATGCAGGGACTCAGACACTGGATATATCTGAGACAACCAGGACTAAGACTTTGGACACATCTGAGACAAAATGGCCTGAGACATTGGAAATGCTTCAGACAAAGGACTGAGAGAGTACACATATCTGAGACAACTGGGACTGAGACGGTGGACATGTCTGAGACAATAGAGATTTAGACAGTGGTCTTGTCTGAGGCAACAGGGCCTGAGACCTGGGATATGTCTGATAAAACAGGGAATCAGATATTGGACATATCTGAGACTACAGGGACTCAGACACTGGACATATCTGAGACAACCGGGACGGAGACTTTGGACATGTCTGAGACAACAGGGACTGAGATATTGGAAATGCCTGAGACAACAGGGACTGACACCGTGTACATGTCTGAGACAACAGGAACTGAGACTGTGGACCTGTCTGAGATATCAGGGACTGAGACAGTGGACATTTCTGACACAACAGGGATTGAGATAGTGGACATGTGTGAGCCAACACTGACTGAGACAATGGAAATGTCTGAGACAGCAGGGACTTAGACATGTGACATGTCTCAGACAACAGGGACTGAGGCAGTGCACATATCTGAGACAACAGCGAGTGAGATCTTGGACATATCTGAGACAACAGGGACTGTCGCATTGGACATGTGGAAAACAACAGAAACTGAGACAGTGGACATGTCAGATATTACACAGACTGAGACAGGGGACACATTTGAGACAAAGGGTTTGAGACAGTGGATATGTCTGAAACAACAGAGACTGAGAGAGTTGATATGTCTGAGACAGTGGAGATGTACTGTGTGAGGAGACAGGGACTTTAAAAGTGAACACATTTGAGAGAACTGAAACAGAGAGTGGACACATCTGAGACAACAGGGACTGAGACAGAGGACATATCTGAGACAACAGGGACTGCGAGTGTGGACATGTCTGAGACAATTTGGACTGAGACAGTTGATATGTCTTAGACAACAGGCACTGAGACCATGGACATGTCTTAGAGAACAGTGACTGAGAGAATGAACATGTCTAAGACAACAGGGACTGAGACAGTGGACAAGTTTGAGACAACAGGAACTGAGACCGTGGACCTGTGTGAGACATCAGGGACTGAGACATTGGACATGTCTGATAAAACATCGATTGAGATAGTGGACATGTGTGAGACAGCTCTGACTGAGACAATGGACATGTCTGAGACAGCAGGGACTTAGACATGTGACATGTCTCAGATAACAGGGATTGAGGCAGTGCACATATCTGAGACAAAAGTGACTGAGACCATGGACGTGTCTGAGACAACAGGGACTGAGTCAGTGGACATGTGTGAAACAACAGAAACTGAGACAGTGGACATAGAGAAAACACGGACTGAGAGAGTGGACAAGTTTGAGTCAATGGGTTTGAAACAGTGGACATGTCTGAGACAACAGAGACTGAGAGTGTTGACATGTCTGAGACAGTGGAGACGTACTGTGTGAGAAGACAGGGACTTAAACAGTGAACACTTTTGACAGAACTGGGACTGAGAGAGTGGACACATCTGAGACAACAGGGACTGAAACAGTGGACATATCTGAGACAACAGGGACTGAGAGTGTGGACATGTCTGAGACGATTTGGACTGAAACAGTGGATATGTCTTAGACCACAGAAACTGAGACTATAGACATGTCTGAGACAACAGGGACTGAGACATTGAACATGTCTGAAAAACCAGGGAATGTGACCTTGGACATGTCTGAAACAATAGGGACTGAGAGAGTGGAAATATGTGAGACAACAGGGAATGAGACAGTGGACATGTCTTTGAGAACTGTGATTGAGACTTTGGACATGTCTGAGAAAACAGGGACAAAGAGGCTGTTTGTGTTTGAGACCACTGGGACTAAAGCAGAAGATATGCCTGAGACAACAGGGACTGAGACCGTGGACATGTCTTAAAGTGTGGACATGTCGTGTCTGAGAAAACAGGTACAGAGGCATTGAACATGTCTGAGAAAGTAGACATGCCATGTCTGATAAAAAAGGAACTGAGACAGCAGAAATGTCTGAAAAAACAGCGACTGAGAATATGGACATATATTAGAAAACAGGGACAAAGACCATTGACATGATTGAGACAACATGGACTGAGACAGGGGACATGTCTGAGACAAAAGGGCCTGAGAGAGTGGATGGACATCTCTGGGACAATAGGGACTGAGATAGTGGATATGTCTGTGACAGTGGAAATGTCATGTCTGAGACAACAGGGACTGCAACTGTGGACATGTATGAGACAACAGGGAATGAGACTGTGGACATTTCTGAGACAACAAGCACTGAGATAATGGACAAGTCAGAGACAACAGGTACTGAGACAGTGGACATGTCTGAGACAATGCAAATGCCTGAGACAACAGGGCCTGAGATCGTGGACATGTCTGAAACAACAGGGACATAGACAGTGGACATGTCCTGGACAACAGGGACTGATGCGGTAGACATGTCTGAGACTACAGGAATTGAGACCTTGGACATGTCAGACGACATGTAATGAGACGGTGGACCTATCTGTGACAACAGGGACTGAGACCATGGGCATGCCTGAGACAACGGAGAATGAGACAGTGGACATGTCTGAGACAAAAGCACCTGAGTCAGTGGACATGTCTGAGAGAACAGAGAATGAGACAGTGCACATGTTGGAGACAACAGGATCTGAGACAATGGACCTGTCTTAGACAACAAGTCCAGAGACACTGGACATGTCTGAGACCACAGGGACATGGACCTTGTATATGTCTGAGACAACTGGGACTGTGACTACGGACATGTCTGAGACCACAGGACCTCAGAACCTGTACATGTCTTAGACAACAGGGATTAAGACATTGGACATGTCTGAGACAATAGGGAATGAGACTGTGGACAAGAATGAGACAACAGGGACTGAGACAGTAAACATGTCTGATACAGCAGACATGTAATGTTTGAGACAACAGGGACTTAGAGAGTGGACATGTCTGATACAGCAGAGACTGAGACAGTGTATATATCTGAGCCATTAGACATGTCTTGTCTGAGACAACAGAGACTGAGATATTGGGCATGTCTGACTGAACAGAGACTGAGAAAATGGACATGACTGAGACAACAGGTTCTAAATCTTTGGATATATCTGGGCAAAGAGAGAATGACCTTAAACATATCTGAGATAACGGGGGCTCAGACAGGAAACATGTCTGAGACAACAGGGAATGAGACAGTGGAAATGTCTTCTCTGAGAAAACAGGGATGGAGACAGTAGATATGTTTTGAAAAAACAGGGACTGAGACAGTGAACATATCTGAGACAACAGGGACTGAGGCCATGGACATTTGTGAGACAACAGGGATTGAAAGAGTGGATATGTCTGAGACAACGGGTACTTGGACTGTGGACATGTCTGACATAACAGGACTGAGAACGTGGACATGTCTGAGAAAACAGGGACAGAGACAGTGGACATGTCTTAGACAAGTGGAACTGTGACATTGGACATTTCTGAGACAACAGGGACTGTGACATTGGACATTTCTGTGACAACACGGAGTGAGACAGTGGACATGTCTGAGACAACAGTGAATGAGACATCTCATTTCTGAGATAACAGTGACTGAGACCAGGGACGTGTCTGAGACATCAGGGACTGAAACCATGGACTACTCTGAGACAACAGGGACTGAGACAGTGCATACGTGAAACAACAGAAACTGAGACAGGGGACATGTCTGCGACAACAGGGACTGAGTCAGTGGACACCTTTGAGATAACAGTGTTTGAGACAGTGGACATGTCTAAGATAACAGGATAAGAGACAGTGGACATGTCTGAGACAGCAGAGACTGAGACAGTTGACATGCCTGAGACAGTGGACATGTCCTGTCTGAG
This sequence comes from Rhizomys pruinosus, assembly GCA_009823505.1. Classification (NCBI taxonomy): domain Eukaryota; kingdom Metazoa; phylum Chordata; class Mammalia; order Rodentia; family Spalacidae; genus Rhizomys; species Rhizomys pruinosus. The sequence goes on along the minus strand of VZQC01011025.1, from coordinate 939,889 downwards.
AAGACAAGAACTTAGATGGTGGACACATTCTAGACAACAGGGACTGAGACAGTAGACATACATGAGACAATAGAGACTGAGACAGTGAACATGTCTGAGACAACAGGGACTGAGACACTGGACAAATCTGAGACAACAGGGACTGAGACACTGGACAAATCTGAGACAACAGGGACTGAGACAGTGGAGATGTCTGACACAACACAGATGTCTGAGACAGCATGTTCTGAGACAATGGAAATGTCTGAGAAACCAGGGACTGAGACAGTGGACATGTCTGAAAAAAGGGACTGAGAAATTGGACATGTCTGAGACAACAGGGACAGAGACAGTGGACACGTCTGATACAACAGGGATCAAGACAGTGGACATGTCTGAGACAACAGAGACTGAGACACTTTACATGTCTGAGACAGTGTACATGTCCTGTCTGAGAAGAAATGGACATAGACAGTGGACACATGTGAGACAACAGGGACTGAGACAGTGGACACGTCAGAGACAACCGGGACTGAGACAGAGATCAAATCTGAAAAAACAAGGACTGAGACAGTGGACATGTTTGAGACAACAGGGATTGAGACAGTGGATATGTCTGAGACAACAGGGAATCAAACATTAGAAATATCTGATGTTGCAGGGGCTCAGACACAGGACATATTTGAGACAACATTTACTGAGACTGTGGACATGTCTGAAACAACAGGGACTAAGGCAGTGTAGCTGTATGAGAAAACCAGGACTAAGGCAGTGGACATATCTGAGACAACAGAGAGTGAGACCGTGGAGATGTCTGAGACAACAGGGACTGAGACAATGGACAAGTCTGAGACAACAGGGACTGAGACAGTGGACACGTTTGGGACAACAGGTTTTGAGACAGTGGACATTTCTGAGAAAACAGAGACTGAGACAGTTGACATGTCTGAGACAGTGAATATGTCCTTTCTGAGAATACAGGAACTTAGACTGTGGACACATCCTAGACAACAGGGACTGAGACAGTGGACATGTCTGAGACCACAGAGACTGAGTAAGTTGACATGTCTGATATGGTGGACATGTCCTGTCTGAGAAGACAGGGACATAGATAGTAGACACGTCTGAGACAACAGGGATATAGACAGTGGACACATCAGAGAAAACCGGGACTGAGACTGTGGACATATCTGAGACAACAGGGACTGAGACATTGGACATCTTTGAGACACCAGTTATTGAGACAGTGGATATATCAGAGACAACAGGGAATCAGATATTGGAAATGGATGATAGTGCAGGGACTCAGACACTGGACATATTTGAGACAACATTTATTGAGACAGTGGACATATCTGAGACAACAGGTACTGAGACAGTGAACATGTTCAAGACAACAGGGATTGAGACATTGGATATGTCTGAGACAACAGGCACTGAGACCATGGACAAGTCTGAGACAACAGGGACTGAGACAGTGGACATGTCTGAGAACACAGGTACTGAGACCTTGTACATGTCTGAGACAATAGGGAATCTGACATTGGTAATGTCTGATACAGCAGGGACTCAGACCCTAGACATATTTGAGACAACAAGTACTGAGACCGTGGACATGTCTGAGACAACAGGGACTGACACTGTGGACATGTTGGAGACAACGGGAACTGTAACAGAGGACATGTCTGAGACAACAGGAACTGAGATAGTGGACTAGTGTGATACAACAAGGAATGAGACAGTGGACATGTCTGAACAACAGGGACTGAGACGGTGAACATGTCTGAGACAACAGGAAATGAGACATTGGGCATGGCTGAAACAACAGGCACTGGGACAGTGGACAAGTGTGAAACATCAGGGAATGGGACAATGGAAATATCTGAGACAAAAGGGACTGAGAATGTTTACATGTCTAAGTCGACACTGACTGAGACACTGGACATTTCTGAGACAACAGGGACTTAGAGTTTGGTCATGTCTGATACAACAGGGACTGAGACACGGGACATGCCTGAGACAACAGTGACTAAGACAGTGGACACTTTTGAGTCAACAGGGTTTGAGAGAGTGGACATGTCTGAGACAACAGGGTGAGAGACAGTGGACATTTCTGAGACAACAGTGACTGAGACAGTGGACATGTCTGAGACAACAGGGGCTGAGACATTGGAAATGTCTGATACAACTGGCACTGAGACAGTGGACGTGTTTGAGAAAACACAGTTATCTGAGACAACAGGGTATGAGACCATGGAAATGTCTGAGAAACCAGGGACTGAGACAGTGGACATGTCTGAATAAAAGGGACTGAGATGATGGACATATCTGAGACAGCAGGGACAGAGACAGTGTACACGTCTGACACAAAAAGGTTCGAGACAGTGGACATGTCTGAGACAACAGAGACTGAAACCGTTGAATGTCAGAGACAGTGGATATGTCCTGTCTGAGAAGATAGGGACACAGACAGTGGACACATCTGAGACAACAGGGACTGAGACAGTGGACATGTGTGAAAAAACAGGGACTGAGACAGTGGACATGTCAGAGTCAACAGTGCTGAAGAGAGTAGAGATGTTTGGAACAGCAGGGAATGGGAAAGCTGACAAATCTGACACAACAGGGACTGAGACAGTGGACATGTCTGAGAAAACAGGGACTGAGACAGTAGACATGTCTGAAACAACAGGTTTCGAGACAGTGGACATGTCTGAGACAACAGAGACTGAGACAGTTGACGTGTCTGAGACAGTGGACATGACCTGTCTGAGAAGACAGGGATTTAGACAGTGGATACATCTGAGAAAACCAGGACTGTGACAGTGGACATATCTGAGACAACAGGGAATGAGACAGTGGAGGACATGTTTGAGACTACAGGGATTGAGGCAGTGGATATATCTGAGACAACAGGCACTGAGACCGTGGACATGTCTGATACAACAGCGACTGAAACAGTGGACATGTCTGAGACAAGAGGTACTGAGACTTTGGACATGTTTGAGAAAACAGGGAATCAGACATTGTAAATGTCTGAGACTGCAGGGACTCAGGCACTGGACATATCTGAGACAGCCAGGAGTAAGACTTTGAACACATCTGAGACAACATGGACTGAGACATTGGAAATGCTTGAGACAACAGGGACTGAGACAGTAGATAAATCTGAGACAACTGGGACTGAGATGGTGCACATATCTGAGACAACAGATACTGAGACAGTGGACATGTCTGAGACAACAGGGACTGAGACCTTGGACATGTCTGAGAAAACAGGGAATCAGATATTGGACATGTCTGAGACTATAGGGACTCAGACACTGGGCATATCTGAGATAACCGGGACTGAGACTTTGGACATGTCTGTGTCAACAGGGACTGAGACAATTTTAAATGCCAGAGACTACAGGAACTGACACCGTGTACATGTCTGAGACAACAGGAACTGAGACCGTGGACCTGTCTGAGACATCATGGACGGCTACAGTGGACATGTCTGACGCAACAGGGATTGACATAGTGGACATGTGTGAAACAACACTGACTGAGACAATGGACATGTCTGAGACAGCAGGGAATTAGACATGTGACATGTCTGAGACAGCAGGTACTGAGGCAGTGGACATATCTGAGACAACAGGTACTGAGACAGTGGACATATCTGAGACAACAGCGATTGAGACCATGGACGTGTTTGAGACAACAGGGAGTGTGACTGTGGACATGTGTGAAACAGCAGAAACTGAGACAATGGACATGTCAGAGACAACACGGACTAAGACAGTGGACACGATTGAGACAAAGGGTTTGAGACAGTGGACATGTCTGAGACAACAGAGACTGAGAGAATTGACATGTCTGAGACAGTGGAGATGTACTGTGTGAGAAGACAGGGACTTAAACAGTGAACACATTTGAGAGAACTGGAACTGAGAGAGTGGGCACATCTGAGACAACAGGGAGTGAGACTGAACATATTTGCGAAAACAGGGACTGACAGTATAGACATGTCTGAGACAATTTGGACTGAGACAGTTGATATGTCTTAGACATCAGGCACTGATACCCATGGACGTATCTGAGGCAACAGTGACTGAGAGAGTGAACATGTCTGAGACAACAGGGACTGAGACAGTGGACATGTCTGAGACAGAGACTGTGGACCTGTCTGAGACATCAGGGACTGAGACAGTGGACATGTCTGATACAACAGGGATTGAGATAGTGGACATGTGTGAGACAACACTGACTGAGACAATGGGCATGCCTGAAACAGCAGGGACTTAGACATGGGACATGTCGGAGACAACATTGACTGTGGCAGTGCACATATCTGAGACAACAGCGACTGAGACCATGGACGTGTCTGATACAACAGAGACTTAGACGGTGGAAATGTGTGAAACAACAGAAACTGAGACAGTGGACATGTCAGAGACAACACGGACTGAGATATTGGACACCTTTGAGACAAAGGGTTTGATACAGTGGACATGTCTGAGACAACAGAAACTGAGAGAGTTGACATGTCTGAGACAGTGGAGATGTACTGTTTGAGAAGACAGGGACTTAAACAGTGAACACTTTTGAGAGAACTGGGACTGAGAGAGTGGACATATCTGAGACAACAGGTAATGAGACAGTGGACATATCTGAGACAACAGGGACTGAGAGTGTGGACATGTCTGAGGCAATTTGGACTGAGACAGTGGACATGTCTTAGACAACAGGCACTGAAACCGTGGACATGTCTGAGACAACAGTGACTGAGAGAATGAACATGTCTGAGACAACAGGGACTCAGACAGTGGACATATCTGAGAGAACAGGGAATGTGACCTTTGACATGTCTGAAATAATAGTATTTGAGAGAGTGGAAATGTTTGAAACAACAGGGACTGAGACAGTGGACATGTCTTTGAGAACAGTGATTGAGTCTTTGGACATATCTGAGAAAACAGTGACAAAGAGGTGGTTCGTGTTTGAGACAACTGGGACTGAGGCAGAAGTTACGCCTGAGACAAGAGGGACTGAGAGAGTGAACGTGTCTGAGACAACAGGGACTGAGACACTGGACATGTCTGAGAGTGTGGACATGTCATATCTGAGACAACAGGGACTGAGGCATTGGACTTGTCTGAGAAAGTAGACATGCCATGTTTGAAAAAAAGGGAGTGAGACAGGGGATATGTCTGAAACAACAGGGACTGTGAACATGGACATATATTAGAAAACAGGGACAAAGACCGTTGACGAGTTTGAGACAACATGGGCTGAGACAGGGGACATGTCTGAGACAAAAGGGCCTGAGAGAGTGGATGGACATCTCTGGGACAATAGGGACTGAGATAGTTGATATGTCTGTGACAGTGGAAATGACATATCTGAGACAACAGGGACTGTGACTGTGCACATGTCTGAGAAAATATGGACAGAGACTATGGACATTTCTGAGACAACAAGGGCTGAGATAGTGGACAAGTCTGAGACAACAGGTACTGAGACACTGGACATGTCTGAGACAATGCAAATATCTGAGACATCAGGGCCTGAGATCATGGACATGTCTGAGACAACAGGGACTGAGACTGTGACATGTCTGAAACAACAGGGATGTAGACAGTGGACATGTCCTGGACAACAGGGCCTGATGCAGTAGACATGTCTGAGACAACAGGAATTGAGACCTTGGACATGTCAGACAACGTGTAATGAGACGGTGGACCTGTCTGTGACAACAGGGTCAGAGACTGTGGACCTGACTGTGACAATGGAGAATGAGACAGTGGACATATCTGAGACAAAAGCACCTGAGTCAGTGGACATGTCTAAGACAACAGAGAATGTGAAAGTGGACCTGTCGGAGACAACAGGGACTGAGACAGTGGAAATGTCTTAGACAACAGGGCCTGAGACACTGGACATGTCTGAAACCACAGGGACACGGACCTTGAACATGTCTGAGACAAGAGGGACTCAGACAGTGGACATATCTAAGACAACAGGGACTGTGACCACAGACATGTCTGAGACAATAGGGACTAAGACATTGGACATGTTTGAGACAATAGGGAATGAGAATGTGGACATGTATGAGATAACAGGGACTGAGACAGTAGACATGCCTGAGACTACAGACATGTCATGTTTGAGATAACAGGTACTTAGTGAGTGTACATGTCTGATACAGCAGAGACTGAGACAGTGTATATGTCTGAGCCAGTGGACATATCATGTCTGAGACAACAGGGACTGAGACATTGGGCATGTCTGACTCAACAGCAATTGAGAAAGTGGACATGTCTGAGACAGCAGGTTCTAAATCTGTGGACATGTCTGAGCAAAGAGGGAATGACCTTAGACATATCTGAGTAAACGACGACTCAGACAGGGGACACATCTGAGACAAAAGGGAATGAGACAGTGGAAATGTCTTGTCTGAGACTACAGGGATGGAGACAGTGGATATCTTCTGAAAAAACAGAGACTGAGACATTGGACATGTCTGAGACAACAGGGTCTGTGGACACAGACATGTGTGAGACAACAGGGACTTGGACTGTGGACATGTCTGAGATAACAGGGACTGAGAATGAGGATATATCTGAGACAACAGGGACAGAGACAGTGGAAATGTCTGAGACAGCTGGAACTGTGACATTGGACATTTCTGAGACAACAGGGACTGTGACATTGGACATTTCTGAGACAATGGGGAGTGAGACATTGGACATATCTTAGACAACAGCGAATGAGATATTGAACATGTCATTTCTGTGATGACAGTGACTGAGACCATGGACGTGTCTGAGATATCAGGGAATGAGACTGAGGAATAGTCAGAGACAACAGGGACTGAGACAGTGGACATGTGTGAAACAACAGAAACTGAGACAGGGGACATGTCTGAGACAACAGGTACTGAGACAGTGGACACATTTGAGACAAAAATACTTGAGAGAGTGGACATGTCTGAGACAACAGGATTAGAGACAGTGGACATGTCTGAGACAACAGAGACTGAGACAGTTGACATGCCTGAGACATTGGAGTTTTTCTGTCTGGAAAGTCAAGAACTTAGACTGTGGACAGATCCTAGACAACAAGGACTGAGATAGTGGGCACATCAGGGACAACCGGGAATGAGATAGAAATCATATCTGAAAAAACAGGGACTCAGACAATGGACATGTTTGAGACAACAGGGATTGAGACAGCCGATATGTCTGAATCAACAGGGAATCAGACATTGGAAATGTCTGATACTGCAGGGACTCTGTTACTGGACATATTTGAGACAACATTTACTGAAACCGTGGACATGTCTGAGACAACAGGGACTAAGGCAGTGTACCTGTATGAGAAAACTGGGACTAAGGCAGTGGACATATCTGAGACAACAGAGAATGAGACCAGGGACGTGTCTGAGACAACAGGGACAGACAGTGGACATGTATGAAACAACAGAAACTGAGACAGAGGACATGTCTGAGACAACAGGGACTTAGACAGTTGACACGTTTGTGACAACAGGGTTTGAGACAGTGGACATGTCTTAGACAACAGGTTTAGAGACAGTGGACATTTTTGAGACAACAGAGACTGAGACAGTTGTCATGTCTGAGTAGTGGACAAGTCCTGTCTGAGAAGACAGGAACTTAGACTTTGGACTCATCCTAGACAACAGGGATTGAGACAGTGGACATATGTGAGACAACACGGACTGAGACAGTGGACATTTCTGAGAAAACAGTGACTGAGACAATTGACCTGTGTGAGACAACAGGGAATGAGACTGTGGAAATGACTGAGACAACAGGGACAGAGAGAGTGGACATGTCTGAGACAACACAGGTGTCTAAGACAACAGGGTCTGAGACCATGGAATTGTCTGAGAAACCAGGGACTGAGACAGTGGACTCATCAGAAAAAAGGGACTGAGATAATGGACATGTCTGAGCGAGCAGAGACAGAGACAGTGGACACATCTAAGACAAAAGGGTTCGTGACAGTGGACATCTCTGAGACAACAGAGACTGAAACCGTGGGTATGTCTAATACAGTGTACATGTCCTGCCTGAGAAGACAGGGACATAGACCGTGGACACATCTGAGAAAACAGAGACTGAGAAAGTGGACACATCAGAGACAACTGGTACTGAGAGAGTGGACATATCTGAGACAACAGGAAATGAGACTTTGGACATGTTTGAGACAACAGGGATTGAGACACTGGATATGTCTGAGACAACAGGCCCTGAGACTGTGGACATGTCTGAGACAACAGAGACGGAGGTAGTGGACATGTCTAAGAAAACAGGGACTGAGACATTGGACATGTCTGAAAAAAGGGACTGAGATAATGAACATGTCTGAGACAGCAGGGAATCAGACACAAGATATATTTGAGACAACAGGCATTGAGACTGTGGACATGTTTGAGACAACAGGGACTGACACTGTGGACATGTACGAGACAACGGGTATTGAGACAGTGGACATATCTGAGAAAATAGGGACTGAGACAGTGGACATGTCTGAGACAACACTGACTGAGACAGTGGACATGTCTGATACACCTGCAAAAAAGAGCGTGTTCATGTCTGAGACAACGGGTACTGAGAGAGCCCACATGTGTGAAACAACAGGGACTGAGACAGAAGATATATCTGAGACAACAGGGACTGAGACAGTGGACATGTCTGAGACAACACGGACTGACACAATGGATATGTCTGAGACAACATGGACTAAGACAGTGGAAAAGTGTGAAACAACAGGGACTGAGACAGGGGACATGGCTGAGATAAATAGTACTGAGACAGAGAACAAGTGTGAAACAACAGGGAATGAGACTGTGGATAGGTCTGAGACAAAAGGGGCTAAGACAGTGGACACGTCTGAGTTAACAGGGTATGAGATCATGGATATGTCTGAAACAACAGGGACTGAGACAGTGGACACGACTGAGAAAAAAGGATTTGAGACAGTGGACAAGTGTGAAACATCAGGGAATGGGACAGTGGACCTGTCTGACACAACAGAGACTGAGACAGTTGACATGTCTGAGGTAGTGTACATGTCCTGTCAGAGAAGAACTTAGCCTGTGAAAACATCCTAGAAAACAGGGACTGAGACAGTGGACATATCTGAGACAACAGGGACTGAAACAGTGGACATGTCTGAGAAAACAGTGACTGAGACAGTGCAAATGTCTGAGAAAACAGGGACTGAGACTGTGGACATGTCTGACACAACAGGGACAGAGCCAGTGGTCATGTCCGAGACAACACAGATTTCTGAAACAACAGGGTCTGAGACCATGGAAATGTCTGAGAAGCCAGGGACTGAGACAGTGGACATGTCTGAGACAACAGGGTACGAGACAGTGGACATGTCTGAGACAACAGTGACTGAGGCAGTTCACATGTCTGAGACTGTGGACATGTCCCATCTGAGAAAACAGGGACACAGACAGTTGACATATCTGAGATAACAGGGACTGAGACAGTTGACACATCGGAGACAAACTGGAACTGAGACAGTGGACATATCTGAGAAAATAGGGATGGAGACAGTGGACATACTTGAGAAAACTGGGATTGAGACAGTGGATATGTCAGAGAAAAAAGGCACTGAGGCCATGGGCATGTCTGAGACAACAGGGACTGAGAGAGTGGACATATCTGAGAAAACAGGGACTGAGAACTTGGACATGTCTGAAACAACAGGGAATCAGACAATGGACATGTCTGATACTGCAGGGATTCAGAAACTGGATATATTTGGGACAACGGGTACTTAGAACTTGAAGAAATCTGAGACAACAGGGACTGACCCTGTGGACATGTCTGAGACAACGGGAACTCAAACAGTGGACATCTCTGAGACAAAAGGGACTGAGACAGTGGACATATCTGAGACAACACTGACTGAGACATTGGACATGCCTGAGACAACAGGGACTGAGACACTGGACAAGTGTGATACAACAGGGAATGAGACAATGGACATGTCTGAGACAAAAGGGACTAAGACAGTGGACACGTCTGAATCAACACAGTTTGAGATCATGGACATGTCAGAGACAACAGGGCCTGAGACAGTGGACGTGGCTGAGACAACAGGCACTGAGACAGTGGACAAGTGTGAAACATCAGGGAATGGGACAGTGGATATGTCTGAAAAAAAAGGGACTGAGGCAGTGGACACAACTGAGTCAACAGGGTTCATGACAGTGGACCTGTCTGAGACAATAGAGGATAAGTCAGTTGATAATTCTTAGCCAGTGGACAAGTCCTGTCTGAGATGAAAGGGAATGAGACAGTGGACACATCTGAGAAAACAGGGATTGTGACAGTGGACACATCTCAGACAACCAGGACTGAGACAGTGGACATATCTGAAACAACAGTTACTGAGACTGTGGGCTTGTGTGAGACAACAGGGACTGAGACAGTAGACATGTCTGATACACCTGTGAAAAAGAGCGTGTTCATATCTGAGTCAACAGGGAATGAGACTGTGGACATGTCTGAGACAAAAGGGGCTAAGTCAGTGGACACGTCTGAGGCAAGAAGGATTGAGATCATAGACATGTCTGAGATAACAGGGACTGAGACAGTGGACAAGGCTGAGACAACAGGCATTGAGACAGTGGACAAGTGTGAATCATCAGAGAATGGGACAATGAGACAAAATTGACTGAGACTGTAGACACGTCTGAGTCAACAGGGTTCGTGACAGTGGACCTGTCTGAAACAATAGAGGCTGAGTCAGTTGACATGTCTTAGCCAGAGGACAAGTCCTGTATGAGATGACAGGGATTGAGAGAGTGGACACGTCTGAGACAACAGGGACTGAGACAGTGGACACATCTGAGACAACCAGAACTGAGAAAGTGGACATATCTGAGACCACAGGGACTGAGACAGTGGACGTGTCTGAGACAACAAGGACTGAGACATTGTACATGTCTGAAACAACAGGGACTGACACAGTGGATATGTCTGAAACAACAGATACTGAGACAGTGGGCATGTCTGAGACAACAGGGACTGAGACAGTGGACATGTCTGATACAACTGCGACTTAGATTTTGTTCATTTCTGAGACAATGGGGAATGAGACAGGCCACGTGTGTGAAGCAACAGGGATTGGGAAAGTAGATATATGTGAGACAACAGGGACTGAGAGAGTGGACATGTCTGAGACAACAGGGACTGAGACAGTAGATATATCTGAGACAATTGAGATTGAGACTGTGGATATGTCTGAGACAACAGGGACTGAGACAGTGGACATGTCTAAGACAACACTGATTGAGACAGTGGACATTTCTGAGACAACAGGACTTAGACATTGGACATGTCTGATACAACAGGGTCTGAGACACCGGACATGCCTTAGACAACATTGACTAAGACAGTGGACACTTTTAAGACAACAGGTTTTGAGACAGTGGACATGTCTGAGACAACAGGTTTAGAAAGAGTGGATGTGTCTGAGTCAACAGAGAGTGTGGCAGTTGACATGTTTGAGACAGTGTACATGTCCTATCTGAGTAGACAGGATATTGGACTGTGGACACATCCTACACATCAGGGACTGAGACAGTGGACATATCAGAGACAAAAGGTACTGAGACAGTGGACACATCTGAGTCAACAGATTTCGTGACAGGGAAACTGTATGAGACAATAGTGCATGTATTAGCTAGTGGACAATCCTGCCTGAGATGATCATATCTGAGACAACAGGTATTGAGACAGTGGACATGTCTCACACAACAGGGTCGGAGTCCATGGAACTGTCGGAATAACCAGCCCTGAGACCATTGACATGTCTGAAAAAAAGGGACTGAGAAATTGGACATGTCTGAGACAGCAGGGACTGAGACAGTGGACACAGTCGAGACAACAGGGAATGAGAGAGTGGGCATGTCTGAGACAACAGTGACTGAGAGAGTTGATATGTCTGAGACTGTGGACATGTCCTGTCTGAGAAGACAGGGACATAGTGGACATATTTGAGACAACAGTGATTGAGACAGTGGACACATCAGAGACAACCGGGACTGAGACAGTGGACATACCTCACGCAACAGGGACTGAGACTGTGGACATGATTGAGACAACAGGAATTGACATAGTTTATATGTCTTAAACAACAGGGACTGAGACAGAGGACATGTCTGATACAACTGCAACTAAGAGTGTGTTCATGTCTGAGACAGTGGGCAATGAGACAGGCCACATGTGTGAAACAACAGGGACTGAGACAGTAGATATATCTAAGACAACAGTGACTGAGAGAGTAGACATGTCTGAGACAACAGGGATAGAGACAGGGGACAATTCTGAGACAACAGGGACTGAGATAGTAGATATATGTGAGACAACATGGACTGACACAGTGGACATGTCGGAGACAGCATGGTCTGAGACAGTGGACATGTCTGAGACATGAGGCACTAAATTCGTGGACATGTCTGAGAAAACAGGGACTGAGACATTGGATATGTCTGAGAACACAGGGACTGAGACCTTGGACATGTCTGAGACAACAGGGAATAAGATGTTGGAAATGGCTAATACTGCAGGGACTCAGACACTGGACTTATTTGAGACAACAGGTACTGATACCCTGGACATGTCTGAGACAACAGGGACTGATACTGTGGACATGTTGGAGAAAATAGGAACTAAAGAGTGGACATGTCTGAGACAACAGGGACAGAGACAGAGGACATGTCTAAGCAACACTAACAGAGACAGTGGACATTTCTGAGACAACAGGGATTTAGACATTAGACATGTCTGATAATACAGGGACTGAAACACAGAACATGGCTGAGACAACAGTGTCTAAGACAATGGACACTTTTGAGGCAACATGTTTAGAGACAGTGGGCATGTCTGAGACAACATGGTTAGAGACAGTGGACAGGTCTGAGACAACAGAGACTGAGAAAGTTGACATGTCTGAGACAGTGGACATGTCCTATCTGAGAAGACAGGAACCTAGACTGTGGACACATCCTAGACAACAGGGACTGAGACAATGGACACACCTGAATCAACAGATTTCGTGACAGTGAACCTATCTGAGACAATAGAGGCTGAGTCAGTTGACATGTCTTAGCCAGTTGACAAGTCTCTGAGATGACAGTGATTGAGAGACTGGACAAATCTGAGACAATAAGTAATGAGACAGTGGACACATCTGAGACAACCAGTAATGAGACAGTGGACATATCTGAGACAACCTGTACTGAGACAGTGGACATATCTGAGACAACAGGGAACGACACAGTGTATATGTCTGAAATAACAGGGACTGACACACTGGGCAAGTCTGAGACAACAGAGACTGAGACATTGGACATGACTGATACAACTGCAAATAAGAGCGTGTTCATGTCTAAGACAATGAGCAATCAGACAGGCCATATGTGTGAAACAACAGGGACTGAGACATTAGATATATCTGAGAAAACAGTGAATGAGACAGTGGACATGTCTGAGACCACAGATACTGAGACAGTGGACATGTCTGAGACAACAGGGACTAAGACAGTAGATATATCTGAGACAACATGGATTGAGACAATGGACATGTCTGAGACAACAGGTACTGAGACAGCGAACAGGTCTGAGACAACATGGCCTAAGGCAGTGTACCTTTATGAGAAAACCGGGACTGAGGCAGTGGACATGTCTGAGACAACAGAGTCTGAGACTGTGAACGTGTCTGAGAAATCAGGGTCTGAGACAGTATACTAGCCTGAGACAACAGTTACTGAGACAATGGACATGTGTGAAACAACAGAAACTGAGACAGGGGACTTGTCTGAGAAATCAGGGTCTGAGTGCACAAGTTTGAGACAACAGGGTGAGAAACACTGGACATGTGTGAGACAACAGAGACTGAGACAGTTGACATGTCTGAGACAGTGGACATTGATGTCTGAGAAGACAGGAACTTAGACTGTGGACACATCCTAGACAACAGAGACTGAGACAGTGGACATATCTGAGAAAACAGGGAGTGAGACAGTGGACATGTCTGAGACAATAGGGACTGAGACAGTGGACATGATTGAGACAACAGGGGCTAAGGCATTTTACTTGTATGACAAAACCAGGACTGAGGCAGTGGACATATCTGAGACTACAGAGACTGAGATCACGGAAGTGTCTGAGACATCAGAGACTGAGACTGTATACTAGTCTGAGACAACAGGGACTGAGAGAGTGGATATGTGTGAAACAACAGAAACTGAGACAGGGGACATGTCTGAGACAACAGGCACTGAAATGTTGACACGTATGAGACAGTAGGGTTAGAAACAGTGGATATGTCTCAGTCAACATGCTTAGAGACAGTGGACATGTCTGAGAAACCAGAGACTGAGAGAGTTGACATATCTGGGACAGTACACATGTCCTATCTGAGAAGACAGCAACTTAGACAGTGGACACATCATAGACAAAAGGGACTGAGACAGTGGACACATCTAAGTAAACAGATTTCATGACAGTGAACCTGTCTGAGACAATAGAGGCTGAGTCAGTTGACATGTCTTAGCCAGGTGACAAGTCTTTTCTGAGATGACAGGGAATGAGAGAGTGGACACATCTGAGAAAACAAGGACTGAGATAGTAGACACATCTGAGACCACCAGTACTGAGACAGTGGACATATCTGAGACAACAAGGACTGACACAGTGTATATGTTTGAAATAACAGGAACTGAGACAACCTGTACTGAGACAGTGGACATATCTGAGACAACAGGGAACGACACAGTGTATATGTCTGAAATAACAGGGACTGACACACTGGGCAAGTCTGAGACAACAGAGACTGAGAGAGTGGACATTTCTGAGACAACAGGGAGTGAGACAGTGGACATGTCTGAGAAAATACAGATGTCTGAGACATCCGGGTCTGAGACCATGGAAATGTCTGAGAAACCAGGGACTGAGATAGTGGATATGTGTGAAAGAACAGAAACTGAGAAAGGGATATATCTGAGACAACATGGATTGAGACAGTGGACATGTTTGAGACAACAGGGAGTGAGAAGGTGGACATGTCTGAGACAACAGAGACTGAGACAGTGACATGTCTGAGACAGTGGACATGTCCTGTCTGAGAAGACAGGGACATACACACTGGGCACATCGGAGACAACAGGGACTGAGACAATGGACATATAACAGACAACCGGGACTGAGACAGTGGACATATCTGAGACAACATTTACTGAGATTGTGGTCACATCTGAGAAACAGAGACTGAGACAGTGGACACATCTGAGACAACCAGAACTGAGACAGAAGACACATCTGAGACGACCAGGACTGAGACAGTGGATATGTCTGAGAAAACAGGGTCTGAGACCATGGAAATGTCTGAGAAACCAGTGAATGAGACAGTGCACATGTCGGAGACCACAGGGACAGAGAGAGTGGACATGTCTGAGACAACACAGATGTTTGAGATAACAGTGTCTGAGAAAATGGAAATATCGGAGAAACCAGGAACAGAGACAGTGGACATGTCTGAGAGAACAGGGTCTGAGACCATGGAAATATCTGAGAAACCAGGGACTGAGAAATTGGACATGTCTGAGACAGCAGGGACTGAGATAGTGGACAAGTCTGAGACAACAGGGTTGGAGACAGTGGACAGGTCTGAGACAACAGTGACTGAGAGAGTTGAATTGTCTGAGACAGTGGACATATCCTGTCTGAGTATACACATACATAGACAGTGGACACATCTGAGACAACAGTGATCGAGACAGTGGACACGTCAGAGACAACCAGGACTGAGACACTGGACATATCTGAGACAACAGGGATAGACATAGTGAACATTATTGATACCACAGGGATTGAGACAGTGGATATGTCTGAGACAACAGGCACTGACACCGTGGACATGTCTGAGAACACAGGGACTGTGATCTTGAACATGTCTGAGACAACAGGGAGTCAGACATTGGAAATGTCTGATACTGCAGGAACTCAGACATTGCACGTATTTGAGACAACAGGTTTTGAGACACTGGACATGTCTGAGATAACAAGGAATGAAACTGTGGACATGTCTAATACAACGACATCTGAAACAGTGGACATGTCTGAGCCAACAGGTACTGAGACAGTGGACATGTCAGAGACAACACTGACAGAGAAAGTGGAACTGTCTGAGACAACAGGGACTGAGACCGTGGAAATGTCTGAGACAACAGGGACTGAGACAGTGGACATGTCTGAGACAACAGGGACTGAGGCAGTGGACATGTCTGAGACAACAGGGGCTGATACAGTAGACATGTCTGAGACAACAAAGATGTTTGAGACATCAGGGTCTGAGTCCATGGAAATGTCTGAGAAACCAGGGACTGAGGTAGTGGATATGTGTGAAATAACAGAAACTGAGGCATGGGACATATCTGAGACACCAGGGACTGAGAAGTTGGATATGTCTGAAACAACAGGGTGAGAGACAGTGGACATGTCTGAGACAACAGAGAATGAGAACGTTGACATGTCTGAGACAGTAGAGATGTGCTGTCTGAGAAGACAGGTACTTAGACTGTGGACACATACTAGACAACAGAGACTTAGACAATGGACATATCTGAGGCAACAGGGAATGAGACAGTGGACATGTCTGAGACAACAGGGAGTGAGACAGTGGACATGTCTGAGACAACAGGCACTGAGACAGTGGACACTTTTGAGACAGCAGGGTTTGAGACATTTTTCATGAATGAGACAACAGGAATAGAGAAAGTGGACATGTCTCAGACAACAGAGACTGAGAAAGTTTACATGTCTGAGACAGTGGAGATGTTCTGTCTGTGAAGGCAGGAATTTAGACTGTGGATACATCCTAGACAACAGGGACTGAGACAGTGGACATATCTGATAAAATAGTGACTGAGACAGTGGACATGTCTGAGACACCAGTTAATGCGACAGTGGACATGACTGAGAAAATAGGGCCTGAGATAGTGGACACGTCTGAGGCAACAGGGTTGGAGATTGTGGACATGTCTGAGACAACAGTGACTGAGACAGTTGACAGGTCTGAGACAGTGGACATGTCTTGTCTGAGAAAACAGGTACATAGATATTGGACACATCTGAGCAACAGTGGTTGAGACAGTAGGCACATCGTGGACAACTGGGACTGAGACAGTGGACATATTTGAGACAACAGGGACTGAGACAGTGAACATGAGTGAGAAAATAGGGATCGAGACAGTGGACATATCTGAGACAACACTGAATGGACAATGGACATGTCTGAGAAAACAGGGACTTAGACATTGGACATGTCTGACACAACAGGGACTGAGACACGGGACATGCCTGCAACAACAGGAACTGAGATAGTGGACAAGTATGATACAACAGGGAATGAGACACTGGACATGCCTGCGACAAAATTGACTAAGACAGGGGATACGTCTGAGTCAACAGGGTTTGAGATCATGAACACGTCTGAGAGAACAGGGACTGAGACCGTGGACATGTCTGAGAGAACAGGGACTGAGACATTGCACATGTCTTTGAACACAGGTACTGTGACCTTGGACATGTCTGAGACAACAGGAAATCAGACATTGGAAATGTCCGATACTGCAGGGACTCTGACACTGTGTATATTTGAGATTACAGGTACTGAGACCCTGGAAACATCTGAGACAACAGGGACTGAAACTGTGGACATGTCTGAGACAACAGTGTCTGAGACCATGGAAATGTCTGAGAAACCAGGGAATGAGACAGGGGACATATCTGAGACCACAGTGACAGAGAGAGTTGACATGTCTTAGACAACACAGATTGTCTAAGATAGACAATGATATTTGTCTATCTTAGAGATAGATAACAGGGTCTTAGACCATGGAAACATCAGAGAAACCAGGGACAGAGACAGTGGCCATGTCTGTGACAACAGGGACTGAGACAGTGGATGTCTGAGTGAACAGGAACTGACACTTTGGATATGTCTGAGACAACATGGACCGAGACTGTGGACATGTCTAAGTACACAGGGACTGAGACCTTGGACATGTCTGAGACAACAGGGAGTCAGATATTGGAAATGTCTGATATTTCAGGGACTCAGACACCAGACGTATTTGAGACAACAGGTACTGAGACCCTGGCCATGTCTGAGACATCAGGGAATAACACTGTGGACATGTGTAAGACAACGGCATCTAAAACACTGGACGTGTCTGAGACAACAGGGACTGAGATAGTGGACATGTCAGAGAGAACACTGAGACAGTGGACCTGTCTGAGACTACAGGGACTAAGACATTTAACATGTGTGAGACAGTGGACATGTCCTGTCTGAGAAGACAGGAACTTAGATTTTGGACACATCCTAGACAACAGGGATTGAGATTGGGATATATCTGAGATGACAGGGCCTAAGACAGTGGACAGGTCTGAGACAACAGTGACTGAGAGAGTGGACATGTCTGAGACAACTGGGACTGGGACTGTGGATATGTCTGAGACAACACAGATGTCTGAGACATCTGGGTCTGAGACCATGGAAATGTCTGAGAAACCAGGGACTGAGATAGTGGATATGTGTGAAATAACAGAAACTGAGACAGGGGACATGTCTGCGAGAACAGGGACTGAGAAGTTGGACATGCATGTCTGAGACAACAGTGTTAGAGACAATGGACATGTCTGAGACAACAGAGACTGAGAATGTTGACATGTCTGAGACAGTGGACATGTGCTGTCTGAGAAGACAGGAACTTAGACTGTGGACACATCCTAGACAGCAGGGACTGAGACAGGGATATATCTGAGACAATAGGGACTGAGACAGGGGACATGTCTGAGACAACAGTGACTGAGACAGTGGACATATCTGAGACAACAGTGACTGAGACAGTGGACATGTCTGAGACAACAGGGACTGAGAGAGTGGACATGTCTGAGACAACACAGATGTCTGAGACATCCGGGTCTGAGACCAAGAAAATGGAGAAACCAGGGACTGAGATAGTGGATATGTGTGAAATAACAGAAACTGAGACAGGGGACATGTCTGAGACAACAGGGACTGAGAAGTTGGACATGTCTGAGACAACAGGGTTAGAGACAATGGACATTTCTGAGACAACAGATACTGAGAATGTTGACATGTCTGAGACAGTGGACATGTGCTCTCTGAGAAGACAGGTACTTAGACACTGGACACATACTAGACAACAGGGACTTAGACAGTGGACATATCTGAGACAACAGGGACTGAGACAGTGGACATGTCTGAGACAACAAGGAGTGAGAGATTGGACATGTCTGAAACAACAGGGACTGAGACAGTGGACACTTTTGAGACAACAGGTTTTGAGACAGTTTTCATTAAGTAGACAACAAGGATGGAGACCGTGGACATATCTGAGACAACAGAGAATGAGATAGATGACATGTCTGAGACAGTGTACATGTCCTGTCTGAGAAGACAGAAAATTAGACTGTGGACACATCCTAGACAACAGGGACTGAGACAGTGGACATATCTGAGACAACAGGGACTGAGACAGTGGACATGTCTGAGACAACAGTGACTGAGACAGTGGACATGACTGAGACAACAGGGACATGTCTGATTCAACAGAGAATGAGACAGTTGACATGTCTGAGACAGTGGAAATGTCCTGTCTGAGAAGAGAGGAACTTAGGCTCTGGACACATCCTAGACAACAGGCACTGAGACTGTGGACATATCTGAGACAACAGGGACTGAGAAAGTGATCATGTCTGAGACAACAGAGAATGAGACAGTTGACATGTTTGAGACAGTGGACATTTCCTGTCTGAAAAGACAGGGCCTTTGACAGTGAACTCATCTGAGTCAACAGGGACAGAGAGAGTGTACACATATGACACAACCAGGAATTCGATAGGGAACACATTTAAGACAACAGGGATTTAAAGAGTGGACACAATTAAGACAACAGGGATTGAGACAGTGGACATATCTGAGACAACAGGGATTGAGACAGTGGACATGTCTGAGACAACAGGGACTGAGACAGTGGATGTGTCTGAGACAACAGGCACTGAAACCACGGACATGTCTGAGACAACAGGGACTGAGACAATGGACATGTCTGAGACAACACTGACTGAGACAATGGACATGTCTGATATATCTGTGACTAAGAGCATCTTCATGTTTGAGACAACGGGGACTGAGACAGGCCACATGTGTGAAAAAAGAGGGACTGAGACAGTAGATATATCTGAGACAACAGGGACTGATACAGTGGACATCTCTGAGACAACAGAGAATGAGACAGTTGACATGTCTGAGACAGTGGACATGTCCTGTCTGAGAAGAGAGGAACTTAGACTTTGGACACATCCCAGAAAACAGGGACTGAGACAGTGGACAAATCTGAGACAACAGGGACTGAGACAAAGGATATATCTGAGACAACAGAGAATGAGACAGTTGACATGTCTGAGACAGTGGACACGTCTTGTCTGAGATGACAGGGAATGAAAGAGTAGAAACATCTGAGAAAACAGCGACTGAGACAGTGGACACATCTGAGACATCAAGGACTGAGATAGTGGACATATCTGAGACAATAGGGATTGAGACAGTGGGCATGTCTGAGACAACAGCGACTGAGACAGTGGCCATGTATGATACAACTGTGTTTAAGAGCGTGTACATGTCTGTGACAACGGGGACTAACTCTGGACACACGTGGAAACAACAGGGACTGAGACAGTTCATATATCTGAGACAACAGGGACTGACACAGTGGACATGTCTGAGACATCAGGGATTGAGAGAGTTGACATGTCTGAGACAGTGAACATGTCCTGTCTGAGAGAGCAGGAGTTTAGACTTGGAAACATCCTAGACAATAGGGAATGAGACAGTGGACCTATGTTAGACAACAGGGAATTAGACAGTTTACATGTCTGAGACAGCAGGGACTGAGAAATTGGACATGTCTGAGACAACAAGGACTGAGATCGTGGACATGTCTGAGACAATACAGATGTCTGAGACATCAGGGTCTGAGAACAGGGAAATGTCTGAGAAATCAGGGACTGAGACAATGGACTTGTGTCAAACAACATAAAATGAGATAGCAGACATGTCCGAGACAACAGGGACTGAGAAAATGGACATGGCTGAGACAACAGGATTAGAGACACTGGACATGTCTGAGAAAACAGAGACTGAGAAATTTGACATGTCTGAGACTGTGAACATGTCCTGTCCGAGAAGACAGGAACTTAGTCTGTGGACACATACTAGACAAGAAGGACTTAGACAGTGGACATATCTGAGACAAGTGGAACTGAGACAGTGGACATGTCTGAGACAAAAGGGACTGAGACATTGGACATGTCAGACCACAGGGACTGAGACAGTGGACATATCTTAGTCAACAGGGAGAGAGACATTGGACATGTCTGAGACAACATTGTCTGAGACCATGGAAATGTCTGAAAAATCAGGGACTGAGACAGTGGACATGTCTGAATAAAACGGACTGAGAAATTGGACATGTCTGAGAGAGCATGGACTGAGACAGTGGATATGTCTGAGACAACAGGTTTCGAGACAGTAGACATGTCTGAGACAACAGACACTGAGACAGTTGACGTCTCTGTGACAGTGGACATGACCTGTCTGAGAAGACAGTGACATAGACAGTGGACACATCTCAGACAACAGGGACTGAGACGGTGAACACATCAGAGAAAACCGGGACTGAGGCAGTGGACATATATGAGACAACAGGGAATGAAATACTGGACATGTTTGAGACACCAGGGATTGAGACAGTGGATATCTCTGAGACAACAGGGAATCAGACATTGGAAATGTCTGATAGTGCAGGGACTCAGACACTGGAAATATTTGAGACAATATTTACTGAGACCATGGACATATCTGAGATAACAGGGACTGCAACAGTGGACATGTTTTAGACAACAGGCATTGAGACAGTGGACATGTCTGAGAATACAGGGACTGAAACCTTGGACATGTCTGAGACAACAGGGATTCAGATATTGGTAATGTCTGATACAGCAGGGACTAAGACACTGGACATATTTGAGACAACAGGTACTGTGACCATGGACATGTCTGGGCAAACAGAGACTGACACTGTGGACATGTCAGAGACATTAAGAACTGAAACAGAGGACATGTCTGAGACAACAAGGACTGAGACAGTGGACATGTCTGAGACAACAGGGAATGAGAGAGTGGAAATGTCTGAGACAAAAGGGACTAAGACAGTGGACAAGTCTGAATCAACAGGGTTTGAGATCTTGGACATGTGTGAGACCACAGGGACTGAGACAGTGGACATGGCTGAGACAGCAGGCACTGAGACAGTGGACAAGTGTGAAACATCAGGGAATGGGATAGTGGAAATATCTGAGACAAAAGGGACTGAGACAGTGGACATGACTAAGACAACACTGACTGAGACAGTGGATATTTCTGAGACAACAGGGTCTTAGACTTTGGACATGTCTGATAAAACAGGGACTGAGACAAGGGACATGCCTGAGACAACAGTGACTAAGATAGTGGACACTTTTGAGACAACAGGGTTTGAGACCGTGGTCATGTCTGAGAAAACAGGGTGAGAGACAGTGGACGTTTCTGAGACAACAAAGATGGAGTCAGTTGAGATGTCTGACACAGTGGACATGTCCTGTCTGAGAAGACAGGAACTTAGACTGTGGACACATCCTAGACAAGAGGGACTGAGACTGTGGACATATCTGAGAAAAAATGGACTGAAACTGTGGTCACATCTGAGTCAACAGGGTTTGTAACAGTGAACCTTTCTGAGAGACTAGAGGGTGAGACATTTGACATGTCGGAGACAGTGGACTTGTCCTGTCTGAGATGACACGGAATTAGACAGTGGACAAATCTGAGAAAACAGGGACTAAGACAGTGGACACATCTGAGACAACAAGTACTGAGACAGTGGACATATCTGAAACAACCAGTACTGAGACAGTGGACATATCTGAGACAACAGGGACTGACACATTGGATATATCTGAAACAACAGGTACTGAGCCAGTGGGCATGTCTGAGACAATAGGGACTAAGAGGACATGTTTGATACAACTGCAAATAAGAGCTTGTACATGCCTGATACAACGGGGATTGGGACAGGCCACAGGTGTGAAACAACAGGGACTGAGAAAGCAGACATATCTGAGACAACAGGGAGTGAGACAGGGGACATGTCTGAGACAACAGGGACTGAGACAGTGGACACATCTGAGACAACAGGGATTAAGCAGTGTACCTATATTTGAAAACCGGGAGTGAGGCACTGGACATGTCTGAGACAAAAGAGACTGAGACCGTGTAATGTCTGAGACATCACGGAATGACACCGTATACTTGTTTGAGACAACATGAGACAGTGGACATGTGTGAAACAACAGAAACTGAGACAGGGAAAATGTCTGAGACAACAGGGACTGAGATAGTGGACAGGTTTGAGACAACAGGGACTGAGACAGTGGACATGTCTTTGTCATCAGGGACAGATAGAGTGGACATGTCTAAGACAACACAGATGTCTGAGACAACAGGGTCTGAGACCATGGAAATGTGTGAAAAACCAGGGACTGAGACATTGGACATGTTGAGACAACAGACATTGAGACAGTGGATACTTTTGAGACAGCAGGGTTTGAGACAGTGGACATGTCTGAGACAACAGGGATAGAGACAGTAGTCATGTCTGAATGAACAGAGACAGAGACAGTTGACATATCTAAGACAGTGGACATGTCCTGTCTGAGAATACAGAAACTTAGACTGTGGACATATCCTAGACAAGAGGGACTGAGACAGTGGACATATCAGAGACAACCAGGACTGAGACAGTGGACATATCTCAGACAACAGGGACTGAGACAGTGGACACATCTGAGAAACTGGGACTGAGACAGTTGACATATCTGAGACAACCAGGACTGAGACAGGGGACACATCTTAGACAACCAGGAATGAGACAGTGGACATACCTGAGAAAACAGGGACAGGAACAGTGAATATGTCTGAGACAACAGGGTCTGAGTCCATGGAAATGACTGAGAAACCAGGGACTGAAACAATGAACATGTCTGAAAAAAAGGGACTGAGAAATTGGACATGTCTGAGACAGCAGGGTCTGAGACAATGGACATAGCTGAGAAAACAGGGTTAGAGACATTAGATATGTCTGAGACAACAGTGACTGAGAGAGTTGACATGTGTGAGACTGTGGACATGCCCTGTCTGAGAAGACAGGGACAGACTGTGGACACATCTAAGACAAGAGTGACAGAGAGTGGACACATCAGAGACAACCAGGACTGAGACAGTGGATATATCTCTCATAACAGGGACTGAGACAGTGGACATGATTGAGACAGCAGGGATTGACACAGTGGATATGTCTGAAACAACAGGGACTGAGACAGTGGGCATGTCTGAGACAACAGGGACTGAGACAGAGGACATGTCTGATACAACTGCGACTAACAGCATGTTCATGTCTGAGACAACGGGGACTGAGACAGGCCCCATGTGTGAAACAACAGGGCCTGAGACAGTAGATAAATCTGAGACAACAGTGACTGAGAGTAGACATGTCTGAGATGACAGGGACAGATACATTGGACAAGTCTTAGACAACAGGGACTGAGATAGTAGATATATCTGAGACAACATGGACTGACACAGTGGACATGTCGGAGACTACAGGTATGGAAACAGAGGACATGTCTGAGACAACAGGCCCTGAGTTCGTGGACATATCTGAGTAAACAGGGTCTGAGATATTGGACATGTCTGAGAACACAGGGAATGAGAACTTGGACATGTCTGAGACAACAGGGAATCAGACATTGGATATGTCTGATACTGCAGGTACTCAGGCACTGGACATATTTGAGAGAACAGGTATCTGAGTCCCTGGAAATCTGTGAGACATCAGGGACTCACAATGTGGACATGTCGGAGAAAATGGGAACTAATACGGTGGACATGTCTGAGTTAACTGGGACAAAGACAGTGGACATATCTAAGAAAACACTGACTGAGAGAGTGGACATTCCCGAGACAACAGGGATTTTGACAATGGACATGTCTGATACTACAGGGACTGAGACACGGGATGTGCCTGAGACAACAGCGACTAAGACAGTGGACACTTTTGTGATAACAGTGTTAGAGACAGTTGACATGTCTGAGACAAGATGGTTAGAGACATGGGACATGTCTGAGACAACAGAGATTGAGACAGTTGACATTTCTGAGACATTGGACATGTCCTATCTGAGTAGACAGGAACTTAGACTGTGGACACATCCTAGACAAAAGGGACTGAGACAGTGGACATACCAGTGTCCACAGAGTTCATGACTGTGAACCTGTCTCAGAAAATAGAGGCTGAGTCAGTTTACCTGTCTTAGACAGTGAACAAGTCCTGTCTGACATGACAGGTAATGTGACAGTGGACACATCTGTGTAAAGAAGGACTGAGACTGTGGACACATCTGAGACAACCAGTACTGAGACAGTGGACATATCTGTGTCAACAGGGACTGAGACAGTGGACATATTTGAGACAAAAGTCACTGACACTGTGTATATGTCTGAAACAACAGGGGCTGAGACAGTGGGCAATTCTGAGACAACAGAGTCTGATATAGTGGACATGTCTGATACAACTGCGACTAAGCGTGTTCATGTCTGAGACAATGAGCAATGAGACAGTCCACATGTGTGAATCAACAGGGACTGAGACAGTAGATATATCTGAGACAACAGTGACTGAGACTTGGACCTGTCTGAGACAACAGGGAATGAGAGAGTGGACATGTCTGAGAGAACAAGGACCAAGACAGCAGATATATCTCAGACAACAGTTAATGAGACAGTGGACATGTGTGAGACTACATGGACTGAGACAGTGGACATGTCTGAGAAAACAGGGACTGAGAGAGTGGACAGGACTAAGAAAACATGGACTAAGGCAGTGGACCTCTATGAGAAAACCGGGACTGAGGCAGTGGACATGTCTGAGACAGCAGTTACTGAAACCATGGACATGTGTGAAACAAGAGAAACTGAGACAGGGGACTTGTCTGAGAAAACAGGGTCTGAGACAGTGCAAACATTTGAGAAAACAGGATTAGAAACACTGGACATGTCTGAGACAACAGAGACTGAGACAACTGACATGTGTGAGACAGTGGACATTGATGTCTGAGAAGTCAGGAACTTAGACTGTGGACACATCCTAGACAACAGGGACTGAGAGAGTTGATATATCTGAGAAAACAGGAACTGAGTCAGTGGACATGTCTGAGACAACAGGGACTGAGACAGTGTACATTTCTGAGACAATAGGTGCTAAGGCAGTGTACCTGTAGGACAAAAATGAGAACGAGACAGTGGAAATATCTGAGACAACAGAGATTGAGATCGTGGAAATGTCTGAGACATCAGAGACTGAGACCATACACTAGTCTGAGACAACAGGGACTGAGACAGTGGATATGTGTGAAACAACAGAAACTGAGACAGGGTACATTTCCGAGAGAACAGTGACTGAGATGTGGACACGTATGGGACAACAGGGTTTGAGACTGTGGACACATCTGAGACAATAGGTTTAGACACAGTGGACATGTCTAAGACAACAGAGACTGAGACAGTTGACATGTCTGAGACAGTGGACATGTCCTGTCTGAGAAGACAGGGACATACACATTGGACACATCTGAGACAACAGGGACTGAGACAGTGGACATATCTGAGACAATAGAGACTGACATCATGGAAGTGTCTGTGATATCAGAGACCGAGACCATACACTAGTCTGAGACAACAGGGACTGAGAGAGTGGATATGTGTGAAACCAAAGAAACAGACACAGGGGACATGTCTGAGACAACAGGGACTGAGATGTGGACACATAAGCGACAACAGGGTTTGGCACTGTGGACATGTCTGAGACAACAGGTTTAGAGAAAGTGGACATGTCTGAGATAACAGAGACTGAAACAGTTGACCTGTCTGAGAAATTGGACATGTCCTGTCTGAGAATCAGGGACATACGCACTGGACACATCTGAGACAACAGGGACTGAGACAGTGGACATATAACAGACAACCGAGACTTAGACTGTTGACATATCTGAGACCGCAGGGACTGAGAGTGTGATGCATGTGAGAAACAGGGACTGAGGCAGTGGACACATCTGAGACAACCAGGACTGAGACAGAGGACACATCTGAGACAAACAGGTTTGAGACAGTGGACATATCTGAGACAACAGGGTCTGAGACCATGGAAATGACTGAGAAACCAGGGAATGAGACAGGGTACATGTCTGAGAATACAAGGACAGAGAGTGTGTACATGTCTGAGACAACACAGATGTCTGAGATAACATGGTCTTAGACCATGGAAATATCTGAGAAACCAAGGACAGAGACAGTGGACATGTCTGAGACAATAGGGAATGATACCATGGAAATGTCTGAGAAACCAGGATCTGAGACAGACGACATGTCTGAGACAAAAGGGACTGAGACAGGGGACATGTCTGAAAAAACAGAGACTGAGAAATTGGACATGGCTGAGAAAACAGGGACTGAGACACGGGACATGCCTGAGACACAGCGACTAAGACAGTGGACACTTTTGAGACAACAGGGTTTGAGACAGTTGACATGTCTGAATCAACAGGGTTAGAGACAGTGGACATGTCTGAGACAACAGAGACTGAGATAGTTGACATGTCTGAGACATTTGAAATGTCCTATCTGAGCAGACAGGAAGTTAGACTGTGGACACATCCTAGACAACAGGGACTGAGACAGAGGACATATCTGAGACAAAAGGGACTGAGACGGTGGACACATCTGAGTCAACAGAGTTCGTGACAGTGAACCTGTCTGAGACAATAAATGCTGAGTCAGTTGACATATATTAGCCAGTGGACAAGTCCTGTCTGAGATGACAGGAAATGAGACAGTGGACACATCTGAGAAAACAGGTACTGAGACAGTTGTCATGTCTAAGACAGTGGACACGTCCTGTCAGAGAAGACAGGAAATTAGACTCTATACACATCTTAGACAACAGGGCCTGAGACAGTGGACATATCTCAGACATCAGGGATTGTCACAGTGGACATGTCTGAGACAACAGGGAGTGAGACAGTCTACGTGTCTGAATAAACAGTGACTGAGACAGTGGACATGTCTTAGTCAACAGGGACAGAGACAGTGGACATGTCTGAGAAATCACAGATGTCTGTGACAACAGGGTCTGAGACCATGGAAATGTCTGAAAAACCAGGGATTGAGACATTGGACATGTTGAGACAACAGGCATTGAGACAGTGGACACTTTTGAGACAGCAGGGTTTGAGACAGTGGACATGTCTGAGACAACAGTGACTGAGAGAGTTGACATTTCTGAGGTGGTGGACATGTCCTGTCTGAGAAGACAGGAACATAGACTGTGGACACATCTGAGACAACAGTGACTGAGACAGTGGACACATCAGAGACAACCGGCACTGAGACAGTGGACATATCTCACACAACAGGGACTGAGACAGTGGACATGATTGAGACAACAGGGATTGACACAGTGGATATGTCTCAAACGACAGGGACTGAGACAGTAGGCATGTCTGAGACAACAGGGACTGAGACAGAGGACATGTCTGATACAACTGCAAATAAGAGCGTGTTCATGTCTGAGACGAAGTTCAATGAGACAGGCCACATGTGTGAAACAACAGGGAATGAGACAGTAGATATATCTGAGACAACAGTGACTGAGAGAGTAGACATGTCTGAGACAACAGGGAGAGAGACAGTGGACAAGTCTGAGACAACAGCGACTGAGATAGTAGATATATCTGAGACAACATGGACTGACACAGGGGACATGTCTGAGACTACAGGGACTGAGATAGTAGACATGTCTGAGAAAACAGGGACTGAGACATTGGACATGTCTGAGAACATAGGGACTGAGACCTTGGAGATGTCTGAGACAACAGGGAATCAGACATTGGATATGTCTGATACTGCAGGTACTCAGACACTGGACATATTTGAGACAACAGGTACTGAGTCCCAGGACATGTCAGAGACAACAGGGACTGACACTGTGGACATGTCGGAGAAAATGGGAAATAAAACAGTGGGCATGCTTAAGACAACAGGGACAGAGACAGTGGACATGTATAAGAAAACACTGACTGAGACAGTGGACATATCTGAGACAACAGGGATTTTGACAATGGATATTTCTGATCCTACAGGGACTGAGACATGGGATATAACTACGACAACAGTGACTAAGAAAGTGGACGCTTTTGAGACAACAGGGTTACAGATAGTTGACATGTCTGAGACAACATGGTAAGAGACAGTGGACATGTCTGAGACAACAGAGACTGAGAGAGTTGACATGTCTGAGACGTTGGACATGTCCTATCTGAGAAGACAGGAACTAAGACTGTGGACACATCCTAGACAAAAGGGACTGGGACAGCAGACACAACTGAGACCAGAGAGTCCGTGACAGCGTACCTGTCTGAGAAAATAGAGGCTGAGTCAGTTGACATGTCTTAGCCAATGGACAAGTCCTGTCTGAGATGACAAGGAATGAGACAGTGGACACATCTGAGAAACCAAGGATTGAGACAGTGGACACATCTGAGACAACCAGTATGGAGACAGTGGACATATCTGAGACAACAGGGACTGAGACAGTGGACATATCTGAGACAACAGGCACTGACACAATGTATATGTCTGAAACATCATGGATTGAGACAGTGGGCAGGTCTGAGACAGCAGAGACTGAGACAGTGGACATGTCTGATACAACTGTGACTAAGAACATGTTCATGTCTAGGACAATGAGCAATGAGACAGGCCACATGTGTGAATCAACAGGGACTGAGACAGTAGATATATCTTAGACAACAGTGTCTGAGACTTGTACCTGTCTGAGACAACAGGGACTGAGACAGTGGACATGTCTGAGACAACAGTGACTAAGACACTAGGTATATCTCTGAAAACAGTGACTGAGACAGTGGACATGTCTGAGACTACATGGAATGAGACAGTGGACATGTCTTAGACAACAGGGACTAAGAGAGTGGACAGGTCTGAGACAACATGGAATAAGGAAGTCGACATTTATGAGAAAACCGTGACTGAGGCAGTGGACATGTCTGAGACAACAGAGGCTGAGTCTGTGGACGTGTCTGAGACATCAGGTACTGAGACAGTATACTTGTCTGAGACAAGAGTTACTGAGACCGTGGACATGTGTGAAACAAGAGAAACTGAGACAGGGGACTTGTCTGTGTAAACAGGGTCTGAGACAGTGCACACGTTTGAGACAACAGGATTAGAAACACTGGACGTGTCTGAGACAACAGAGACTGAGACAACTGACATGTGTGAGACAGTAGACATTGATGTCTGAGAAGACAGGAACTTAGACTGTGGACACATCCTAGACAACAGGGACTGAGAGAGTTGACATATCTGAGAAAACAGGGACTAAGACAGTGGACATGTCTGAGACAACAGGGACTGAGACAGGGGACATGTCTGAGACAACAGGGGCTAAGGTAGTGTACCTGTATGACAAAAATGGGAATGAGGCAGTGGATATACCTGAGAAAACAGAGACTGAGATTGTGGAAGTGTCTGAGACATCAGAAACTGAGACCATACACTAGTCTGAGACAACAGGGATTGAGACAGTGGATATGTGTGAAACAACAGAAAATGAGACAGGGGACATGTCTGAGACAACAGGGTTTGAGAGTGTGGACATGTCTGAGACAATAGGTTTACATACAGTGGACATGTCTAAGACAACAGAGACTGAGACAGTTGACATGTCTGAGACAGTGGACATGTCCAGTCTGAGAAGACAGGGACATCCACACTGGACACATCTGAGACAACAGGGACTGAGACAGTGGACATATAACAGACAATGGAGACTGAGACAGGGGACATGTCTGAGACAACAGGGACTGAGACATTGGACATGTCTGAGAAAGAGGGACTGAGACAGTGGACATGTCTGAGACATCAGGGATTAAGGCAGTGTCCCTGTGTGACAAAACCGGTACTGAGGCAGTGGACATATCTGAGACAACAGAGACTGACATCTTGGAAGTTTCTGAGATATCAGAGACTGAGACCATACACTAGTATGAGACAACATGGACTGAGACAGTGGATATGTGTGAAACAACAGAAACTGACACAGAGGACATGTCTGAGACAACAGGGACTGAGATGTGGACACGTAAGAGACAACAGGGTTTGGCACTGTGGACATGTCTGAGACAACTGGTTTAGAGACAGTGGACATGTCTGAGACAACAGAGACTGAAACAGTTGACCTGTCTGAGACAGTGGACATGTCCTGTCTGTGAAGACAGGGACATACACATTGGACACATATAAGACATCAGGGTCTGAGATAGTGAACATATCTGAGACAACATGGATTTTGACATTGGACATGTCTGAGACAACAGGGTTTGAGACCTTGGACTTGTCTAAGACAACAGGGACTGACACAGTGGACGAGTTTGAGACAACAGTGACAGAGACAGTGGACATGTCTGAGACAACAAGGACTGAGACAGTGTACATGTCTGAGACCACTGGGACTCAGAACTTGTACATGTCTGAGACAACAGGGAATGAGATATTGGACATGTCTAAGACAACAGGGACTCAGACAGTGGTCATGTCTGAGACAACAGGGAGTTAGACCATGAACATGTGTGAGACCACAGGACCTGAAACCATGGACATGTCTGAGACAACAGGGACTGTGATATTGGACATGTCTGAGACAATAGGGACTGAAACTATGGACGTGTATGAGACAACAGGGACTGAGATAGTAGACATGTCTGAGAGAGCAGACATGTCCTGTGTGAGACAACAGGGACTTAGAGAGTGGACATATCTGATACAGCAGAGACTGAGCCAGTGGACATGTCTGAGCCGGTGGACATGTCATGTTTGAGAGAACAGGGAATGAGACAGAGACATGTCTGAGTCAACAGGGCCTGAGAAAGTATACATGTCTGGGAAAACAGGGACTAAATATGTGGACATGTCTGAGCAAAGTGGGAATGACATTGGACATATCGGAGATAACGGGGATTTAGACAGTGGACATGTCTGAGACAACATTGAATGAGACAGTGGACATGTCTTGTCTGAGACAACAGGGATTGAGACAGTGGATATGTTCTGATAAAACAGGGACCGAGATGATGCACATGTATCAGACAACAGGGGCTGAGACA
Organism: Rhizomys pruinosus; assembly: GCA_009823505.1. NCBI lineage: Eukaryota > Metazoa > Chordata > Mammalia > Rodentia > Spalacidae > Rhizomys > Rhizomys pruinosus. The sequence goes on along the minus strand of VZQC01011025.1, from coordinate 907,451 downwards.
GTGGATATGTGTGAGACAAAAGGAACTTAGAAAGTGGACACATCTAAGACAATGGGGACTGAGACAGGTGACATGTCTGAAAAAACAGGGACAGACACAGTAGATATATGTGAAACAACAGGGACTGGGACTTTGGACATGACTGAGACAACAGGTACTGAGTCCTGTGACATTTCTGAGACAACAGGGATCAGACACTGGATATGTGTGAGACTGCAGGGACTCAGACACTGGACATATCTGAGACAACTGGGACTGAGACTTTGGACATGTCTGAGAGAACAGGGACAGACACAGAGGACATGTCTGAGACAACAGGCACTGAGAGTGTGGACATGTTTCAGACCACAGATAATGACAAAGTGCAAATGTCTGAAACTACAGGGACTGAGACAGTGGACATGTGTGAGACAAGAGGGACTGAGTCAGTGGACAAGTCTGATACTAATGCAATAAGTGCATGTTCTTGTCTGAGAAAATGGGGACTGAGACAGGCGACATGTCTGAAAAAAACAGGGAATGTACTGAGACAGAAGATGTATCTGAGAAAACAGGGACTGAGTCAGAACTGTCTGAGACAACAGGGACTGAGACCGTGGACATGTCTGAGACAACAGGGAATGAGACCTTAGATACTTCTGAAAATACAGGGAGTCCAACATTGGACATGTCTGACACTGCAGGGACTGAGACAGTGGACATGTATGAGACAGCATGTCTTGAGACAGTGGATATGTCTGAGACAAGAGCCAATGAGACTGCGGACATGTCTGAGACAACAAGCACTGAGACAGGACTGACACATTGGATATGTCTGAAAAAACAGAGACTGAGACAGTGGACACGTCTGAGACAACAGAGACTGACACAGTGGACACGTCTGAATCAACAGGGTTGGACACAGTGGACCTGACTGAGACAATAGAGACTGAGGCAGTAGACATGTCTTTGAAATTGGACAAGTCCTGTCTGAGATTACAGTGACTGAGACAGTGGACACATCTGAGATGACAGCAATTAAGACAGTGGACACATCTGAGACAACAGGGACTAGGACAGTGGACATATCTGAGACGACCAGAACTGAGTCATTGGACATATCTGAGACAACAGGGACTGAGACATTGGACATGTCTGAGACAACAGGGACTGTCACAGTGGATTTGCCTGAAACAACAGGGAATAAGCCAGTGGATATGTCTGAGACAAAAGGGACTCAGAACGTGTACATGTCTGAGATGACAGGGAGTGAGACAGTGGTCATGTCTGAGAACCTAGGGACTGACACAGTGGATATGTCTGAAACAACAGGGACTGATACCGGGGACAATTATGAGACAAAGGGGACTGATACATTGGACATGTCTGATACAACTGCTACTAAGAACATGTTCATTTCTGAGACAACCGGGACTGAGACAGGTGACATGTCTGAAACAACAGGGACTGAGACAGTAGATATTTCTGAAACAACAGGGAATGAGAGAATGGACATGTCTGAGACAACAGGGACTGAGTGGAAATGTCTGACACATCAGGGACTGAGACAGTGGACATGTTTGAAACAACAGGGACTAAAACAGTGGACATGTCTGGGACAGCACACATAATTGAGACAACAGGGTCTGAGACCATGGACAAGTCTGATACAACAGGAACTGAGATAGTGGACATGTCTGAGACAACAGGGACTGAGACAGTGGACAAGTCAGAAACAACAGGGACTGAGACAGTGGACATGTCTGAATCTAAAGGGTTGATGACAGTGCACCTCTCTGAGACAATAGAGTTTGAGGCAGTTGACATGTCTGCAGCAGTGGACAAGTCCTATCTGAGATGACACCGACTGAGGCTGTGGACATATCTGAGACAAAATGGACTGAGACAGTGGACATAACTGAGACAACCAGCATTTAGATAGTCGATTTGTCTGAAACTACAGGGCCTGAGACATTGGACATGTGTGAGACAACAGGGATTGGGACACTGGACGTCTCTGATACAAATGTGACTAATTGCATGTTCATGTGAGAAAATGGGGACTGAGACAGGCAACATGTCTGAAACAACAGGGACTGTACTGAGTTGAAGGTATATATGAGACAGTAGGGACTGAGAGAGAAGACATGTCTGATTCTACAGGGATTGAGAGAGTGGACATATCTGAGACAACAAGAACTGAGAGAGTGGACATGTCTGAGACAACAGGGACCGAGACCTTGAACATGTCTGAGAAAACACAGAATCCGACATTGGACATGTCTGAGACTGCAGGGATTGAGACAGTGGACATGTATGAGACAACAGGTATTGAGACAGTGGATATGTCTGAGACAACAGCCAATTATTCTGCAGAAATGTCTGAGACAACTGGGACTGAGACAGTGGACATGTCTAAGACAACAGGTACTGAGACCTTGGACATTTCTGAGACAACAGGGAATCAGACATTGGACATGACTGGGACTGCAGGGACTCAGACACTGCACATATCTGGGACATCCAGGACCGAGAATTTAACATGTCTGAGAGACCTGGGACTGAGAGAGTGGACATGTCTGAGACCACAGGCACTGACACAGTGGACATATCTGAAACAACAGGGACTGAGACAGTGGACACGTCTGAATCAATAGGGTTGGAGACAGTGCACCCGTCTGAGAGAACAGAGATTGAGGCAGTGGACATGTCATGTCTGAGAGAACGGGGAATGAGACAGGGTCATGTCTGAGTCTACAGGGACTGAGAAAGTGTACATGTCTGAGACAACAGGGACTAAATATGTGGACATGTCTGAGCAAAGAGTGAATGAGATTGGATGACTGATACTAAGACAGTGCACACATCAGAGACAACAGGGACTGAGACAGTGGACATATCTGAGAATACCAGGACTGAGACACTGGACATATCTGAGACAACAGGGACTGAGAGAGTGGAAACATCTGAGACAACAGGGACTGAAGCAGTGGATATATCTGAGAAAATAGGACTGAGACACTGGACATATTTGAGACAACAGGGACTGAGAGAGTGGACACATCTGAGACAAACAGGACTAAGATAGTGGACATATCTGAGAGAACAGGAACTGAGAGAGTGGACATGTTTGAGACCACAGGCATTGACTCAGTCAATATATCTGAAACAACAGGGAGTGAGACACTGGACATGTCTAAATCAATAGGGTTGGAGATAGTGCACCTGTCTGAGATAATAGATTGAGGCAGTAAACATGTCTTCAGCAGTGGACAAGTCCTGTGTGAGATGACAGCGACTGAGAGAGTGGACATCTCTGACTCAACAGGGACTGAGACAGTGGACACATCTGAGACAACCAGGAGTGAGACAGTGGACATATGTGAGACAACAGGAACTGAGCCAGTGGATATGTGTGACATAATAGAGAATCAGAACTTGTACATGTCTGAGACAACAGGAACTGAGACAGTGCACATGTCTTTGACAACATGGACTGAGACAGTGGACATGTCTGAGACAAAAGGAAATCAGACATTGTAAATGTCTGAGACTGCAGGGACTCAGACACTGGACATATTGAGACAACTGGGACTAAGACTTTCGACATGTCTGAGACAACTGGGATGGAGACATTGGAAATGCCTGAGACAACAGTTACTTAGACAGTGGACATGTCTAAGTCAACAGGTAAAGAGACCATGGATATGTCGGAGACAACAGGGACTGAGACAATGGATATGTCTGAGACAACACACACTGGGACAGTGGACACATCTGAATCACCTGGACTGAGACAGTGGACATATATAAGACAATAGGGAATGAGACAGTGGACATGTCTGAAACAACAGGGTCTGAGACAGTAGATATATCTTAAACAACAGGGACTGAGACAGTGGACATATTTGAGACAACAGGGGCTGAGACAATGGACATGTATGACACAACAGGGACTGAGACAGGGGACATGTCTGAGACAACAGGGACTGAAACTGTGGACATGTCTGAGTCAACATGGTTCAAAACAGTGGAACTGTCTGAGACAATAGGTAATGGGACAGTTCACATGTCTTCGCCAATGGACAAGAACTGTCTGAGATGACAGCGACTGAGACAGTGGACACATCTGAGTCAAAAGGGACTGAGACAGTGGACACATCTGAGACAACCAGGACAGAGACAGTGGAAATATCTGAGTAAACAGGGACTGAGACAGTGGACATGTCTGAGACCACAGTGACTGACACAGTGGATATGTCTGAAACAACAGGGACTGTGACAGTGGACATTACTGAGACAAAAGGGACTGAGACAGTGGACATGTCTGATACAACTCTTAATAAGAGCATGTTCATATCTGAGACAATGGGGACTGAGACAGGAGACGTCTGAAACAACCTGGACTGAGAGAGTAGATATATCTGAAACAACAGGGACTGAGACAGAGGAATTGTCTGAGACACCAGGGACTGAGACAGTGGAAATGTCTCACACAACAGGGAGTGAGACAGTGGACAAGTCTGAGTCAACAGAGTTGGAATCAGTGGATATGTCTTAGATAATAGAGACTGAGGGAGTTGACATGTCTTTGCCAGTGGACATGTCCTGCCTGAGATGAGAGCGACTGAGACTGTGGACACATCTGAGGCAACAGGGACTGAGCCATTGGACATATCTGCGACACCACGACTGTGACAGTAGACATGTCTGAGACAACAGGGACTGAGACAGTGGACTTTCGGATACCACAGGATCTGACACTGTGGATATGTCTGAAACAACAGGGAATATGCTAGTGGACATGTGTGAGAAACCAGCGACTCAGAGTCTGGACATGTCTGAGAAAACACGGATTTAGAGAGTGGACAATTTAAGACAATGGGGACTAAGAGAGGTGACATGTCTGAAACAACGGGGAAGGAGACAGTAGATATTTCTGAAACAACAGGGATTGAGACAGTGGACATTTCTGAGACAACAGGTACTGAGACCTTGGACATGTCTGAGTCAACAGTTAATCAGACATTGGACATGTCTGACACTGCTGGGATTCAGACCCTGTACATATCTGAGACAACGAGGAATGAGACTTTGGATAAGTCTGAGAGAGCAGGGACTGAGACAGTGGACATGTCTGAGACAACAGGCCCTGAGACAGTGTACATGTGTGAAACAACAGGGAATGAGAGAGTGGACATGTCTGAGACAACAGGCCCTGAGACAGTGTACATGTTTGAAACAACAGGGAATGAGACAGTGGACATGTCTGAGACAACAGGGACTGAGACATTGGACACATCTGTTGCAACAGGGATCGAGACAGTGGACCTGTCTAAGACAATACCTGATTAGGCAGTTCACATGTCATCGCCAGTGGACAAGTCCTGTCTTAGATGACAGCGACTGAGACAGGGGAAACATCTGACTCAACAGGGACTGAGACAGTGGACACATCTGAGACAACCAGGACAGAGACAGTGAACATATCTGAGACAACAGGGACTGAGACAGTGGACATGTCTGAGACCACAGGGACTGACACAGTGGATATGTCTGAAACAACAGGATCTGAGACTGTGGACATTACTGAGACAACAGGGACTGAGAGAGTGGACATTTCTGCTCCAAATGCGAATAAGAGCATGCTCATGTCTGAGACAATGGGGATTGAGAAAAGAGACGTCTGAAACAAGCTGGACTGAGACAGTAGATAATCTGAAACAACAGGGACTGGGAGAGTGGACATGTCTGAGACAACAGGGACTGAGACAGTGGACATGTCTGGCAAAACAGGGACTGAGACAGTGGATATGTCTGAGACAGCACACATATCTGAGACAACAGGGGCTGAGACCATGGACATGTCTGAGACAACAGGGACTGAGACAGTTGACATGTGTGAAACAGTTTGGACTGAGACAGTGGTCATGTTGGACAAAACAGGGACTGAGACAGTGGATACGTCAGAGTCAAGAGGGACTGAGACTGTGGACATGTCTGAGACAACATGGGCTTAGACATTGGACATGTCTGAGACAACAGGAAATTAGATTCAGGAAATGTCTGAGACTGCAGGGAGTCAGACTCTATACATATTGAGACAACAGGAACTGAGACAGTGGACTCACCTGAGTCAACAGGTTCGAGACAGTGGACCAGACTGAGACAATGCTACTGAGACAGTTGACACGTCTTCGCCAGTGGAAAAGTCCTGTCTGAGATGACAGCGACTGAGACAATGGACACATCTGAGACAATAGGACTGGGACAATGGACACATCTGAGACAATCAGGACTGAGACAGTGGACACAACTGAGACAACAGGTACTGAGACAGTGGACATGTCTGAATCAACAGGGACTGAGACAGTGGACATATCTGATACAACTGTGACTAAGAGCATGTTCATGTCGAGACAATGGGGACTGAGACAGGAGTCGTCTGAAACAACCTGGACTGAGAGAGTAGATATATCTGAAACAACAGGGACTGAGGTAGTGGACTTGTCTGAGACACCAGGGACTGAGACAGTGGACATGTCTGACACAACAGGGACTGAGACAGTCGATATGTCTGAGACAACACTCATATCTGAGACAACAGAGTCTGAGACATTGGACATGTTTGAGACAACAGGGCCTGAGACAGTTGACATGTGTGAAACCATTGGTACTGTGACAGTGGACATGTCTGAGACAACAGGGACTGAGACCTTGGACATGTCTGAGAAAACAGGTAATCCGACAGTGGACATATCTGAGAATGCCAGGAATGAGACAGTGGACATGTCTGAGACAACAGGTATTGAGACAGTGGATATGTCTGAAAAAAGAGTCATGAGACTGCGAGTATTTCTGAGACAACAGGTACTGAGACAGTGGACATGTCCGAGACAACAGGGATTCAGACATTGGACATATCTGGGACTGCAGGGATTCAGACACTGGATATATCTGAGACAACTGGGACTGAGACTTTGGACATGTCTGAGACAACAGGGAATGAGAGAGTGGATATGTCTGAGACAACAGGGACTGAGACATTGGACACGTCTTAGTCAACAGGGTTGGAGACAGTGGACCTGTCTGAAACAATACATACAAAGGCAGTTGACATGTCTTCACCAGGGGACAAGTCATGTCTGAGATGACAGTGACTGAAACTGTGCATACAACTGAGGCAACAGGGACTGAGACGTTGGACATATCTGCAACACCACGACTGAGACAATGGACATATCTGAGAAAACAGGGACTGAGACAGTGAACATGTCTGAGACCAAAGGAACTGACACAGTGGATATGCCTGAAACAACAGGGACTGAGCAAGTGGACATGTGTGAGACAACAGGAACGCAGACAGTGGACATGTCTGAGACAACAGGGAATTAGAGAGTGGACACATCTAAGAAAATAGGGACTCAGACAGGCGACATGTCAGAAACAATGTTGACTGAGACAGTAGATATATCTGAAACAGCAGGGACTGAGACAGTGGACATGTCTGAGACAACAGGTACTGAAACTTTGTACATGTCTGAGTCAACATTTAATCAGACATTGGACATGTCTGAGACTGCAGGCACTCAGACCCTGGATATATCTGAGACAACCAGGACTGAGACTTTGGACATGTCTGAGAGAACAGGGACTGAGATAGTGGACATGTTTGAGACAACAGGCACTGAGACAGTAGACATGTGTGAAACAACAGGGAATGAGACAGTCTACATGTCTGAGTCAACAGGGACTGAGACAGTGGACTCGTCTGAGTCAACAGGGTTCGAGACAGTGGACCAGACTGAGACAATGCTACTGAGACAGTTGACACGTCTTCGCCAGTGGAAAAGTCCTGTCTGAGATGATAGTGACTGAGATCGTGGACCTGTCTGAGACAACACACATATCTGAGACAGAAGAGTATGATACCATGGACATGTGTGAGACAACAGGGACTGACACAGTCGACATGTGTGAAATCATTGGGACTGAGAGTGTGGACATGTCTGAGAAAACAGGGACTGAGACCTAGGACATGTCTGAGTCAACAGTTAATCAGACTTTGGACATGTCTGAGACTGCAGGGACTCAGACCCTGGACATATCTGAGACAAACAGGACTGAGAATTTCGACATGTCTGAGAGAACAGGGACTGAGACAGCGGACATGTCTGAGAAAACAGGCACTGAGACATTGGGCATGTGTGAAACAACAGGGAATGAGACACTGGACATGTTTGAGGCAACAGGGACTGAGACAGTGTACTCATCTGAGTGAAGAATGTTCGAGACAGTGGAACTCTCTGAGAAAATAGCTAATAAGACAGTTCACATGTTTTTGCCAGTGGACAAGTCATGTCTGAGATGACAGCGTCTGAGAGAGTGGACACATCTGAGTCAACAGGTACTGAGACAGTCCACACTTCTGAGAGAACCAGATAGAGATAGTGAACTATCTGAGACAATAGGGACTGAGACAGTGGACATGTCTGAAACCATAGGGACTGACACAGTGGATATGTCTGAAACAACAGGAATTGAGACAGTGGATATTACTGAAACAACAGGGACTGTGACATTGGACATGTCTGATACAACTGCGAATAAGAACTTGTTCATTTATGAGACAATGGGAACCGAGAAAGGAGATATCTGAAACAACCTGGAAGGAGACAGTAGATATATCTGAAACAACAGGGACTGAGACAGTGGACATGTCTGAGACAACAGGGACTGAGACAATGAACATGTCTGAGACAACAGGGACTGAGACAGTGGATATGTCTGAGAAAACACACATATCTGAGAAAACGGGGTCTCAGACCATGGACATGTCTGAGACAACAGTGACTGAGACAGTTGACATGTGTAAACCATTGGGACTGAGACAGTGGTCATGTCAGAAACAACATGGACTGAGACAGTGGACACGTCAGAGACAACAGGGACTGAGACAGTTACATGTCTGTGACAACATGGGCTGAGACCTTGGACATGTCTGAGACAACAGGAAATTAGACATTGGAAATGTCTGAAAATAGGGCCTCAGACTCTGGACATATTGAGACAAAAGTAACTGAGACAGTGGACTCGTCTGAGCCAACAGGGACGAGACAGTGGACCATACTGAGACAAAGCTACTGAGACTGGTGATATGTCTTCATCAGTGAACAAGTCCTGTCTGAGATGGCAGCGACAGAGACACTGGACACATCTGAGACAACAGGCACTGAGACAGAGGACATATCTGAGACCACCAGGACTGAGACAGTGGACTTATCTGAGACCACAGGGACTGAAACAGTATATGTGTCTGCAACAACAGGGATTGAGTCAGTGGACATGTCTGAGTGAACAGGGAATGAGACAGTGGACATGTCTGATACAACTGTGACTAAGAGTACGTTCATATCTGAGACAATGGGGACTGAGACAGGCAGCATGTCTGAAACAACAGGGACTGAGATAGTAGATATTGGAAACAACAAGGACTGACTCAGTGGACATGTCTGAGACAACAGGGACTGAGAAAATGGACATGTCTGACAGAACAGGGACTGAGACAGTGGACATTTCTGAGACAACAGGGACTGAGACAGTGGACACATCTGAGTCAAGAGGGTTCGAGACAGTGGACCTGTCTGAGACAATAGCTAATGAGACAGTTCACATGTATTCGCCATTGGACAAGTCCAGTCTGAGATGACAGCGACTGAGAAAGTGGTCACATCTGAGTCAACAGGGACTGAGACAGTAGACACATGTGAGAAAACAAGGACAGAGATAGTGGACATATCTGAGAAACCAGGGACTGAGACAGAGGACATGTCTGAGACCACAGGGACTGACACAGTGGATATGTCTGGAACAACGGGGACTGAGACAGTGGACATTACTGAGTAAACAGGAACTGAGACAGTGGACATGTCTGATACAACTGCGAATAAGAGCATGTTCATGTCTGAGACAATGGGGACTGAGACAGAAGAGGTCTGAAACAACCTGGACTGAACAGTCGATATACCTGAAACAACAGGGACTGAGAGAGTGGACATGAATGAGACACGAGGGACTGAGACAGTGGATATGACTGACAACAGGGACTGAGACAGTGAGGATGTCTGATGTAACACACATATCTGAGGTAACAGGGTCTGAGACGAGTACATGCCTGAGACCACAGGGACTGAGACAGTTGACATGTGTGAAACCATTGGGACTGAGACAGTGGTCATGTCGGAGACAACAAGGACTGAAACAGTGGACACTTCTGAGACAACAGGGACTGACACAGTGGACATGTCTGACAAAACAGGAAATCCGACATTGGACATATCTGAGAAAGCTGTGACTGTGACAGTGGACATGTCTGAGACAACAGGTATTGAGACAGTGGATATGTCTGAAACAAGAGCCAATGAGACTGCAGCCATGTCTGAGACAGCAGGGACTGAGACAGTGGTCATGTCTGAGACAACAGGTATTGAGACCTTGTACATGTCTGAGACAACAGGGATTCAGATATTGGACATGTCTGGGACTGCAGGGACTCAGACACTGGACATATCTGAAACAGCTGTGACTCAGAATTGGACATGTCTGAGAGAACAGGGGCTGAGAGAGTGGACATGTTCGAGAAAACAGGGACTGAGACATTGGACACGTCTTAGTCAACAGGGTTGGAGACAGTGGACCTATCTGAGACAATATATAATAAGGCAGTTGACATGTCTTCACCAGTGGACAAGTCATGTCTGAGATGACAGGGACTGAAACTGTGGACACAACTGAGGCAACAGGTACTGAGACACTGGACATTTCTGCAACACCATGACTGAGACAATGGACATATCTGAGACAACAAGGACTGAGACACTGGACATGTCTGAGACCACAGGAACTGACACAGTGGACATGACTGAAACAACAGGGACTGAGCGAGTCGACATGTGTGAGAAAACAGGGACTGAGACAGTGGGCATGTGTGATACAACTGCGACTAAGAGCATGTACATGTCTGAGACAATGGGGACTGTGACAGGCGACATGTCTGAATCAACAGGGAATGAGACAGTAGATATATCTGAAACAACTGGGACTGAGACTGTGGACATGTCTGACACAACAGGGACTGAGACAGTGGACATGTCTGACACAACAGGGACTGAAAATGTGGACACGTCTGAGTCAACTGGTTTTGTGACAGTGGACTTAACTGAGACAATAGGTAATGAGACAGTTCACGAGACAGTGGACATGTCTGACACAACAGGGACTGAAAATGTGGACACGTCTGAGTCAACTGGTTTTGTGACAGTGGACTTAACTGAGACAATAGGTAATGAGACAGTTCACATGTTTTTGCCAGTGGACAAGTCCTGTCTGAGATGACAGCGACTGACACAGGGGACACATCTGAATCAATAGGGACTGAGACAGTGGACACATCAGAGACAGTGGACATATCTGTGAAAACATGGACTGAGACAGGGGACATGTCTGCAACCACAGGGATGGCCACAGTGGATATGACTGAAACAACAGGGACTGAGACAGGAGTCACAGGGACTGATAATGTGGACATGTCTGATATGACTGGGAATAAGAGCATGTTCATGTCTGAGACAATGGGGATTGAGACAAGAGACAACCTGGATTGAGACAGTAGATATATCTGAAATAACAGGGACTGAGACAGTGGACATGTCTCACACAACAGGGACTGAGACAGTGGACATGTCTCACACAACAGGGACTGAGACAGTGGATATGTCTGAGACAGCACACATATCTGAGACAACGGGGTCTGAGACCATGGACATGTCTGACACAACAGGGACTGGGAGAGTTGACATGTGTGAAATCACTGGGACTGAGACAGTGGGCATGCCTGGGATAACAGGGACTGAGACCAAGGACATGTCTGAGAAACAGGGAATCCGATATTGGACATGACTGAGAATGCCAGGTCTGAGACAGTGGACATTTCTGAGACAACAGATATTGAGACAGTGGATATGTCTGAAACAAGTGACAATGAGACTGCGGACATGTCTGAGACAACAGGGACTGAGACAGTGGACATGTCTGAGACAACAGGTATTGAAACCTACGTCATGTCTGAGAAAAGAGGGATTCAGACATTGGACAAGTCTGGGACTGCAGGGACACAGAAAATGGACATATCTGAGACAACCGGTACTGAGACTTTGGACATATCTGAGCGAACAGGGACTGAGACAGTGGTAATGTCTGAGAAAACAGGGACTGAGACAGTGGACTCATCTGTGTCAACAGGGTTCGAGACAGTGGACCTGTCTGATACAATAGCAAATGAGACGTTCACATGTCTTTGACAGAGGACAAGTCCTGTCAGAGATGACAGCGAATGAGAGAGTGCACACATCTGAATCGACAGGGACTGAGATGGTGGACCCATCTGAGACAAACAGGACAGAGACAGTGGACATATCTGAGACAACAGGGACTGAGACAGTGGACGTGTCTGACACCACAGGGACTGACACAGTGGATATCTCTGAAACAACAGGGACTGAGACTGTGGACATTACTGAGACAACTGTGAATAACATGTTCATGTCTGGGGCAATGGGGACTGAGACAGGAGACGTCTGAAACAACATGGACTGAGACAATAGATATATTTGGAACAACAGGGACTGAGACAGTGGACATGTCTGAGACAACAGAGACTGAGAGAATGGACATGTCTGAGACAACAGGGACAGAGACAGTGGACATGGCTGACTCAACAGGGACTGAGACATTGGGTATGTCTGAGACAACACACATATCTGAGACAACAAGGTCTGAGACCATGGACATGTCTGAGACAATTGACATGTGGGAAACAATTGCGACTGAGACAGTGGTCATGTCAGAGACAACAGGGACTGAGACAATAGACATGTCTGACCCAACCGGGACTGAGACAGTGGACATGTTTGAGACAACAGGAAATTAGACAGTGGACATGTCTGATACATCTTTGAATAAGAGCATGTTCATGTCTGACACAATGGGGACTGAGACAGGAGACGTCTGAAACAACCTGGAGTGAGACAGTAGATATATCTGGAACAACAGGGACTGAGACAGTGGACATGTCTGAGACAACAGGGACTGAGGCAGTGGACATGTCTGACAAAACAAGGACTGAGAGAGTGGATATGTCTGAGAAAACACACATATCTGAGACAACAGGGTCTGAGACCCCGGACATGACTGAGACAACAGGGACTCAGAAAGCTGACATGTGTGAAACCATTGGGATTAAGACAGTGGTCATTTCGGAGACAACAGGGACTTAGACAGTGGACACGTCTTTGTAAACATGGTTGGAGATAGTGGACCTCTCTGAGACCATAGAGGTTGAGGCCGTTGACATGTCTTCGCCAGTTGACAAGTCCTGTCTGAGATGACAGTGATTGAGACTGTGGACACATCTGAAGCAACTGGGACTGTGATATTGGACATATCTGCAACACCATGACTGAGACAGTGGACATATCTAAGACAACAGGGACTGAGACAGTGGACATGTCTGATAACACAGGAATTGACACAGTGGATATGTCTGAAACAACAGGTACTGATTCAGTGGACATGTGTTAGACAACAAGGACTCAGACAGTGGATATGTCTGATACAACAGGGACTTAAAGAGAGGAAACATCTAAGACAATGGGGACTCAGACAGGTGACATGTCTGAAAGAATGGGGAATGAGATTTTAGAGATATCTGAAACAACAGGGACTGAGACAGTGGACATGTCTGAGACAACAGGTACTGAGACCTTGGACATGTCTGAGTCAACAGTTAGTCAGATACTGGACATGTCTGAGACTGCAGGGATTCAGACCCTGGACATATCTGAGACAACCAGGACTGAGACTTTGGACATGTCTGAGAGAACAGGGACTGAGGCAGTGCATATCTCTGAGACAACAGGCACTGAGACAGTGGACATGTCTGAGACCACAGGGACTGACACAGTGGATATGTCTGAAAGTACAGGGACTGACACAGTGGACATTACTGAGACAACAGGGACGGAGACACTGCCCATGTCTGATACAACTGTGAATAAGAGCATGTTCATGTCTGAGACAATGGGGACTGAGACAGGAGACGTCTGAAACAACCTGGACTGAGAGAATAGATATATCTGGAACAGCAGGGACTGAGACAGTGGACATATCTGAGACAACAGGGACTGAGACAGTGGACATGTCTGACACAACAGGGTCTGAGACCATGGACATGTCTGAGACAACAGGGACTGAGACAGCTGACATATATGAAACTATTGGGACTGAGACAGTGGTCGTTTCTGAGACAACAGGGACTAAGACAGTGGACCTGTCAGAGACAACAGGGAGTGAGACAGTGGACATGTCTGCGACAACATGGGCTGAGACCTTGGACATGTCTGAGACAACAGGAAATCAGACATTGGAAATTTCTAAGACAGGGAATGAGTGAGTAGACATATCTGATACAACTGCAACAAAGAGCATGTTCATGTTTGAAAAAACGGGGACTGGGGCAGGAGACATGTCTGAAACAACAAGGACTGTACTGAGTCAGAAGATATAGAAGAGCTAACAGGGACTGAGACATTGGACATGTCTGAGACAACAGGGACTGAGACAATGGACATGTCTGACACAACTGGGACTGAGACAGTGGATATGTCTGAGACAACAGGGAATCAGACATTGGACATGTCTGGGACTGCAGGGACTCAGACACTGGACATATCTGAGACAACCGGGATTGAGATTTTGGACATATCTGAGAGAACAGGGACTGAGACAGTGGACATGTCTGAGACAACAGGGACTGAGACCGTGGACATGTCTGATACAACAGGGACTGAGACAGTGGATATGTCTGAGTCAACACACATATCTGAGACAATAGGGTCTGAGACCATGGACATGTCTGAGACAACAGGGACTGAGACAGCTGACATATGTGAAACTATTGGGACTGAGACAGTGGTCGTTTCTGAGACAATAGGGACTGAGACAGTGGACCTGTCAGAGACAACAGGGAATGAGACATTGGACATGTCGGAGACAACATGGGCTGAGACCTTGGACATGTCTGAGACAACAGGAAATCAGACATTGGAAATGTCTGAGACTGCAGGCCCTAAGACACTGGACATATTGGAGTAACAGGGACTGAGACACTGGACTCATCTGAGTCAACAGGGTTTGGGACAGAGGACCAGACTAAGACAAAACTACTGTATCAGTTGACATGTCTTCGCCAGTGGACAAGTTCTGTCTGAGATGACAGCGACTGAGACAGTGGACACCTATGAGACTACAGGGACTGAGAGAGTGGACACATCTCATACAACCAAGAGTGAGAGAGTGGACATATCTGAGACAACAGGGACTGAGACAGTGGACATATCTGAGACCTCAAGGACTGACATAGTGGATATGTCTTAAAAAACAGGGAGTGAGCCAGTGAACATGTCTGAGACAACAGGAACTGGGACAGTGGTCATATCTGATACAACTGCAACTAAGAGCATATTCATGTCTGAGATAATGGGGACTGAGGCAGGCGATATGTCTGAAACAACAGGGACTGAGACAGTAGATATATTTGAAACAACAGGGACTGAGACATTAGACATGTCTGAGACAACAGGGACTGAGACAATAGACATGTCTAACACAACCGGGACTTAGATAATGGACATGTCTGAGACAACAGGGACTGAAACTGTGGACACGTCTGAGTCTAAAGGTTTGGATTCAGTGGACCAGTGTGAGACAACAGAGATTGAGGCACTTGACATATCTTCGCCAGTGAACAAGACCTGTCTGACATGACAGGGACTGAGACTGTAGACCTATCTGAGACAAGAGGGACTGACACAGTGGACATATCTGAGACAACCAGGACTGAGACAGTGGACATATCTGAGACAACAGGGACTGAGACAGTGGACATGTCTGAGACTACAGGTACTGACACAGTGGATATGTCTGAAAAAACAGGGACCGAGACAGTGGACATGTCTAAGACAACAGGGAATGAGGGAGTGGACATATATGATACAACTGCAACTAAGAGCATGTTCATGTTTGAAAAAACGGGGACTGAGGCAGGAGACATGTCTGAAACAACAAGGACTGTACTGAGTCAGAAGATATAGAAGAGATAAAAGGGACTGAGACAGTGGACATGTTTGAGACAACAGGGACTGAGATATTCTACATGTCTGAGACAACAGGGACTGAGACATGGGACCTGTCTGAGACAACAGGGACTGAGACAGTGGACATGTCTGAGACAACAGGGAATTAGAAATTGGACATGTCTGGGACTGCATGGACTCAGACACTGCACATATCTGATACAACCTGGATTGAGACTTTGGACATATCTGAGAGAACAGGGACTGAGACAGTGGACATGTCTGACATGACAGGGACTGAGACCGTGGACATGTCTGAGACCACAGTAACTGACACATTGGATATGTGTGAAGCAACAGGGACTGAGCCAGTGGACATGTGTGAGACAACAGGGTCTCAGACAGTTTACATGTCTGAGATAACAGGGAATTAGAGAGTGGACACATCTAAGACAATGGGGACTCAGGTGACATGTCTGAAACCCCAGGGATTGAGAGAGTACATATATCTGAAACAACAGGGACTGACACAGTGGACATTACTGAGAAAACAGGTACTGAGTCCTTGGACATGTCTGAGTCAACAGTTAATCAGACATTGGACATGAATGAGACTGCTGGGACTCAGAAATTAGACATATCTGAGACAACCAGGAATGAGACTTTGGACATGTCTGAGAGAACAAGGACTATGCAGGGGACATGTCTGAGACAATAAGCACTGAGACAGTGGATATATGTGAAACAACAGGTAATGAGACAGTGGACATATCTGAGACAACAGGGACTGAGACAGTGGACTCGTCTGAGTCAACATGTTTCGAGACAGTGGACCTGAGATAATAGCTAATGAGAGAGTTCACATGTCTTCGCCAGTGGACAATTCGTGTCTGAGATGACAGTGATTGAGACAGTGGACACATCTGAGGCAACAGGGACTGAGACAGTCGACACATCTGAGACAACCAGGACAGAGACAGTGGACATATGTGAGACAACAGGGACTGAGACAGTGGACTTATCTGAGACCACAGGGACTGACACAGTGGATATTTGTGAAACAACAGGGATTGAGACAGTGGACATTACTGAGACAACAGGGACTGAGACATTGGACATGTCTGACACAACTGCGAATAAGAACATGTTCATGTCTGAGACAATGTGGACTGAGATAGGAGACGTCTGAAGCAACCTGGGCTGAGACAATAGATATATCTCAAATAACAGGGACTGAGACAGTGGACATGTCTGAGACAACAGGGACTGAGAGAGTGGACATGTCTGACACAACAGGGACTGAGACAGTGGATATGTCTGAGACAGCACACGTATCTGAGGCAACAGGGTCTGAGACCATGGACATGTCTGAGACAACAGGGACTGAGGCAGTTTACATGAGTGAAACCATTGGGACTGAGAAAGTTTACATTTCTGAGACAACAGGGACTGAGACCTTGGACATGACTGAGAAAACAGGAATCCGACATGGACATGTCTGAGAATGCCAGGAATGAGACAGTGGACATGTCTGAGACAACAGGTATTGAGACAGTGAATATGTCTGCAACAAGAGCCAATGACACTGCAGACTTGTCTGAGACAACAGGGACTGAGACAGTGGACATGTCTGAGACAACAGGTATTGAGACCTTGGAAACGTCTGAGACAACAGGGAATCAGACATTGGACATATCTGGGACTACAGGGACTCAAACACTGGACATATCTGAGACAAACGGGAATGAGACTTTGGACATGTCTGAGAGAACAGGGACGGAGACAGTGGACATTTCTGAGAAAACAGGGACTGAGACAGTAGACATGTCTGAGTCAACAGGGCTGGAGACAGTGGACCTGTCTGAGACAATAGAGACTGAGGCATCAACAGGGTTGGAGACTGTGGACCTGTCTGAGACAATAGAGACTGAGGCAGTTGACATGTCTTCGCGAGTGGACAAAGTCCTGTCTGAGATGGCAGCGACCGAGACTGTGTATACATCGGAGGGAACATGGCCTGAGATATTGGACATATCTGTGACACCATGACTGAGACAGTGGACATATCTGAGACAACAGGGACTGAGACAGTGGATATGTCTGAAATCACAGGAACTGACACACTTGATGTGTCTGAAACAACAGGAACTGAGCCCGTAGACATGTGTGAGACAACAGGGACTCAGAAAGTGGACATGTCTGATACAACAGGGACTGAGACCATGACATGCCTGAGAGCACAGGACCTGAGACCCTAGACATGTCTTAGACAACAGGGAGTGAGACATTGTACATGTCTGAGACAATAGGGACTGAAACTGTGGACATGTATGAAAAAACAGGGACTGGGATAGTAGACATGTGTGAGACAGCAGACATGTCATGTCTGTGACAACAGGGACTGAGACAGTGGACATGTCTGATACAGCAGAGACTGAGCCAGTGGACATGTCATGTCTGAAACAACAGGGAGTGAGACAGGTTCAAGTCTGATTCAACAGGGACTGAGAAAGTGGACATGTCTGAGCCAATAGGGACTAAGTCTGATGGAATGACATTGGACATAGCTGGGATAACAGGGACTCAGGCAGTGGACATGTAGGAGACCACAGGGAATGAGACAGTGGACAAGTCTTGTCTGAGACAACAGGGAATGTGAAAGTAGATATGTTCTGAAAAAACAGGGGCCCAGACACTGGACATGTCTGAGATAACAGTTTCTGACAGTGGACATGTCTGAGACAACAGGGAATTAGAGAGTGGACACGTTTAAAAAATGGGAACTCAGAGAGGTGACATGTCTGAAAAAACAGGGACTGAGACAATAGATATATGTGAAACAAAAGGGACTGAGACAGTGGACATGTCTGACTATATATATATATATATATATATATATATATATATATATAGGCAACAGGTACTGAGAAAGTGGACATGTCTGAGACAACTGTGAACTAGAGAGTGGAAACATCTATGACATTGGGGACTCTCAGACAGGTGAAATGTCTAAAACAACACGGACTGAGACAGTAGATGTGTGTGAAACAACAGAGATTGAGACAGTGGATATGTCGGAGAAAACAGGTATTGAGGTCTTGGACATGTTTGAGACATTAGGGAATCAGACATTGGACATGTCTGAGACTGCAAGGACTCAGACCCTGGACATATCTGAAACAACAGGGACTGAGTCTTTGGTAATGTCTGAGAGAACAGGGCCTGAGACAGTGGACATGTCTGAGACAACAGGCACTGAGACCATGGACATGCATGAAAAAACAGGGAATGAGACTGTGGACATGTCTGAGACAACAGGGACTGAGACAGTGGACTCGTCTGAGTCAACATGTTTTGATCCAGTGGACCTGTCTGAGACAACAGCTAATAATACAGTTGACATGTCTGCGCCAGTGGACAAGTCCTGTCTGAGATGACAGCAAATGAGACAGTGGACACATCTGAAACAACAGAGACTGAGACAATGGACACATCTGAGACAACCAGGACTGCGACTGTGGACATATATGAAACAACAGCTACTGAGATAGTGGACATGTCTGAGACCACAGGGAATGACAATGGATATGTCTGAGACAACAGGGCTTGAGACAGTGGACATGTCTGATAAAACTGCGACTAAGAGCATGTTCATGTCTGAAACAACAGGGACAGAGATAGTGGACATGTCTGAGACAACAGGGACTGGGACAGTGGACATGTCTGACACAACAGGGACTGAGACAGTGGACATGTCTGAGACCACTGGGACTCAAAACTTTACATGTCTGAGACCACAGGGAATGAGATATTGGACCTGTCTGGAACAACAGGGACTCAGGCAGTGTACATGTCTTAGACAACAGGGACTGAGACCATGAACATGTCTGAGACCACAGGACCTGAGACCCTGGACATGTCTTAGAAATCAGGGACTGAGACATTGGACATGTCTGAGACAATATGGACTGAGACTGTGGACATGTATGAGACAACAGGGACTGAGATATGAGACCTCTCTGAGACAGCAGACATATCATGTCTGAGAAAACAGCGACTTAGTGAATGGACATGTCTGATACAGCAGAAAACGAGTCAGTGAACATGTCTGAGCCAGTGGACATATCCGATCCAGTGGACATATCTTACCTGAGACAACAGGGACTGAGAAAGTGACATCATGAGAACAACAGGCACTGAGAAAGTGACGTGGACATGTCTGAAACAACAGGGACTAAGTCTGTGGATATGTCTGAGCAAAGAGGGAATGACATTGGACATATCTGAGATAACGGGGACTCAGACAGTGGACATGTCTGAGAGCACAGGGAATGAGACAGTGGACATGTTTTGTGTGAGACAACAGGGATTGCAACAGTGGATATGTTCTGAAAAACCAGGGCTCAAGATGGTGGACATGTCTGAGACAACAGGGACTGAGACAGTTGACATGTCTGAGACAACAAGGATGTACAGAGTGGACACATGTACTGGATAGCTTTAGTGTCAACTTGACACACCTGGGTTGAGGGAGCCTCTATTGGGGAATTGGCACCTTTGGATTGGCCTGCACCCACATCTGTGGAGCATTGTCTTGATCATCGAGCAGTGTGGAAGAGCCCAGCCCACAATTAGTGGTGCCAGCCTTTTCAGGTGGTTGTGTACGATATAAGAAGGCAGGCTGGGCATGGGCCAGGAGAGCAAGCAAGCCAGTGAACAGCATTCCTCCATGGCTTGTTCTTCAGCCCCTGCCTCCAGGTTCCTGCCCTGAGTTCCTGTCTTGGGATCCCTAAGTGATGAACTGTGGCCTGGGAGATGTAAGAAGAATAAACCCTTTCCTCCCCAAGTTGGTGTTGGTCAGAGTGTTTTGTCACAGAAATGGAAAACAAACTAGGACGACACATCTAAGACAATGGGGGCTCAGACAGGCGAAATGTTTGAAACAACAGGGACTGAGACAGTAGATATATCTGAAACTACACGGACTGAGAAAGTGGACATGTCTGACACAACAGTTATTCAGACACTGGATATATTTGAGACAACAGCCAAAGAGACTGCGGACATGTCTCAACAACAGGGACTGAGAAAGTGGACCTGTCTGAGACAACAGGTACTGAGACCTTTTGTATATGTCTGCGACAACAGGAAATGAGATATTGGACATGTCTGAGAAAACAGGGACTCAGACAGTGGACATGTCTTTGACAACAGGGACTGAGACCATGGACATGTCTGGGATCACAGAACCTGAGACCTTGGACATGTCTTAGAAAACAGGGAATGAGACATTGGACATGACTGAAGCAGTAGGGACTGAGACTGTGGATATGTATGAGGCAACAGAGACTGAGATAGTAGACATGTCTGAGACAGCAGATGTATCATGTCTTAGACAACAGGGACTTAGAGAGTGGACATGTCTGATACAGCAGAAACAGAGCCAGTGGACATGTCTGAGCCAGTGGACATGTCATGTCTGAGACAACAGGGACTGAGATAGGGACATGTCTGAGTCAACAGGAACTGAGAAATTGGACATGTCTGAGACAACAGCGACTAAATTTGTGGACATGTCTGAGCAAAGAGGGAATGACTTTGGACATATCTGAGATAACGGGGACTCAGACAGTGGACATAGCTGAGACAACTGGGAATGAGATATTAGACATGTCTTGTCTGAGACAACAGGGAATGTGAGAGTGGATATGTTCTGAAAAACCAGGGACCAAAACACTGGACATTTCTGAGACAACAGAGACTGAGACAGTGGATATGTCTGAGACAACAGTGACTTAGAGACTGGAGACATCTAAGACAATGGGGACTCAGACAGGCGACATGTGTGAAACAACAGGGAATGAGAAAGTAGATATATCTGAAACCGAGACAGTGGACATGTCTGAGACAAGGAGAACTGAGACCTTTTACATGTCTGAGATAACAGGGACTGAGACAGTGGACATGGCTGAGACAACAGGGACTGAGACAATGGACAAGTGTGAAACAACAGTGAATGAGACAGTGGACACATCTGAGTAAACAGGGTTTGAGACCATGGACATGTCTAAGACAACAGGGACTGGGACAGTGGACATAGCTGAGACAAAAGGCACTGAGACAGTGCACAAGTGTGAAACAACAGGGAATGAGACAGTGGACATGTCTGAGGCAACAGGGATTGAGACAGTGGACACGTCTGAGTCAACAGGGTTTGAGACACTGGACCTGACTTAGACAATAGACAGTGAGACATTTGACATGTCTTAGTCAGTGGACTAGTTCTGTCTGAGATGACAGCGATTGAGACTGTGGACACATCTGCGGCAACAGGGACTGAGACAGTGGACACATCTGAGACAAACAGGTATGAGACAGTGGACACATCTGAGACAACAGATACTGAGACAGTGGATATGTCTGAGACCACAGGGACTGACACATTGTATATGTCTGAAACAACAGGGACTGATACAGTGGACATGTCTGAGGAAAAAGGGACTAAATCTGTGGGCATGTCTGAGCAAAGAGGGAATGACGCAGGACATATCTGATATAACGGGGATGCAGACAGTGTACATGTCTGAGACAACAGGGAATGAGACAGTGGACATGTCTGAGACAACAGGGATTGAGACAGTGGATATGTTCTGAAATAACGGGGACTGAGAGAGTGGACATGTCTGAGACTACAGGGACTGAGACAGTGGACATGTCTGAGACGACAGGTACTTAGACTGTGGACATATCTGAGATAATAGGGACTGAGACCGTGGACATGTCTGAAACAACAGGAACAGAGACTGTCAACAGGGACTGTGATTTGGATATTTCTGAGACAACATGGAATGACACAGTGGACATGTCTGAGACAACAGGTACTGAGACCATGGACATGTCTGAGACAACAGTGACTGACACAGTGGACATGTCTGAGACAATGAGAACTGAGTCCTTTTACATGTCTGAGATACCAGGGACTGAGACAGTGGACATGTCTGAGACAAGAGGGACTGAGAAAGTGAATAAGTCTGAGACAACACTGAGACAGTATACCTGTCTGAGACAACAGGGACTGAGACAGGGAACATGGCTGAGACAACAGTTACTGAGATAGTGGACAAGTGTGAAACAACAGGGAATGAGACAGTGGACATGTCAGAGAGAAAAGGTACTGAGATAGTGGACACGTCTGAGTCAACAGTGTTTGAGACCATGGACATGTCTGAGACAAAAGGGACTGGGACTGTGGACATGGCTGAGACAACAGGCACTGAGACGGAAGCAGAGGAGGAGGAGGAGGAGCAGGTGGTTGAGGAGGAAGAGGAAGATGAAGAGGAGAAGGATGAAGAGGAGGAGGAACTTATGAACCTACAAATCTATGAAGCAGGAGGAAGAGGAGAAGGAGGACAAGGTTGAGGAAGAGGAGGTGGAGGAGGAGGTGGAGGAGGAGGAAGATGAAGAAGAGGAGGAGTAGATGGAAAAGAGGAGGTGGAAGTGGAGGAGGAAGATGAAGAGGAGGAGGAGGTGGAAGAGCCAGAGGAGGCGAAGGAGGAGGAATTCAAAGAGGTGGAGGAGGAAGGGAAGGAGGAAGAGGAAGAGGAAGAGGAAGAAGAGGAGGAGGAGGATCCTATGATCCTACAAATCTACGAAGGAGGAGGAGGTGGAGGAGGGGAAGGAGGTGAACATGGATTTGGAGGAGAAGGAGGAAGATGATGAAGATGGGGAGGTGGAGGAGTAGAAGGCAGAAGATGAAGAGGAGGAGGAGGAATAGGAGGAGGAAGAGGAAGAAGAGGAGGAAGAAGAGGAGGAGGACGTGAAGGAAGAGGTGGAGGAGAAGGAGGAGAAATATGAGGAGAAGGTGTTGGAGGAGGAGGAAGAGCGGGAGGAGGAGGCGGCAGGAGGAGGGAGGAAGATGAAGGGGAGGAGGAGGAAGAAGAGGATGGAGAGGAAGAAGAAGAGGATGGAGAAGAAGAAGAGGAGGAGGATCCTATTAACCTACAAATTTATGAAGGAGGCAGAACATGAAGAGAAGGAGGAGGAGTAGGAACCTATGAACCTACAAATCTATGAAATAGGAGGAAAAGGAGAATGAGGTGGAGGATGCGGAGGAAGATGACGAGGAGGAGGAGAAATAGGAAGAAGAGCAGGAGGAGGTGGAAGTGGAGGAGGAGGAGGAGAAGGAGGAGGAGGAGGTGGAGGAGGAGGTAGACGAAGAGGAGGGAGAGGAGGAAGAAGAGGAAGAGGAGGAGGAAAATCCTATGAACCTACAAATCTACGAAGGAGGAGGAAGAGGAGAAGGATGAGGAGGAGGAAAAGGAGTTGGAGCAGGAGGAGGAAGAGAAAAAGGTGGAGGAGGAAGACGAAAAAGAGTAGGAGGAGGTGGAAAGGAGGAGGTGGAGGAGGAGGAGAAAGATGAAAAGGAGGAGGAGGAAGAGTAAGAGGAATAGGAGGAGGAACCTATTAACAGAAATCTATGGAGGAGGAGGAAGAGGAGAAGGAGGAGGAGGTAGAGGAGGAGGAAGAGAAAGAGGAGGAGGAGTAAAAGGAGGAGGAGGAAGAGCAGAAAGAGGAATAGGAGGAGGAGGAAGACGAAGAGGAGGATGTGGAAGATGTACAGGAGAAGGAAGAACAAAATGAGGAAGAGGAAGAGGAGAAGGAAGAGATGAAGGAGGAAGAGGAGGAGAAAGACAAAAATTCAGAGGTGGAACAGGAATAGGAGAACAGTAGTAGGAAGACGAAGAGGAGGAGGAATAGAAGGAGGAGGAGCAATAGGAGGAGGACGAGTAGAAGGAGGAGGAGTAGGTGGAGGAGGAGGCAGAAGACGAAGAGGAAGAGGAGGAAGAATAGGATGAGTAGGAAGAGGAGGAGGAAGAGGAGGAGGAAGAGGAGGAAGATGTGGTGGAGGAGGAGGAGGTTAAGGTGGAGGAGTAGGAGGAAGAGAAAGGAGAACAGGAGGAGGATGTGGAGGAGGAGGAAAAAGAAGAAGAGGAGGAGGAAGAGGAAGAGGAAGAGAATCGTTTGCACCTACAAATGTATGGAGGAGGATGTGCAGGACGAGGAGGAGGTGGTGAAGGAGGTGGAAGACAATGAGGAGGAGGAGGTTCAAGAGGAGAAGGAGGAGGTGGAAGAGGAGGAGGAATAAGAGCAGGAGGAAGACAAAGAAGAGGAGGAGGAATAGGAGGAGGAGAAACAGGAGGATGAGCTGGAAGGGGAGGAGGAGGAGGTGGAGTAGGATGTGGAGTAGGACAGAAGATGAAGTGGAGGAGGAGTAGGTTGAGGAGGAGAAGGCAGAAGACGAAGAGGAGTAGGAGGAATAGGAGGAATAGGAGGAGGAGGAAGAGGAAGAGGAGGAGGAAAAAGAGGACTAAGAGGAGATGAAGGATGAGGTGGGTGAGCAGGAGGAGAAAGAAGAGGAGGAGGAGGTGGAAGAGGAGGAGGTAGAGGAGGAGGAGTTGGAAGAGGAGGAAGAGGAAGACGAGCAGGAACAGGAGGAAGAGGAGGAGGAGGTGGATAAGGAAGTAAAGGAGGAGGAAGACGAAGAGGAGGAGGAGGAGGTGGAGGAGGAGGCAGGAGGAGGGAGGAAGATGAAGGGTAAGAGGAGAAAGAGGAGGAGAGAGGGGAAGAAGAGGAGGATCTTATTATCCTACAAATAAACAGAGGAGGAGGAAGATGAAAAGGAGGAAGAGGAGGCGGGGAAGAGAAGAAGACAAAGAAGAAGACGAGGAGGAGGAGGAAAAGAGGAGAAGAAAGTGGAGGAGGAAGAGATATAGGAGGAGGAAGAACCTATGAACCTACAAATCTACAAAGGAGGAGGACGAGGAGAAGGAGTAGGAGGTGGAGGAGGAGGAAGTTGCAGAGGAGGAGGAAGAAAACAAAGGGGAGGAGGAGAAAGAGGAGGAGGTAGAGGATCCTATTGACCTACAAATCTACAAAGGAGGAAGACGAAGATGAGGAGGAGGTGGAGGAGGAGGTGGAAGATGAAGAGGAGGAGGAGGTAGATGAGGAGAAGGAGGAAGATGAAGAGGAGGAGGAGGAAGATGAAGAGTAGGAGTAGGAACCTATGAACCTACACACCTATGAAGGAGGAGCAAGAGCAGAAGGAGGAGGAGGAAGATGAAGAGGAGGAAGAAGAAGACAAAGGGGAGGAGGAGAAAGAGGAGGAGGGAGAGGATCCAATTAACCTACAAATCTACAAAGGAGGAAGACGAAGAGGAGAAGGAGGTGGAGGAGGAGGAGGAGGTGGAAAATGAAGAGGACGAGAAGGTAGATGAGGAGGAGAAAGATGAAGAGGAGGAGGAAGATGAAGAGGAGGAGTAGGAATCTATGAACCTACAAATCTATGAAGGCAAGGAAGAGCAGAAGGAGGAGGAGGTAGAGGAGGAGGAGTTGGAAGATGAGGAGGAGGAAGATGAAGAGGACAAAGAGGAGAAGGAGGAAGAGGAGGAGGAGGAAGTTATGAACCTACAAATCTACGAAGCAGGAGTAAGAGGAGATGGAAGAGGAGGTGGAGGAGGAGGTGGAAGAGGAGGAAGATGAAGAAGAGGAGGAGCAGGTGTAAAGGACGAGGTGGAAGAGCATGAGGAAGACGAAGAGGAGGAGGAGGTATAAGAGAAGGAGGAGATGGAGGAGGAGGAAGACAAAGAGGCAGAGGAGGAAGAGGAGGAGGATGAGGAAGAACAGGAGGAGGATCCTATGAACCTACAAATGTATGAAGGGGGAGGACGTGGAGGAGGAGAAGGAGGTGGAGGAGGATATGGAGGAGAATGAGGAAGATCACGAGGATGAGTAGGTGGAGGAGGAGGAGGCCGAAGATGAAGAGGAGGAGGAGGGATAGGTGAAAGAGGAGGAATAGGAGGAGGAAGATGAGGAAGAATAGAAGGAAGAAGAGGAGGAGGACGTGAAGGAAGTGGTGGTGGAGGAGGAGGTGGAGAAATACAAGGTGGAGGTGTTGGAGGAGGAAGAAGAATAAGAGGAGGAGGAAGAGGGAGAGGAGGAGGAAGGAGGAGGAGGGAGGAAGATGAAGGGGAGGAAGAGAAAGAAGAGGATGAAGATGAACAGGAGGAGGTGGAGGAGGAAGAGGAGGACAAGGTGGAAGTGGAGGAAGAGCAAGAGGTGGAGGAGGATGTGGAGGAGGAAGAGGAAGAGGAGGAGCTGGTGGAGGAGGTGGAAGGATAGGAGCAGGTAGAGGAATATGAGGAAGAGGAGGAAAAAGAGGATTAGGAAGAAGAGGAGGAGGTGGAAGAGGAAGTAGAGGAGGAGGAGGTGGAAGAGGAGGAGGAGGAAGAAGAGGAAGATGAGGAAGAAGAAGAGGAAGAGCAAGAAGAGGAGGTGGAGGAAGTGGTGCAGGTGGAAGACGAGAATGTCGAAAAGGAGGAGGAGAAAGACGAAAAGGAGGTGGAGGAGGAGGAGAAGGGGGTGGAGGATGATGAGAAAGATGAAGAGGAGGAGGAAGAGGAAGGAGGAGGAAGAACAGGAAAAAGTAGAGGAGGAAGAGGAAGAGGTAAAAGAAGAAGAGGTGGAGGATGAGTAGGAAGAGGAAGAGGAAGAAGAGGAGGCAGAAGATGAAGAGCAGGAGGAGGAATAGGAGGAGTAGGAGGAAGAAGAAGAGCAGGAGGAGGAACAGGAGGAGGAACAGAAGGAGGAAGAGGAGGAGGAACCTATGCACCTACAAATCTATGAAGGAGGAGGAGGTGTTGGATGAGGAGGAAGACGAAGAGGAGGAGGTGGGGGAATGGGAGGAGGAGGACATGGAGGAGAATGTGCAAGAGGAGGAAGAAGATGAAGAGGTGTAGGAGGTGGAGGAGGATAAGGCAGAAGAGAAAGAGGAGGAGGAGGAATAAGAGGAGGAGGTGGGGGAATGGGAGGAGGAGGACATGGAGGAGAATGTGCAAGAGGAGGAAGAAGATGAAGAGGTGTAGGAGGTGGAGGAGGATAAGGCAGAAGAGAAAGAGGAGGAGGAGGAATAGGAGGAAGAGGAGGACAAGGAAGAGGAGGAAGAGGAGAACGTGAAGGAACATGAAGAAGAGGAGGAAGAAGAACAGGAGGAGGGGGAGGAAGAAGAGGAGAAGGTACCAGAGCAGGTAGAGGATGTGGAGGAATTGGAGGAGGAGGAGGAAGGGGAGGAAGAATATGGAGGAAGATCACCAGGAAGAAGAGACGGAGGAAGATGAAGAAGAGGAAGAGGAGGAACAGGAGCAGGAAGAACATGAGGAAGAAGAGGAACAGGTGGAGGAGGAAGAGGATGAGGTGGAAGACGAATAGGAGGAGGAATAGGAGGAGGAGGAGGAAGAGGACGAGGAGTAGGAAGAAGAAGAGAAGGAGAAAGTGGGGGAGAAGGTGGTGGAGGAGGAGGTGGTGGAGGAGAAGATGAAGATGAGGAGAAGGAAGGGGAGGAGGAAGACGAAGGGGAAGAGGTGGAGGAGGAGGAGGAGGAGGAGAATGGGAGGAGGAAGAAGAGGGGGATGAGGTGGAAGGGGAGGAGGAGCAAGAGTTGGAGGAGGATGTGGAGGAGGAACAGGAAGAGGAGGAGCAGGTGGAGGAGGTGGAAGAAGAGGAGCAGGAAGAGGAATAGGAGGAAGTGGAGGAATATGAGGATTAGGAAGAGGAACAGGAGGAGGAAGAATAGTAGGAGAAGGAGATGAAGGGGGAGGTCGATGAGGAGGAGAAAGAAGAGGAGCTTGAGATGGAAGAGGAGGAGGTAGAGGAGGAGGTGTCAGAAGAGGAGGAGGAAGACAAGGAGGATGAGGAGGAATCGGAGGAAGAAGAAGAGGAGGTGTAGGAGGAGGTTCAGGAGGGAGGAAGACAAAGGGGAGGAGGAGGCGTTGGAGGAGTTGGCAGGAGGAGGGAGGAAGATGAAGGGGAGGAGGAGAAAGAGGAGGAGGAGGAACCTATGAACCTACAAATCTATGAAGGATGAGGAAGAGGAGGAGGTGGAAGTTGAGGAAGAAGACGAAGAGAAGGAGGAATAGGAGGAAGAGCAGGAGGAGTGGAAGAGGAGGAGTAGGAAGAGGAAAAGGAGGAGGTGGAGGAGAAGTTGAAGGAAGAAGAGACAGAAGATGAAGAGGAGGGGGAGGTGGTTGAGGAGGAGGAGGTAGACAAAGAGTAGGAGGAGGGACAGGAGGAGGTAAAGGAAGAGGAGGAAGAGGAACCTCTGAACCTAGAAATCTACAAGGGAGGAGGAAGAGGCGAAGGAGGAGGAGAATGAAGAGGAGTTGGAGGAGGACGAGGTGGAGGAAGAGGTGGAAGAGGAGGAGTTTGAAGAAGAAGAGGAGTAGGAGGGGGAAGGAGGAGGTGCAGAAGGAGGAGAAAGATGAAGAGGAGGAGTAGGAAGAGGAAGAGTAATAGGAGGAGGATGAACCTATTAACCCAGAAATCTACGGAGGAGGAAGAGGAGAAGGAGGAGGAGGTGGAGGAGGAGGAAGACGAACAGGACGAGGAGTAAGAGGAGGAGGAGGAGGAAGAGCAGAAGGAGGAATAGGAGGAGGAGATGGAGGAGGAGGAAGGCAAAGAGGAGGAGGTGGAAGACGAAGAATAGGAGGAAGAACAGGTGGAGGAATAGGAAGCAGACGAGGAAGAGGTGAAGGAGGAGGAGGAGGAGCAAGACAAAAATTAGGAGGTGGAAGAGGAGGAGAAGATGGAGGAACAGGATGAGGAAGACGAAGAGGAGGAGGAGGAATACAAGAAGGAGGACGAAGAGGAGGAGGATGAATAGAAGGAGGAGAAGGTGGAGGAGGAGGCAGAAGACAAAGAGGAAGAGGAGGAATAGAAGGAGGAGGAAAAGGAAGAGGTGGAAGAGGCGGTTCTTATGAACCTACAAGTCTACGAAGGAAGAGGAGTTGGTGGAGGAGGAGGAGGAGGAAGACAAAGAGCAGGAGGAGGAGGTGGAAGAGGAGGAGGAGTTGGAGGCGGAGGAGGCAGGAGACAAAGAGCAGGAGGAAGAGGAAGACGAGGAGGAAGATCCTTTGAACCAACAAATCTACGAAGGAGGAAGAAGAGGAGGAGGAAGAAGAAGAAGAAGAATACGAGAAGGAAGAGGAGGAGGTGAAGGAAGATGAAGAAGAGAAGGAAGTAGAAGAAGAGGAGGAGGTAGAGGAGGAGGAGGTGGGGGAGGAGGAGCAAGACGAAAAGGAGAATGAGCAAGAAGAGGAGGAAGTAGAGGAAGAGGAGGTGGAGAAAGAGGAGGAGGAGCAAGAAGTAAAGGAGGAGGAGGAGGAAGAGGAGGAAGAAGAGGAGGAGTTACAGGAGGAGGTGAAGGAGGAAGTGGTGGTGGAATAGGAGGAGGAATATGAAGAGGAGGAGTAAAACGAAGAGGAGGTGGAGGAGAAGGAGTAGGAATATGAAGAGGAGGAGGATGTAGAATAGGAGGAGGTGGAGGATGAGGAGGAAGACGAAGAGGAAGAGGAGGAGGAAAAAGAGCAGGAGGAAGAGGAGGAGATGGAGGAGGTGGAAGTAGAAGAGGAAGGACAGGAAGAAGTGGAGGAGGAAGAGGAAGAAGATGTGGAGGAGGAGAAGTAATATGAAAAGGAGGAGGAGGAAGATGAAGAAGAGGTGGAGAAGGAGGAGAAATATGAAGAGGAGGAAGAGGAGGAGGAGGTGGAAGCAGAGGAGTAGGAGGAGGAGGAGTGCGAGGAGGGGGAGGGGCAGGCGGAGGTGAATGAGACGAGGAGGAAGACAAAGAGGAGAAGGTGTAGGAGGAAGAAGAGGAAGAGGATGTGTAGGAGGAGGAGCACAAGGAAGACAAAGAGCAGGAAGAAGAAGATGAGGAGAAGAAGGAAGAAGAGGAGGAGATTTAGGAGAAGGAGGTGGAGGAGGAAGAGGAGGTGGAGGAGGAAGAGGAGGAATATGAAGTGGAGGGGGAGGACGACGAAGAGGAGGTTGAGGAGGAGGAGAAATATGAAGAGGAGGAGGAGATGGAGGAGGAAGTTGATGAGGAAGAGGAAGAGGACAAAGAGGAGAAGAAGGTGGGGGTGGAGGAGGAGGAGTAGGTAGACGAAGAGGAGGAGGAGGAAGACAAAGAGGAGGAGGAAAAGAGGAGGAGGTAGTGGTGGAGGAGGTGGAGGAGGAATAGGTGGAGGAGGAAGAGGAGGAAGACAAAGAGAAGGAGGAGGAATACGAGGAAGAAGAGGAAGGGGGCAGGAAAAGGAGGAGGATCCTATGCACCTGAAAATATATGAAGGAGGAGGAGGTGGAGGAGGAGGAGGTGGTGGAAGAGGAGGAGGGGGAGGTGGAAGAGGAGAAGGAATAGGAGGAGGAGGAAGACAAAGAGGAGGAGGAATAGGAGGAGGAGGAAGAGGAGGAGGAGATGGAAGGGGAGGAGGAGGAGGAAGAAGAAGGGGGAGGAGGAGGAGGAGGTAGAAGACGAAGAGTAGGAGGAGGTGGTTGAGAGCTTGGAGGAAGATGAAGAGGAGCAGGAGGAACCTATGAACTTACAAATCTATGAACGAGGAGGGAGAGGAGAAGGAGGAGGAGGTGGAGGAGGAGGAGGAGTTGGAAGTGGAGGAGGAGGAGGTGGAAGAGGAGGAGGAGGAAGACGAAGAAGAGGAGGATTAGGTGGAAAAGAGGAAGTGGAGGAGAAGAGGAGGAAGATGAAGAGGATGAGAAGTAAACTATGAAACTACAAATCTATGAAGGAGGAGGAAGAGGAGAAGGAAGAGGAGGTGGAGGAGGAGGAAGACGAAGTGGAGTAGGAAGAAGAAGAAGAGAAGGAGGAAGAGGAGGAAGTAGAAGAGGAGCAGTTGGAAGAGGAGGAGGAAGACAAAGAGGAGGGGGAAGATGAAGAAGAGGAGGAGGAATTGGAGGAGGAGGAGAAGGTGGAAGCGGAGGAGAGATAGCCTTGCATTAAGAACACCAACTGCTCTTGCAGAGGACCCGAGTTTGATCCCCAGCACCCACATGGCGGCTGAGAACCGTCTGTAACTCCAATTCCAGGAGAACTCCAGTTCTTGGAGAATCCGACACCCTCTTCTGACCTCCTCATCATTGCACAACATGGGTGCACAAACCTACATGAAGACAGTACACTCATACACATACAAAAATAAATAAAATTAATAATAATAATAATACAGCTGTCTCTTGAATGAAGGTTGGATTCGGTTTCTACTTCTTTATCATCACAGTGTATTGATTGCTTGCACCTGTGTAAGGCAGGCAGGCTAGGTAAGCAGGCAGGCAAGACAGGCAGGCAGGGCAGGCAGGGCAGGCAGGCAGGCAGGCAGGCACCAGAGTCAAGCAAGTAGTCAATCAAGCAATGCCTGTGGAGAAGAGGAGGGCGTTGGGCTTCCCCCGGAACTGGAGCTCAAAAGGGTCCTGCTTAGATGTAAGGAATTTATATGACACACGTACAAATGGTAGTGGAATGCATGGGAATGTGGAGTTGAAACAGTCCCCATGCCAAACGGGGGGAGGAGAGAGAGAGAGAGAGAAAGAGAGAGAGAGAGAGAGAGAGAGAGAGAGAGAGAGAGAGAGAGAGAAATGAACTTAAATTTCTGCAGAGCCAAGAAAGAAACATGTCAACAAGTCACCCAGACAAGATATGAGAAATTCTGGAGGCTAATAACTACAACAAAGAGAGAGGCAGGCTAAGCAATTGAATGCATGGTTCTCAGAAATTGTTTAGAAATGGTGGAGGGAAGCCTGGCGTGGGGGCTCACGTCTTTAATCTTAGCAGAGGCCGGCAGATCTTTGTGAGTTCAAGGTCACCCTGGTCTACAGAATGGAGTTCAAGACAGCTGGGGCTACAGGGAGATCCTGTCTCAAAAAGGCCCAAACAAACAAACAAGTAAACAAACAAGCAACATGGCTAAGGTTGCACTTGTTTGTTTTTGTTTTGAGGCAGGCTATCCGGAATCAGGATATCCTCTGAGGCTATCCGGAATCAGGCTCCTCTGAGGCTAGCGGGAATCAGGCTGGCTCGATGCTCCCCTGCCTGTCACCAAACAGACAGACAACATTTTCCTCCTCTGTCTGCCTAGATTCGGCTTTACTGCCCCACAGAGATCCAACTGCCACTGGCCCTGCTTCTCGAGTGAGTGCTGGGATATTTTTAAATTTTTATTATTATTTTTTGTGGGAGAGTCTCTCTGACAGGGGGGTTTCCCTGTAGCCTCAACTGTCCTGGAACTGTGATCAGTCCTGTGAAATCCATGAGGCTGGAGCTATTGCCAGGTGTGTGGCACATGCCTTTGATCCTAGCACTTGGGAGGCAGAGGTAGGTGGATCTCTGTGAGTTCAAGGCCACCCTGGTCTACAGAGCAAGTTCCAGGACAGTCAGAGTTCCAGGGAGTCCCTGCCTCAAAAAGATAAAAAAAAGAAAGAAAGAAAGAGAGAGAGAGAAAGAAAAAAGAAAGAAAGAAAGAAAGATAGGCTATTATGAGGAAGAGTTTGCCCGAGAAAAGATTTAGGGGCCTTACAGTCCCTGAGTAGCCCAGGGGCCAGTCCTGGGAAATTATGCTGTTATGTGAAGACATTTTTGTCCTGAAATGGTTCTAATGTCAAACACTTTCACTCTGAAAATCAGAAATGTTAGTAATTGCACACAATTACCAACAGGTGGCACAAGTTGGCCTTAACATTGGAAGAATGGGTGGGTCTTGTCCTTCCTGAGTGAGTTTGCTACGATCTATGAGGCCAAACGTGGGGTTTATGTTTGTTTGTTTGTTTGTTTGTTTGTTTTGTTTTGTTTTGGAGGTGAGGTGCCTTTTTGAGACAGGGTCTCCCTGTAGCACCACCTGGCTTGGAACTCCCTATGGAGACCAGGTGACTTTGTTTTTTTGTTTGATTCTTCTTATTATTATTGGTATTTTTGAGAAAGTGTTTCCCTTTAGTCCTAGCTGGCCTGGAACTCACTCTGTAGGCCAAGGCCTGGTGGCTGAAACTGAGTTTGTTTGTTTGTTTGTTTGTTTGTTTGTTTGGGCTTGTTATGGTGTAATAGGGTCATTTCACCAGAGAAGCCCACTGGTGCAGACACAAAAGGAAACAGATGGAAAAATGCTTTAGTTAGTAGGTTGCAGACAACTATACACCAATATTAATTCCAGGATGTGTAGGTAACTCCAAGTTACAGTCGGGAGATGTTTCTGAAGGAAAAACCCTATCTCAGGGTGAAAAGTAAAGTGCAGAAGCCATTGGGGGACCGAATGAGTTAGTTTCTAAGCGACAGGCGCCCCCCCACCCATCACACACACACACACACACACACACACACACACACACACGGGCTGACCTCCTGTTCTTCTCACACTCATGCCCTAGTTCAGTTGAATTAAAAATATTTTTTTATTCACATACTTTAAAGTATGGGCAGATACTCCCCAGGGTATGGCCTTTTTTGTTGTTTTGTTTGGCTTTTGTTTTTGTTTTTGTTTTCTGTAGCCCCAGCTGGCCTGGAGCTCTCTAGTTAACCAGGATGGAAGGTAAATTGTAAATTAATGTAATTAAAATGAATTAAAAGGAATAAATAAATAAATAAATAAATAAATAAATAAATAAGCTGTTTCATGTGTATTTCTGCCCTATCTTCAGATTTCTAAGTCGTGTACAGAAAGATTGTTATCTATGCAATGCTGCAATAAATTCTGCTTATTTCACACTTTGTTCATATGCACTATAACTTGATAAATCATTGCATTATTTCAACATTTTAGTAATAGAAATTTAAGTCGGGGCTGGAGAGATGGCTTGCTCAGTGGGTAAGAGCACCGACTGCTCTTGCAGAAGACCCGGGTTTGACTCCCAGCACCCACATGGCAGCTAGGAACCATCTATACCTCCAGTTCCCGGGGAATCCAACACCCTCTTCTGACTTCCACCGCATTCCATGACACGGGTGCACCAACCTACATGAAGCAGAATACTCATACACATAAAAATTAATAATAATAATAATAATAATAATAACAAAGAAAAAAGAAAACGAAAAAAAAAATCCCTGACAAAGCACTGTCGTTTTCATTTGGGGAATAGACTGTTTTATGATGTGTTTACTCTGTAAGGTTCAGAATCTGCAATTCAGTTCACCACAAAACTGTTGGGATTCCAAAGGTATTTGAAGGACTGTGGCAATAGCCTGTGTTATTTTGGGAGTCTCTTGGACCCTGACCAACAACCTGTATGGAGGTTTCTCCTGTCTGGCACTGCATTTCTACTATAGCCTTCAGCTAGACACATGGGCTCATGTGTAGATACTCTATGTGTAGGTTTTTATGCTTACTAATTCTTTTCTGATGATATGCTTATTAAAATATTTCTTTTTTTAAAAAGATTTGAAGTCTTTTGGGGGTGGTTGTCTCTTTCTTTAAATTTTGTTTGTTTTTGTATGTGTATGAATGTACTGCCTGCATGTAGGTTGGTGCACCCATGTTGTGCAATGCTGAGGACGTCAGAAGAGGGTCTCGGGTTCCTCTGGAACTGGAGTTCTCCTGGAATTGGAGTTAACAGATGGGTCACAGCCGCCATGTGGGTGCTGGGGATTGAATCAGGGTCCTCTGAAAGAGCAGTCGGTGCTGTTAACCACTAGGCTATCTCTCCAGCCCCATTAAAGTATTTCTTAAAGCTGGGCATGGTGGTGCATGCCTTTAATCCTAGCACTCAGGAGACAGAGGCAGTCTGATCTTTGTGAATTCAAGGCCAGCCTGGTCTACAGATTGACTTCCAGGACCGGTGGGGCTCCAGGGAGAACCTGTCTCAAAAAGACAAAAAAATGTTTAGGTATGAAAAGAATTAATATAATTAGAATGAATTTTAAATAAATAAAAATAGAAAGCTGTTCTGTGTGTATTTCTGCCCTATCTTCAGATTTCTAAATCGTGTACAGGGAGATTATATCTATGAACACGTAAGAAGGACATAATAGCAGTAGCTTAGCCTACACATATTTAGGTAGGTCAGCTTCATATTGTGCTGTTCCTGGGGTCCTCCTCCTGTACGTTTTGTGCTTAGAATCATTGATCAGAATCAGAAATACCATCCGTGCTTTACCGATGGCCTTTTTTTTTAGACTTTGTATTTATTTCTTTACTTATTTACTTAATTATTTATTCATTTATTTACCCTCACCTTTTTTTCTTTGTTTTATGTGTACGAATGTTTTACCTTGTTTTATCTTGGTAGGCCTTTATTTTTAATAAATTTTTAAAAATTATTTATTTATTTATCTATTTATTTATTTATTTATTTATTTATTTATTTATTTTTATGCGTATGAATGTACTGTGGCGGGTATCAGATTCCCCTGGAACTGGAGTTAATGATGGTAAACAGCCGCCATGTGGGTGCTGGGGATCTAACCTGGTACTCTTAACTGCTAGACGATCTCTCCAACCCCTTTTCTAGGCCTTTGAAAAGACATGTGTACACCTTTGGTTTCCATAAGCTGCTAGGATAGAAGGAAGGTGTGGGCAACCATGCACCCGGCTATGGAATTTTTTTTTTTTTGTCATTTTGAAAAGTGCTTTTCTGTAGTCCCACCCAGCTGGCCTAGAAATCTCTAAATTGTAAATTAATATAGTTTGAATCAATTTTAAATGATTTTAATTATTTATTATTTATTTATTTATTTACTATTTATTCATTTATTTATTTATTCATTCATTTATTTGCCCCAGCCCTCGGGGTCTTCAACAGGGGCCCAAGGAGAAAGTAACAATAATGAGAGACAAACCAGACACAAAGAAGGAGACCAAGACAAGAATCTGATCAAGGTCTCAAATTTTATTTTTGTAAGGCAGTAATATATATATATTGGAGCGAGCAGGAGAAAACAGCCCCAGTTGGCATAGTTTAAGGCCGTTAGGTTGCTAGGATACCTAACTGCAGATTGTTCTCTGGGGAAGGTTATGGGTGGGTGAATTCCCAAGAATAATCAGGGTGTTCTTGTCAAACAGGGCATGGTGTCCTAATAGGCTAACTATAAGCTTGAGCAGCTGCTTTGTGCTAAATGGGTGAGTCTTGGGGAAACAGAAACATAAGGAGGCTCTAGATAGCTGTGGCAAGACTGTTGCCTAGTGGCCATAGATCCCAAAATTAAATAATTAATTAATTAATTTATTTATTTATTCTTTTTGCCACAGTGTCTCCCTGTAGCCCCAGCTAGCCCAGAACTCATTGTGGAGGCCAGGCTGGCCTTGAACTCACAGAGATCTGCCTACCTCTCTCTGTCTTCAGAGTGCTAGGATTAAAGGTATGTCCCACCTCACCCACCCAGCCTTTCAATTTTAAAGATGAGCTGCCAGTTATAATCATGAACTCTAATTTTAACACTTTGCTAAGTGTTACCTAAATGCTAACACTTTCATTGTAATAATGCAGAGGGAGGATTTTTTTTCTTTCCTTTCAAATCTCTTGTCTGAATTAAACATACAAGAACACAAGTCTCTGGAGGGCTGAGGGTGGGAGGAGGGAAAGAGGAATGGCTTCCCTGTAGTAGCCCCAGCCAGCCTGCTGGAAATCCCTATCAGGGCAGGCTGACCTTGAACTCAAAGTGAAAGGCCCTTCTTTGACCCACCCCCACCCCACCCCCACCCCAGTGGTAAGCTTCCAGGCCCAGACTGTAACCAGTGGGACAACACAGCCATCTTCAGGCCTAAATTAGAAGCAAGACTACCAGCCTTTTGCATATAGTTCTAACAGAATCCTTCCAATTTGACATTTAGCTTCTCTACTTTGAAAAGTAGTCTTGCCGGGTGTGGTGGCACACATCTTTAGGTGGATCTTTGTGAGTTCAAGGAGAGCCTGGTGTACACCAGGAGTTCCAGGCCAGCTGGGACCCTGTCTCAAAATGCAAAAAAAAAGTAGTTTCATGTTTTCTATCTGCCCAAGTGTTTGTGTGTGTGTGTCTGTGTGTGTCTGTGTGTCTGTGTGTGTGTTTCTGTGTCTGTGTAATAGCATGAGATCTAATTGATTGTTCCTCCCACAGTTTTAGATTTCTGAGACTTGTCCAGGGAGAAGATTTTTTTTATGAACATGCAAGAAGCACATTAATAGCAGTAGCTTAGCCTAAATATAAGTCAGCTCTGTTTGATCTAAAGAATTATGATGGCAGGCTATGGGGTGGGTTTTGTTGTTGTTGTTGTTGTTGTTGTTCACAGGTCATTCACCTGCATTGCTCTTTGTGTTCAGGGTTGCTGGGCTATCTGGGGTCTTTCATGCTTCCATGAAATTTTTAAGATTTCCCCCCAATTCTATGAATTGTGTCACGGTAGGATTCTGATTGGGATTACATTGAATCTCTTTATTACTTTGGGTAGGATGGTAATCTTTAATATATTGATTTTTCCAATCTATGAGCATGGGAGGTCCTTCAATATTCTGGTGTCTTTCAATCAGCAATTTTTTTGTCTTTTCAAAACAGGGTTTTCCTGTAGCCCCAGCTGTCCTGGAACTCACTCTTTATACCAGGCAGCCCTTTAACTCACAAAGATCCGCCTGTCTCTGCCTAGGTTTAAAGGTGTGCGACACCACGTCCAGCTTTTTCTGGTGTCTTTCAAAAGTTTCCAAAACTTACTTGAAAAGTTCATTGTAGATTTATTTATTTATTTATTTATTTATTTATTTATTTACTTACTTATTTATTTATTCATTCATTTACTTTGGAAGCAGAGTCTCCCTGTAGCCCCAGCTGGCCTGGAAATCCTTATGGAGGAGGTCTGGCTGACTTTCATGTCACAGTGACCAACCAGCTGGAATTAAAGGCAGGGGTCATCATGCCTTGCTATGGCTATTTCTGTATTTTTTATTATTTATTTATTTATTTAGTTAGTTAGTTAATTTGTGTGTGTGTGTGTGTGTGTGTGTGTGTGTGTTTGTGTGTGTTTGAAAAACAATTTCCCTGGAGCCTCAGCTGGCCTGGAACTCTGTATGTTCAGTGGGCTGGCCTGGAACTCAAGAGAGTTCCTCTGGAATTCTGGGATTAAAGGCCTGAGCCTTCTGGTAAAGTGACTTGGAGGCCCCCTTAAGGGTCAGAGGTGTCCATACCACATACCAGGCCAGCAGTCTGTGTAGGTCCCATTTCTGTACATTTTTAGGCCTAAGACAACCACCTCCATCTTTTCAGGTCATTAGGGAAAAACAAAAACAAAAACAAAAAAAAGAAAATAAAAGAAGAAAAGAAAGCAGAAAACAGGGGAAAAAAGAAAAAAAAATGGAAGCTCAGTCACGGGTGCCACACCCCTGCCGCTTCCTTGGTTTTCATTTGCACAGTGGCTGGCATGTCAGGATGATGTCCTATATCAGCATAAAAGAAAAGTAATAAATTACTGAAATATATTTTTTTTTTGGTTTTATGTGTACGAATGTATTACCGTGTTTTACCTTGGAAGGCCTTTGAAAAGACATATGTGTACAGTTTCCTCTCCCTTTGGTGTCCATAAGGGTGTACGGAATTTCAGTGTTGCTTCTCCTGCACAGTTCCCAAATGGTTTGTTTTATATTCTAAGTTCCATTCCTTTGCTCACATAAAGGCAAGCCTCTAAATATTGGCTATCACAATATCTTCAAAAGTGAGATGTTTGTTTAGTTATGTACTATCCAAAATGAAGAATTATTTTTAGTGGTTCACAAATGTAACATTATTTAATTCTTGGCCATGATTGTCATTAAAAAAAAGACGTGTATTACATGAAAAACAAAACAAAATCACAGAAGGTATTTGAAATATTTATTTAAATAGATGTTCAAAATTATGAACTAGATGTTTTTAAATTTATGCCTAATAATTTTGCAGTGTAGAATATGTCCCTTCTCCCATTTCCTTCTGCTATTGGGCTGATGTGCTTATTAAAATATTTTTTGAAAGCTGGGTGTGGTGGCACATGCCTTTAATCCTAGTACTTGGGAGGCAGAGGCAGGCTGATCTTTGTGAGTTCAAGGCCCGCCTGGTCTACAGAGTGAGTTCCAGGACAGCTGGGGCTACAGGGAGACCCTGTCTCAAAAAGACCAAAAAAATTTTTAGACACGATAAAAGTTAATATAATTAGATTTAATTTTAAAGAAATAAAAGTAGAAAACTTTTTTGTGTGTATTTCTGACCTATCTTCAGATTTCTAAGTCGTGTTCAGGATGATTGTATCTATGAACATGTATGAAGGACATAAGAGCAGTAGCTGAGCCTACGTGTATTTAGGTAGGTCAACTTCATATTGTGCTCTTCCTGAGGTCCTCCTCCTGTATGTTCTGAGCTTAGAATCATTGATAAGAATCGGAAGTTCCATCCGTGCTTTAACCTTGGAGATTTTTTTTAGACTTTGTATTTATTTATTTACTTATTTACTTAAATATTTATTCATTTATTTACCCCCACCCTTTCTTTTTTATTTGGTTTTATGTGTACCAATGTATTACCTTGTTTTATCTTTGTAGGCCTTTTTAAAATACATTTTTTGATTTATTTATTTATTTATTTATTTTTATGTGTGTGAATGTACTGTCTGCATGCATGTTTGTGCACCTGTGTCCCGCAATACTGCGGAGATCAGAGGCAGGCGTCAGATTCCACTGGAACTGGAGTTAATGATGGTTCTCAGCCGCCATGTAGGTGCGGGGGATCTAACCCGGCACTCTTAACTGCTGAGCCATCTCTCCAGCCCCTTTGCTAGGAATTTGAAAAGACATATGTGTATAGCTTCCTCCAACTGTGGTTCCCATAAGGCTGTTGCGGTCAGGATTTTCCACATGGACATATGGGCGGATTTTGTTTTGTTTGATTTTTTGGGATGATTTGGTATCAGTTATACTCTTTTTCTTTTTCTTTTTTATTTTTGTGACAGGGGTGCACTCTCATACATGAGGGCTATATACTCGTACATATGCATAAAAGTAATAGATTACTGAAATACTCCCTATGGATACCAACCAGGTTGACCTTGAACTCACAGTGTTGAGCCTGTCTTTGCCTCTGGGTGCTGGAATTGAAGGAAGTTGTGGGCAACCATGCCCCCAGCTATGGCTTTTTTTTTTTTTTTGGTCGTTTTGAAAAGTGCTTTTCTGTAGCCCCACCCAGCTGGCCTGGAAATCTCTAAATTTTAAATTAATATAGTTTGAATAAATTTTAAATGAATTTATTTTATTTATTTACATTTTTTTTTTGGTCTTTTTGAGACAGGGTCTCCCTGTAGCTCTGGCTGTCCTGAAACTCTCTTTATAGACCAGGCTGGCCTTGAACTCACAAAGATCCACTTTCCTCTGCCTCCCAAGTGCTAGGATTAAAGGCCTGCACCACGACATGCCCGCCCGGCCTTTCAGTTTTAAAGATGATATTTAGCCTCTCTACTTTGAAAAGTAGTCTCACTGGGTGTGGTGGCACACGTCTTTCAGTGGATCTTTGTGAGTTTAAGGCGAGTCTGGACTACACCGTGAGTTCCAGGCCAGCTGGGACCCTGTCTCCAAAAGCCAAAAAAAAAAAAATAGTAGCTTCTATCTGCCCGTGTTTGTGTGTGTCTGTGTGTCTGTGTAAAGGCATGAGATCTAATTGAGTGTTCCTCCCACAATTTTAGATTTCTGAGATCTGTCCAGGAAGAAGATTGTGTTTATGAACATGGAAGAAGCACATTAATAGCAGTAGCTTAGCCTAAATATAAGTCAGCTCTTTTTGATCTAAAGCAGTATGATGGCAGGCTGTGGGGTGGGTTTTTTTTTT
This sequence comes from Rhizomys pruinosus, assembly GCA_009823505.1. Lineage (NCBI taxonomy): Eukaryota > Metazoa > Chordata > Mammalia > Rodentia > Spalacidae > Rhizomys > Rhizomys pruinosus. The sequence goes on along the minus strand of VZQC01011025.1, from coordinate 865,649 downwards.
GTTGTTGTTCATAGGGCCTCCACTTCCATTGCTCTTTGTGTTCAGGGTTGCTTGGGCTATCCACGGTCTTTCCTGCTTCCATGGGAGTTTTGTTATTTTTCCCCCCAATTCTATGAAGTGTGTCATGCTTGGATTCTGATTGGGATTACATTGAATCTCTTTATTACTTTGGGTAGGATGGTCATCTTTACTATATTGATTTTTCCAATCTATGAGCATGGGAGGACCTTCAATATTCTGGTATCTTTCAATCAGCACTGTTTTTTTATATTTTTTAATTAATTTTATTTATTTCTGTATGTGTATGAATGTACTTTCTGCATGCAAGTTTGTGCACCAGTGTGGTGCAATGCCGTGGAGGTCAGAAGAGGGTGTCGGATTCCCCTGGAACTGGAGTTTGAGTTTCAGACGGTTCTCGGCCTCCATGTGGGTGCTGGGGATCGAACCCGGGTCCTCAGTAAGAGTGGTCGGCGCTCTTAACCGCTAGACCATCTATCCAGCCCTGTGAACTTATTCTTAACTCCACTAACTGGCTTTACGAAAAGCAGTGAATGTTAAAGCTGTTTAGTGCTAGTCCCCTCAGGGATGCAGACTTTGTACTGCCAGGAGAAATAAGCTCTAGACTACATAGGAGATTCATGTCTGTAACACTATATACATTCTTGTCCTAGTTATGTGAGAGTTTTTCTGTTCTGCTCAATCTAGCTGTTTTATCAACCTGTGGCCACAGAGGTTTGTAGGGAAGGGGTCAGACTTCACTGAACATCTAAGAACTCTCGTTTCTAAACTTTGTTAACAGTGTAGCATATTTTTCTGGTGTCTTTCAAAAGCTTCCAAGACTTGCTTGAAAATTTCATTGTAGATTTATTTATTTATTTATTCATTCGTTTATTCATTTCTTTGGAGGCAGGATTTCCCTGTAGCCCCAGCTGGCCTAGAAATCCTTATGGAGGAGTGCTGGCTGATTTTCATATCACAGTGACCAACCGGCTGGAATTAAAGGCAGGGGGCATCATGCCTTGCTATGGCTAATTCTTTATTTTTTTATTATTTATTTATTTATTTATTTATTTATTTATTTATTTATTTTGTGTGTGTGTGTGTGTGTGTGTGTCTTTGTTTGAAAAGCAGTTTCCCTGGAGCCCCAGCTGTCCTGGAACTCTGTATGTTCAGAGGGCTGGCCTGGAACTCAAGAGAGTTCCTCTGACACGCTGGGATTAAAGGCCTGGGCCACTCCATTTGCTAGACATGCAAGACAGCTGCTTCTGGTAAAGTGACTTGGAGGCCCCCTTAAGGGTCATAGCTGTCCATACCACATACAAGGCCAGCACTCTGTGTAGGCCCCATTTCCGTACAATTTTTAGGCCTAAGACAGCCTCTTCCATCTTTTCTGCTGTTCTGGTCCTTAGGTAAACCAAACCAAACCAAACCAAAGTAAACAGAAAACGGGGGAAAAATGGAAACTCAGCCATGGGGCTGAAATTAAAAACAGATGGCACCATGCCTGGCTATGACTATTTCTTTATTTGTGGTTTGTGTGTATGTGTATGTGTGTGTGTGTGTGTGTGTGTGTGTGTGTGTGTGTTTGTGTTTGTGTATTTTAAAGGCAGTTTACCTGTAGCTTCAGCTCTCTGAAACTCTCTATGGTCAGCAGACTGGCCTGGACCTCAGAGAGTTCCTCTGGGATTAAAGGCCTGAGCCACTTCATTTGTAAGACAAGAAAGACATCTGCTTCTGCTAAAGTGACTTGGAGGTCCCCTTAAGGGTCAGAGTTGTCCATACCACATACCAGGCCAGCAGTCTGTGTAGGCCCCATTTCTGTACATTTTTAAGACACATTTTAGTACACATTTAAGAAAACTACCTCCATCTTTTCGGGTCATTAGAGAAAAACAACAAAAAAAAAAAGAAAAGAAAAAAAAAGAAAAGAAAACAGAAAACAGGAAAAAAAAAGAAAAAACCGAAGCTCAGTCAAGGGTGCCACCCCCTGCCTCTTCCTTTTTTTTCATTTGCATAGTGGCTGGCCTGTCAGGATGATGTCCTATATCCACATAAAAGAAAAGTATAAAATTACTAAGATAGATTTTTTTATGTGTACGAATGTATTACCATGTTTTATCCTGGTAGGCCTTTGAAAAGATATATGTGTTCAGTTTCCTCCCCCTTTGGTGTCCGTAAGGCTGTATGGAATTTCAGTGTTGCTTCTCCCGAGCAGTTCCAAAATGGTTTGTTTTATATTCTAAGTTCCATTCCTGTGCTCACCTCCTCCTCCACCTCCTCTTCCTCTTACTCCTCTTCATATTCCTCCTCCTCCAACTCCTCTTTATCTTCCTCCTCCTCTTCATCTTCCTCCTCTTCCTCCACCTCCTCCACGTGCTCTTCCTCTTCCTCCTGCTCCGACTATTCCTTCTCCTCCTCTTCATCTTCCTCCTCCTCTTTTTCTTCCTCTTTCTCTTCTTCCTTATCCTCTTCTTTTTTTCTTTTTTTTAAATTTTATTTATTTCTGTATGTGTATCAATGTACTGTCTGCATGCAGGTCTGTGCACCCGTGTCGTGCAATGCCGCGGAGGTCAGAAGAGGGTCTCGGACTCCCCTGGAGCTGGAATTCCCCTGGAATTGGAGTTTCAGATGGCTTTCAGCCGCCATGTGGGTGCTGGGGATCGAACCCTGGTCCTCTGTAAGAGTGGTCGGTGGGCCTAACCGCTAGACCATCTCTCCAGCCCCTTCCTTATCCTCTTCTACCTCCTACTCCTTCCCCATCTCCATATCCTCCTCTTCCACCTCCTCCTCCTCCACCTCCTCCCCCACATCCTCCTTCACCTCCTCCTCCTCCTCTTCCCCTTCCATCTCATCCTCCTCTTCCTCCTCATCCTATTCCTCCTCCTCTTTGTCTTCCTCCTCCTCCTATTCCTCCTCCTCTTCCACCTCCTCATCCTCCTCTTCCACCAACTCCTCCTCTTCTTCCTCCTGCTCCTCGTCTTCCATGTCGTCCTCTTCCTCCACCTCCTCTTCGTCTTCCTCCTCTTCATCTTCCTCCTCCACCTCTTCTTCCTCTTCCTCTTCCTCCACATCTTCTTGTTCTTCCTCCTCTTCCTCTTCCTCCTCCTCCACCTCCTTCTCCTCTTTGTCTTCCTCCTCTTCCTCATCCGTCTCCTCCTCAACCTCCTCCTCCTCCCCCTCTGCTTTCTCCTCCTCCTCCTCTTCCTCCTCCTCCTCTTCATATTCCTCCTCCTCCTCCACCTCCTCTTCATCTTCCTCCTCCTCCACCTCTTCTTCCTCTTCCTGTTCCTCCTACACATTTTCCTGTTCTTCCTCCTCCTCCTCTTCCTCCTCCTCCACCTCCTCCCCTTGCTCCTCCTCTTCGCCCTCCTCCTCTTCCTCTTCATATTCTTTTTTTTATTAATTTTATTTCTGTATGTGTATGAATGTACTGTCTGCATGCAAGTCTGTGCACCCGTGTCGTGCAATGCTGCGGAGGTCAGAAGAGGGTCTCGGATTCCCCTGGAACTGGAGTTCTCCTGGAATTGGAGCTTCAGACGGTTCTCAGCCGCCATGTGGGTGCTGGGGATCGAACCCGGGTCCTCTGTAAGAGTGGTCGGTGCTCTTAACAGCTAGGCCATCTCTCCAGCCCCCTCTTCATCTTCTTCCACATCCTCCACCTCCTCCTACTTTACTAACTACTCCTCTTCATCTTCCTCCTCCTCTTCATATTCCTCCTCCACCTCCACCTCTTTTTCCTTTTCCTCTTCCTCCTCTACTTCTTCCTGTTCTTCCTCCTTCTCTTCTTCCTCCTCTTCCACCTACTCCTCTTCCTCCTCCTCTTCCTCTTTTTCTTCCTCCTCATTCTCCACCTCCTCCTATTCTACTCCCTCCTCTTCTTCATCTTCTTCCTCCTCTGCCTCTTCCTACTTCACCTCCTCCTCCACCTCCTCCTCCTCCTCCTCTTCCACCTCTTCCTTCTCTTCCTCCTCTTCCTCCTCTTCCTCATCTTTGTCTTCCTCCTCATCTTCCAAATCCTTCTCCCCTTCCTCCTCCTTCATAGATTTGTAGCTTCATAGGATAATCCTCTTCCTCCTCTTCACGTTCCTCCTCCTTCATAGATTTGTATGTTAATAGGATCCTCCTCTCTTCTTCCTCTCCGTCCTATTTCTCCTCCTCCCCTTAGTCTTCCTCTCTCTTCTTGCCTCCTCCTCCACCTCCTCATCCTGCACTTGGTCGTCCTCCCTCCTCCACCTCCTCCTCCACCTCCAACTCCACCTCCTCTTCCTACTATTCCTCCTCATCTTCTTCCTCCTCCTCTTACTCTGCCTAATCCTCCTATTCCTCCTCTTCCTCCCATTCCTCTTCCTGCTCCTCTTTTTCCACCTCCTCCACCTGCTCCTCCTCCTCTTCCTGCTCCTCCTCCAAATACTCCTCCACCTCTTGCTTCTTCTCCCATTCCGCCTCGTCCTCCTCCTCTTCCTCCTCCTCTCCTGCCTCCTCCTCTTCTTCGTCTACCTCCTCCTCATCAAGCACCTCCCCTTCTCTTTATGTTCTGCCTCTTCCTCCTTCTCCTCCTCCTCCTCTCTGCTTCCCCCTCCTCCTTCTCTTCCTCCTATTCTTCCTCTTCCTCTTCATCTTCCTCCTCCTCATCTTCCACCTCCTCCTCCGCTACCTCTTCCTCCTTCTGCTCTTCCATTATGTTCGTAGATTTCTAGGTTCATAGGTTCCTACACCTCCTCTTCATCTTCCTCCTCCTTCTCTTCATCTTCCTCCTACTTATCTACCTCCTCTTCGTCTTCCACCTCCTCCTCTTCCTCCACCACCTCCTCCTCCTCATCTTCCTCCTCCTTCATAGATTTGTAGGTTAATAGGATCCTCTCTCCTCCTCTTTTTCATCCTCCCCTTCATCTTCTTCCTCTTCCTCTTCATCTTCCTCCTCCTCATCTTCCACCTCCTCCTCCGCTACCACTTCCTCCTTCTGCTCTTCCATTATGTTCATAGATTTCTAGGTTCATAGGTTCCTACACCTCCTCTTCATCTTCCTCCTCCTCCTCTTCATCTTCCTCCTTCTCATCTACCTCCTCTTCGTCTTCCACCTCCTCCTCTTCCTCCACCACCTCCTCCTCCTCGTCTTCCTCCTCCTTCATAGATTTGTAGGTTAATAGGATCCTCTCTCCTCCTCTTTTTCCTCCTCCCCTTCATCTTCTTCTTCCTCCTCTTCATCTTCGTCCTCCTCCACCTCCTACTCCTTTTCCTTTTCCTCCTCCTTTGTAGATTTGTAGATTCATCAGTTCTTCATCCTCCTCCTCTTCCTCCTCCTCATCTTCCTCTTCATCTTCTGCCTCCTCCTCCTCCTCCACCACCTTCTCCTCCTCCTCTTCTTCTTTCCCTTCCTTCATAGATTTGTAGGTTATTGGATCCTCCTCCTCTTCTTCCTCTCCCTCCTCCTCTTTCTCCTCCTCCCCTTCGTCTTCCTCCCTCTTCCTGCCTCCTCCTCCACCTCCTCCTCTTCCTCCTCCTCTTCGTCTTCTTCCTCTTTACCTCCTTCTCCACCTCCTCTTCTTCTTCCTCCTATTCTCCTTCCTCGTCGTCTTTCTCTACCTCCTCTTCCACCTCCTCCTCCTCTACCTCCTCCTCTTCCACCTCCAACTCCTCTTCTTTCTCCTCATCCTCATCTGCCTCCTCCTTCACCTCCTCCTACTCATATTCTTCCTCCTCCTACTATTCCTCCTCTTCCTCCTATTCCTCCTACTCCTCTTCGTCTTCCGCCATCTCCTCCTCCACCTACCCTCCTCCACTTCATCTTCCTCCTCCTTCACATCCTCCTCCTCCCCTTAAAACTCATCCTCCTCTTCCTCCACCTCCTATTCCTCCTCCTCTTCCACTTCATCCTCCTCTTCCACCACCTCCTCCTCTTCGTCTTCCTCCCCCTCCACCACCTTCTCCTCCTCCTCCACCTCCTCCTCCATAGATTTGTCTGTACATAGGATTTTCCTCCTCTTCCTCTTCCTCTACTTCCTCCTCTTCCTCCTCCTCTTCCTCCTCCTCTTCCTCCTCCTCCACCTCCTCCTCCTCTTCCACCTCTTCCTCCTCCTCTTCATCTTTCTCTTCCTCCTCTATCTCCTCCTCCTCCTCCTCTTTGTCTTCCTCCTCCTGCTCCACCTCCTCCTCCTCTTCTACCTCCTCCTTGTGCTCTTCGACTTCCTCCTCCTCTTCCTCCTCCTCCTCTTTATCTTCCTACACAATCTCCTCCACCTCCTCCTCCTCTCTGTCTTTCTCTTCATCTTCCTACTCCTCCACCTTAATCTCCTCCTCATCCACCACATCTAGCTCCTCTTCCTCCTCCTCTTCTTCCTACTCCACCTTTTACTCCTGAGCAGAACAGAAAAACTCTCTCATAACTAGGTCAAGAATATATATAGTGTTACAGACATGGATTTCCTATGTAGTTTAGATCTTGCCCCTCCTGGCAGTACAATGCCTGCTTTTCTGAGAGGACCTGCACTAAACATCATTAACATTCACTCCTTTTCTGAAGCCAGTTAGTGGAGTTAAGAATTCATTCACATGACAGCAAGTAAACAAGACAGAAGGCTTCCTGAAATCCACAAGTCTATCATGAGATCAAGAATAGCTATTGGAAGAATACCTTTTCCAGTGAAGCCTTTATCGGGAAGACTCAATGGAATGAATTTTCCTTTGTCCTTGGCACTAAAGACCAAAAATCGCTACCTCAGCTGACAAACCAACCACTGAAGTGTGAGGGATTCAGCAGTAGTCATGGTGAGTGCCCACTGTGATGTCAAAGTTCTAAGGCTCATGCCACAATAAACAAAGCACCACGTGTTGTTTTTTTCTTGATGTTCTTACATATTTTCAGTTTTCAAAACAATTTTGGAAAAAAGTTTTAGGTTCTGAAGCCATTGTGAGCAATCAGAGAGATCTTAATACTATTTTTATGGGTTCAAATCAATAGTAAGCTGTATCACAAATCTTAGTACAAACTTAACCAGATCTTCAGAGCCATTTTTTGTTGCTCACTCCACATCCTCCTCCACCTCCTTCTCTTCCTCCACCTCCTCCTCCTTCATAGATTTGTCAGTTCATAGGATCCTCCTCTTCCTCTTCTTCCTCTTCCACTTTGTCCTCTTCTTCCTCTGCCTCTTAGTCTTCCTCCTCCTCCACCACCTCCTCCTCTTCTTCTTTCTCCTCCTCCTCCACATCCTCTCCTCTTCCACAAACTCCTCCTCCTCTCCTCTTCCACCTCCTCCTTTTCTTCTTTCTCCTCATCCACATCCTCCTTCACTCCTCCTCCTCTTCCTCTTCCTCCTCCTATTCCTCCTACTCTCTTCGTTTTCTGACTCATTCTTTTCCACCTCCTCCTCCTCTTCCTCTTTGTCTTCCTCCAAAAACTCATCCTCTTCCTCCTTTTCCTCCTCCTCTTTTTCCACCTCCTCCTCCTCCTCTACCTCCTCCTCCTTCTTCTCTTCCTCCTCCTTCACAGATTTGTCAGTTCATAGGTTCCTACTCATCCTCCTTTTCCTCTTCTTCCTCCTCCTCTTCATTTTCCTCCTCCTCAACTACCTCTTCCTCCTCTTCATCTTCCACGTCATCCTCCTCCACCTCCTCCTCCTCTTCATCTTCATCCTCCTTTATAGATTTGTAGATTAATAGGATCCTCCTCTCTTCTTCCTCTCCCTCCTCCTCTTTCTACTCCTCCCCTTCATCTTTCTCCCTCCTTCTGACTCCTCCTCTTCCACCTCCTCCTCCTCTTCCACCTCCTCCTCCTCTTCCTCCTGTTCCTCCTCATCCTCCTCATCTTCCTCCTCCTCCTATTCCAACTCCTCTTCCTCTACCTCCTCCTCTTCCACCTCCTCCTCCTCTTCTCTTCTTTCTCCTCCTCCTCATCCTCCTCCTTCTTCTCCTGCTCCTCATCCTCTTTTTCCTCCTCCTCTTCCTAATTCTCCTATTACTCTTCCTCCTATGACTCCTCCAACTACTCCTCCTCCTCTACATCTTCCTCCTCCTCCTACACTTCCTCCTCCACCTCTTGCTCCTCCTCCCCTGCCAATTCGTCCTCCTCTTCCTCCTCCTTCTCCACCTCCTCCTATTTCATGGATTTGTAGGTGCATAGGATCCTCCACCTCCTTTTCCTCTTTTCTTCCTCCTATGCCTCCTCATCTTCTCATCTTCCTCGTCTTGCTCCTCCTGCTCCACCTTTTTCTTCACGTCCTCCTCCTCTTCTTCCACCTCTTTTTCCTCTTCCTCATCCTCCTTTTCATCCTCTTCCTTCTATTCCTCCTCCTTCTCATCTTCCACCTCCTCCTCCTCCACCTCCTCCTCCTTGTCATCTTGCTCCTTCTACTCCACATCCTCCTCAGCCTCTTTCTCCTCCTGCACCTCCTCCTCATTCATAGATTTGTAGGTTCATAGGATTCTCCTCCTCCTCTTCTTCCTCTTATGCTTCCTCCTCCTCTTCCTCCTCCGACTCTTTATCTTCCTCCTCCACCTCCTCCTCCTCTTCCACCTCCTCCTCCTCTTCTTCTTTCTCCTCATCCTCCACCACTTCCTCCACCTCCTCCTCCAACTCCTCCTCCTCTTCCACCTCCTAATTTTTTTCTTTCTCCTCCTCTTCCTTCTCCTTCACCTCCTCCTCCTATAACTCCTCTTCATCTTCTGAACCTTCCTCTTCCACCTCGTCCTCCTCCTCTTCCTCTTCCCCCACCTCCTTCCTCCTCTACACCAGTAAGGAAGTAAAGATTGCTGAGAAACATATTAAAAATATTCATCATCGCTAATAATTAAGGAAATGGATATTAAAACCACACTAAGGTATCATCTCATTCGAATAACACTACCCAAGATCAAGACAACAAATGCCACCAAATGCTGGAGAGGTTTTATTGAAAGGGGAACACTCATCCCCTGCCAGTGGGAATGTATACTAGTACAACCACTGTGGAAAGAAGTGTGGAGAACCATTAAAAAATTCAAAATGACCCTATCACCTGACACAGCCATACCAATCCTGGGTATATACACACAAGACACATCTTACCATAAAGATATAAGCACAGCTATGTTTATTGCATCTCTATCACTATAGAAAAGAGCTGGGTCCAACCCAAATGCCCCTCAACTGATGACTGGGTAACAAAACTGTGGTACACCTACACAATGGAGTTCTATGCAGCATTAAAGAAGACAAAATTCTGAGAGCTACAAAAGAAAAACAAGTCACATACAAAGGGAAACTCATCTCAACTGACTTCTCGCCTCAAACCATGAAAGCAAGAAGAACATGGAGCAAAGCATTCCCAGTGTTAAGGGACTATGGGTGCCAACACAGAATACTATATCCAGCAAAAATGTTGAAGGGAAAGGGAAATATGGCTGAACTGAATTGGAAATTGATGTATGAAATGCACAAAGTATCAATAAAAAATGTTAAAAAAAAGAAAGTTGACATCAAGAGCTTTGCTGGTAAATGGATGGAACTCGAAGCCATTATGCTAATTGAAGTAACATAGTCCCAGAAAAAAAAGCGAATGGTTTCCCTCACTTGTGGATGCTAACACCAAATCCCCAGTTGTCAGGAAAACTGAGCAACTTTATTATTATGTTTCATTGTATCTGAAAGCAACTGTGCTATTCCAATGTGAATATCTTAATGGGCTCGAGAATTGTCTTACCACATGTATTCACACATTGTAATTACCATATATGAATGGAAGATATGTATTCATGGTCTATTCATAATTCTTTTTACCTGTGTGCAAATTTACTGTTGAAATGTGCATCTCTAAATGTGTTTAGGAATTAACCTATAGATGAATTTCAGAATTGGTAGATTTGATTTGTGTGTGAAGTGTATATATGCATATTTTGGAATAATATAAAATTAAAGGGGACAAAATGAGAGAGAGAGAAACAATAAAAACTTAGCCAAACAGTAAAATTATGCATCGAAAAGGTTATAAAAGACTGAGAAAAAGATGCAAGAAGTGACTTAACATATATAACACAGTCCATGAGCTCTGGAAGGGGGGAGGGGGATGTAAGGGGTAGGTATGAATGGGGGCATGAGCCTAGATTTGGTTCAGAAATGTTGAATGAAATGCACTCAATAAAAAATTAATTAAAAAATACATCCCTACAGATGGAGACTAAGGGCCACACCAGATCCCATAGTGAGTGTCAGGCATGGGAAATCTCCCTTGAAGTTTCTGATTAGAGAAGTCCAAGAGACACTCTAAACGTTATAGGCATTCAACTTTACCCTTTATTGCATCTCAAGACTTGAAAGCAAAACTACTAAGTAAGAAAGACATCATATGCTGAGCTTAGGTCTCGTGACATAGAAGAAGTGATCTGTTGCTTACCTGAAAAACTTGACGGCTTTCTCTCATATTTTTAATTTTCTTTGCAAGCTGCCAATGAATAAAAGTCATCAACAGAGCCGGGTGGGGTGGTTCACGCCTATAATCCTAGCACTTGAGAGGCAGGGGCAGACGGATCTTTATGGGTTTAAGGACAGGCTGGTCTACAATGTGAGTTCCAGGACAGCTGGGGCTACAGGGAGACCCTGTCTCGAAAAGACAAAAAAAAAATAGTCACCAACAGTCATTCCCAGCTGTACAGACTGCAAAACACAGGAGTGACCAGTCTGAGGATCTATTCTTATGGTTCAGTATAGTCTTTTTTTTTTTTTTTTGATCTTTTTTGAGATATGGTCTCCCTTTGCCCTTCCTGGCCTGGAACTCAATATGTAGATCAGGATAGCCTTGAACTCACTATGTAGATGAGGATATCATTGAACTCACTATTTAGACCAGGATATCCTTGAACTCACAGAGAACTGATTGCCTCTAACCCCAAATGAGTGCTGAATCAAGTGCCTGTGCTACCATGCCTGGCAATAATATCACTTTTACCTTAACAGAATCTAGTAACTCACTAATTAGACTTATGTCCTGATCAATGGGGATGAAATTGCCCCTGACTCTGGGAATCTAGCTAACAACTAATGGATGGAGATTCAAAGACCCTTGTGGAAAACCTACTACCTACCTTTTTCATAAATTAATATATTTTCAAAGTCTACTCTGAATACTTATTGTTATAGATAGAGTGGCTCTCATCTATCAATAATGAAGCTTCTTTTCTCCAACCCATTGAGGATAATAGGATACTACAGAGATCCACAACTGGTAAAAATGCAGAGAACAAGGGAACTTGATGCAACTGGAATAGTTCCAAAATAACCCCTACACTTGAGCCTCAGGGAACATCACAGAAAAGGGGGTGGGATGAACACATTAGACAAAGGACCAGTTTGCTTGCTGGCAGATGGAATTTTGAAACATGACAATGATGCTGCACTCATGAATTCTCAAGGGTCTGTTTACATGAAACTTCTACAAGACCATATTTATCTACAAGCTTAAGTGGATAATCAAGAATTTTCTAAGTTCTCACCATTAAATGAAGAACCACCATCAATCGATGGTTGAGCGGAGGGAGAATCAGTTTTCTCAAGGGACAATGTCTCTGATAGATTTTCCAATCCTACATTTTCAGGTCTCAAAACATACAAATGTAGTCAATATTAATTGGACTCAGTAGCTATGCATATGCAGCATGGATACACACAGTTACCAGAAAGAAGCAAAGATATCAAGACAGAAATCCTTTTTTCTCAGAACTCTTTAAAGCTATATTTGTAGATGTCATCCATTCAGAAGGGGTAGCCTCTTCGTCCAGATATTCTTTGATGGAAATAACCTGATAGACTTCCTGAAGCTGTGTCTGTATGGTAATTAAAGGTGTATGAAACAGAACTCACAAATTATTTCCTATATTCATTAAGCTCATCACCTAATAACATGGTTCTCTTCTATCAGACTAGGAATATATGACATCGTAACAGAAAATTTCTTACAGCAAAGTATAGAAATATAAGTCAGCCATGCCGACTGAAATAGATCTATACAGTGTCCACAATGATGTGTCTTTTTGATCTAATGAGAGTCGTAAGTGTTAGAGTTCAAGAACCAATTCAGAGAAAGACATATATCTAGGATGCACATGCAGCAATGGCATAATCTCATCTCATTAGCTACTTTTACACATCTAATTCACTCTCACCTATGTCTCTGATGTCTGGAATCTTTTGCTTATATAACTGATATTTATAAAGATGTAGCCAATAACCACCAATTCTAAATTGCAGTTATGGCTAGAAAGTGAGAGTGACCTTTATACTTATTTGTGTCCATGCAGATACACGAAAAGGTTTAGTCTGAAGTCATGGTTATTACTAATTGTTGGCCAGTATAGTATGGTAAGGAATGTGGTGTCTCATTCTGCATACTGTTTCATGCATAAGATTGAGGATGATTATGAAACGATAGGTGACTAATGGAGATACATACTAAAAGGGATAGGTCACTACAAATTAATTTCAATGAAACTAAAGAAGAGTGACCATCTACAACTCTGAGATCTAAATAATTTAATTCAGAATAATCTCAGTGCAGAAGCCATATTTAGTGTGATACTTTAGTTCCAACAAATCAGAGACAGGATCCCTGGGCACTTTATATTGATAACTTCCTCCATGGCTGTGGATAACACTTTGGTTGGGCAGATAAATTGCAAAGTGAAATTAGAGGAGGCTTGTTCAAAGGAAGAAAGAGCAGCCCATGTTGTTTTATTCATCATCTATTTAGTTGTCACAAAGTTAGTTGATTAAGGTGCAAAGATTTGTACACATTCTTTTATCAGAGAAAATGTAAAACAGAAGATAATTGAATTTAGGAAATTCCCAATCACTGGTATATGCTATAGTACATAATAAAGTCTGAGATTCAATGTATGCCAGAGAAATATTTAAGGAGATAATTAATGTGATTTGATTCACATAGTAACAAACCTATATTTTCAAACAAGGCATATTTGATGAGAATGTGAATAGTGATTAAAATGAGGATAACTTTATAAAATATTTCAGCTTGTTTGATTTTTTGGTCTTTTTGAGAAAAGGTCTCCCTTTAGCCCTGGAACTCACTATGTAGACCAGCCTGGCCTTGAACTCACACTGATCTGCCTGCCTCAGCCTCTCAGTGCTGGAATTGAAGGTGTGTACCAACATGCCCAGAAGGTTGTTTAATTTTCAAAAGTGACAATAATTTGTTTACTTATTTGTGGACTGAACATGCCCGACTATGTATGTGGAGATCAAAGGGATATCATGTGTGAATGGTCTAGTGTTTCATGTGGGAATTAGGAACTGAACTCACGTCTTCAGCTTTTTCAGCAAGTGACTCTTACTTGCTGATAAGTGACCCTTCCCATTGGGTCTATATTTCAGCATTAAAAGTAAGATTATAAGAAAGTGCAGTCATTTTAAGAAATAAAGGATGAGCCAGCGTGGTGGCACATGCTTTTAATCCTAGCACTTGGGAGGCAGAGGCAGGTGGATCTTTGTCAGTTCAAGACCAGCCTGGTCTACATAGCGAGTTCCAGGACAGCTGGAGCTACAGGGAGACCCTGTATCAAAAAGACAAAAAATAAAAGAAATAAAGGAGTGGAAATAATTGAACATTAAACAAATGCTTTATACAATTCGCCATGACTTTAAGGCTTCAAAACATGCTTAAAATTCATGTACATCTGTTTGTGGTGGTACATACACATTGCCCTGGAACTTGGCATACTGAAGCAGTTGGATTATGAGTGGATGGCCATCTTGGGTTATGTAGAATGTTCCAAAAATTCCTAAGTTATATAATGAGAAATTCCAGAGCGACCTGGAGCAAATATTGAGATCCTGTATCACCTTTCCCTCAAAGAATAATATATAGTAGCCTATACACTGATAACATGCAATTGGAGAAAACGATACATGGAAACACGTTCACTACAGCTACAAATTTTCTGGGAATAAAGATAACCAAAGACATCAACTATCTCTTTAATAGACATTTTACATCTTTAAGGAAAGAGATTGAGGAAGACAGAAGATGGAACCTCTACATGTGAGGCTCATGAAACAGAAAAAATGGCAAAAAGACTTCCTTACTTGTCTGACTTTTACGTTTCTATTACAAGTTTTCTTGACTCCTTATAATTCCAGTTGTATACAATTACGTATTCAACTCCCTATCATCTTTTTAGAGTGGTCAACTGTGGTAAATTAATCTATATACAAAGTATTTCAAACTTTCACGTGTCCTTGGAAACCTGCACTGAACTATTGTCATGATCCTTGTTGATAATCCACATCCTTGGAACAGAAAAGGTTACACTTGTTCTTTTCTGACTAGAAACCAAGACTCCAACCCTCACACTACAAGCAACGTAGAGCAAACACTAATGCAAACCCATGCAAAAGAAAGGTCCCCTAGATTCCAATACCCAAACTGAAGGCTTTCATTTACCTGAAGTCCCTCAGAGTCTGAGTCCTTTCTGTGTGCAATAAATACGCAGGTATGTAACAGATGGCTGTATTAAAAACAACTGTTTTATTTCACTTCTATTCCTTTTGACCATCACATAGTCATACAATACTTATAGTTGTCTGAATAAAGGTTTATACTAAATGTAATGTGTTCTTATTGCCAAAAATAGGGGAAAAATAAGCAGGAAAAATTAAATCACTCTTACTATTGAGACCCAGATAAAAGCTGGCCTAATTATCCATTGCATTGTCTTCTAAACACATTTATCTATATTTTTAAAGTACAGTTTGTCATAGGTCCATTCTTTCATTTACCCTTACTTTCCTATGTTCTAGAGATCATTTAATATTATTTATTTTGTCTATAAGAGTTTTGTCAATATGTAAGTCAGTGCACCTCATCCATTGAATGATCTAAAACTAGAACTACAGATGGTTGTTAGACAGCACCACCTCATGCTGGGAATAAAACCCCGGTCCTCTTCAAGAGCACGCAATGCTTTGAACCACTGATCCATTTATCCACACCAAGAGAAACCATTAATTTTATTATTATTTTATGTGTATGAGTGTAATATTTGCAATATATATGTGTGTAATACATACATACATACATACATATATATATATATATATATAAAATGCATATATACATCCTCTATTATTTTTGCTACATATAGATACATTTATATATTATACACTGACATCACATATAATGTATATATACATTATGTGTATATACATTATATATACATTATATAATGTCAGAGCATCATGATATATAAATATATCTATGTGTATGGAGCAATAATAATTAAAGAAGATGAAAAGAAATTGAAAAGTGGTAAGACATGGAAAGACTTGGAGGGGGGCTAGGAGGGCTAGAAATAATGCAAATACAATTTTCATAAATGCATGAAAATGTCAAAATAAAATAAAATTTAAAAATTGATTTTAGGTGACCTCTTAATTGATGTATATCATATTAGCTCACATGGATACAACTTATATACTAATTATTAATTCTTATACTAATTGGTATAATTATCATAATTTCACACAAACCTTAATAAAAAAGACTTGGTCTGATGGCTATTTAGTATTTGTGAATCATTAATTTAGGCAGATATGTTTTTAAAACTCCCACAAACTCTCTATTATTCAAGTATGATTTTTCTTCATTCATTAGATTGTTTAACTGAGTTAACATAGATCAGATTTAATTATGCTACACAGAAGTTTCAATAGTTTGATANCCTTGATCAGGAAGTCTCAATGGAATGAATTTTCCTTTGTCCTTGGCACTAAAGACCAAAAATCTCTACCTCAGCTGACCAAACCCAAACACTGAAGTGTGAGGGATTCAGCAGTAGTCATGGTTAGTGCCCACTGTGATGTCAAGTTTCTAAGGCTCATGCCACAATAAACAAAGCACCACGTGTTGTTTTTTTCTTGATGTTCTTTTCATTTGGTTTTCAGTTTTCCAAAACAATTTTGGATAAAAAGTTTTAGGTTCTGAAGAGTTGTGAGCAATCAGAGAGATCTTATCAATATTTTTATGGGTTCAAATCAATAGTAAGCTGTATCACAAATCTTAGTACAAACTCTTAACCAGATCTTCAGAGCCATTTTTTGTTGCTCACTCCACATCCTCCTCCACCCCTCTCTTCCTCCACCTTCCTCCTCTTCATAGATTTGTCTCAGTTCATAGGATCCTCCTCTTCCTCTTCTATCTCTATCCACTTTGTCCTCTTCTTCCTCTGCCTCTTAGTCTTCCTCCTCCTCACCCTCCTCCCTCCTCTTCTTCTTTCTCCTCCTCCTCCACATCCCTCTCCTCTTAACCACCAAACTCCTCTTCCTCTTCCTCTCCTCCACCTCCTCCTTTTCTTCTTTCTCTCATCCACTCCTCCTTCCACTTCCTCCTCCTCTGCCTCTTCCTCCTCTATCTCTCTCTACCTTACTCTCCAGCCACATAAATGTTGTTTAATTTTTTTTTTCCTTCCTTCCTCCTCCTCTTTCCTCTTTGGTCTTCCTCCAAAAACTCATCCTCTTCCTCCTTTTCCTCCTCCTCTTTTCCACCTCCCTCCTCCCCTCTTACCTCCCCCTCCTTCTTCTCTTCCTCCTCCTCATTTTTTTTTTTTTTTTTTTTTTTTTTTTTTTTTTTTTTTTTTTTTTTTTTTCTTCCTCCTCCTCTTCATTTCTCCTCCTCCATCACTACCTTTCCTCCTCTTCATCTTCCACGTCATCCTCCTCCACCCATCCTCCTCCTCTTTCATCTTCATCCTCCTTTATAGATTTGTAGATTAATAGGATCCTCCTCTCTTCTTCCTCTCCCTCCTCCTCTTTCTACTCCTCCCCTTCATCTTTCTCCCTCCTTCTGACTCCTCCTCTCACCTCCTCCTCCTGCTCCTCATCCACCTCCTCCTCCTCTTCCTCCTTGTTCCTCCTTCATCCTCCTCATTTCCTCCTCCTCCTCTTCCAGCTCTTCCTCTTCTCTACCTTCTGATCCCCCTCCTCCCTGTCACCTCCTCCTTCCTCTTCTCTTCTTTTCTCTCCTCTTTTCTCTCCATCATCCTCCTCCTTCTTCTCCTGCTCCTTCATCATCGTTTTTCCTCCTCACTCTTCCTAATTCTCCTATACTCTTCCTTCCTATGACTCCTCCAACTACCCTCCTCCTACATCTTCCTCCTATCTACCTACACTCCTCCTCCACCTCTTGCTCCCCCCGCCAATAGTCGGTCTCCGCTTCCAACTCGATCACACCTCCTTCCGTAAAGTTTGTGGGCTGGGGGAGTGGTTGCTACGGCATAGACCACCTCCTTCCTACTCTTCTGTATAGGGGTCCTCCGCATCGTTCAGGCATCTTCCTGTCCTTTTGCATCTGCTTAGACCACTTCTGTGGTGTACGATCTCGCCCTCTCTTCACACTCTTTTTCCTTCTTCCTCTTATCCTTTTCATCCTGCTCCTTCTAATCCGTCCTCACTTCTCATCTTCACCCTCCTCTCTCCACCCCTCCTCCTTGTCATCTTGCTGTCCTTCTTACTCCACATCCTCCTCAGCCTTTTCTCCCCTTTGCCACCTCCTCCTATTCATAGATTTGTAGGTTCATAGGATTCTCCTCCTCCTCTTCTTCCTACTATGCTTCCCTTCCCTCCTTCCAGCTTCTCTCCGTCCTCGCGACCTTCTCCTGCCGACACCAGCCTCGGCTCAAAGTCTCGTCAGCGGGGGCTCAGATCTCGACCAAACGGTTCCCACCAGATCCGAATCCAAATAGCCAGGACTCTGCAACTCTCTTCATCTCAGTTTGTTTTCTCCCTCCTCTTCCTTCTCTTCACCTCTCCTCCTATTAACTCCTCTTCATCTTCTGAACCTTCCTCTTCCACCTCGTCCTCCTCCTCTTTCCTCTTCCCCACCTCCTTCCTCCTCTACACCAGTAAGGAAGTTAAGATTGCTGAGAAACATATTAAAAATATTCATCATCGCTAATAATTAAGGAAATGGATATTAAAACCACACTAAGGTATCATCTCATTCGAATAACACTACCCAAGATCAAGACACAAAATTGCCACCAAATGCTGGAGAGGTTTTATTGAAAGGGGAACACTCATCCCCTGCCAGTGGGGAATGTATACTAGTACAACCACTGTGGAAAGAAGTGTGGAGAACCATTAAAAAATTCAAAATGACCCTATCACCTGACACAGCCATACCAATCCTGGGTATATTACACCACAAGACACATCTTACCATAAAGATATAAGCACAGCTATGTTTATTGAAATCTCTTCACTATAGGAAAAGAGCTGGGTCCAACCCAAATGCCCCTCAACTGATGGACTGGGTAACAAAACTGTGGTACCACCTACACAATGGAGTTCTATGCAGCATTAAAGAAGACAAAATTCTGAGAGCTACAAAAGAAAAACAAGTCAACTACAAAGGGAAACTCATCTCAACTGACTTCTAGCTTCAAACTATGAAAGCAAGAAGAACATGGAGCAAAGCATTCCCAGTGTTAAAGGGACTATGGGATGCCAACACAGAATACTATATCCAGCAAAAAATGTTGACAGGAACGGGAAAATATGGCTGAATGAATTTGGAAATTGATGTATGAAATTGCACAAAGTATCAATAAAAAATGTTAAAAAAAAGAAAGTGACATTCAGAGCTTTGCTGGTAAATGGATGGAACTCGAAGCCATTATGCTAATTGAAAGTAACATAGTCCCAAAAAAAAAGCGAATGGTTTCCCTCACTTGTGGATGCTAACACCAAATCCCCAGCTGTCAGGAAAACTGGGGAGCAACTTTATTATTATGTTTCATTGTATCTGAAAGCAATGTGCTATTCCAATGTGAATATCTTAATAGGATCTAGAAGTTCTTACCACATGTATTTCACACATTGTAATTACCATATATTAATGGAAGATATGTATTCATGGTCTATTCATAATTCTTTTTACCTTGTGTGCAAATTTACTGTTGAAATGTGCATCTCTAAATTGTTTTTAGGAATAACTATAGATGAATTTCAGAATTGTAATTTTGATTTGTGTGTGACGTGTATATATGCATATTTTGGAACTAATATAAAATTAAAGGGGACAAAAATGAGAGAGAGAGAAACAATAAAAACTTAGCCAAACAGTAAAATTATTGCATCGAAAGGTTATAAAAGACTGAGAAAAAGATGCAGAAAGTGACTTAACATATATACAGAGTCCATGAGCTCTGGAAGGGGGGAGGGGGATGTAAGGGGTAGGCATGAATGGGGGCATGAGCCTAGATTTGGTTCAGAAATGTTGAATGAAATGCACTCAATAAAAAATTAATTTAAAACAATACATCCCTACAGATGGAGACTAAGGGCCACACCAGATCCCATAGTGAGTGTCAGGCAGGGGAAATCTCCCTTGAAGTTTCTGATTAGAGAAGTCCAAGAGACACTCTAAACGTTATAGGCATTCAACTTTACCCTTTATTGCATCTCAAGACTTGAAAGCAAGACTACTAAGTAAGACATCATATGCTGAGCTTAGGTCTTGTGACATAGAAGAAGTGATCTGTTGCTTACCTGAAAAACTTGACGGCTTTCTCTCATATTTTTTTAATTTTCTTTGCAAGCTGCCAATGAATAAAGTCATCAACAGAGCCGGGTGGGGTGGTTTCACGCCTATAATCCTAGCACTTGAGAGGCAGGGGCAGACGGGATCTTTATGGGTTTAAGGACAGGCTGGTTCTACAAGTGAGTTCCAGGACAGCTGGGGCTACAGGGAGACCCTGTCTCGAAAAGACAAAAAAAAACATAGTCACCAACAGTCATTCCCAGCTGTACAGACTGCAAAACACAGGAGTGACCAGTCTGAGGATCTATTCTTATGGTTCAGTATAGTCTTTTTTTTTTTGATCTTTTTTGAGATATGGTCTCCCTTTGCCCTTCCTGGCCTGGAACTCAATATGTAGATCAGGATAGCCTTGAACTCACTATGTAGGATGAGGATATCATTGAACTCACTATTAGACCAGGATATCCTTTGACTCACAGAGAACTGATTGCCTCTAACCCCAAATGAGTGCTGAATCAAGTGCCCGTACACCAAGCCTGGCAATAATATCACTTTTACCTTAACAGAATCTAGTAACTCACTTTAATTGACTTATGTCCTGATCAATAGGGATGAAATTGTGCTTGACTCTGGGAATCTAGCTAACAACTAATGGATGGAGATTCAAAGACCCTTGTGGAAAACCTACTACCTACTCTTTTCATAAATTAATATATTTTTCAAAGCTCTACTCTGAATACTTATTGTTATAGATAGAGTGGCTCTCATCTATCAATAATGAAGCTTCTTTTCTCCAACCCATTGAGGATAATAGGATACTACAGAGATCCACAAACTGGTAAAAATGCAGGGAACAAGGGAACTTGATGCAACTGGAATAGTTCCAAAATAACCCCTACACTTGAGCCTCAGGGAACATCACAGAAAAGGGTGGTGGATGACCACATTAGACAAAGGGCCAGTTTGCTTGCTGGCAGATGGAATTTTGAAACATGACAATGATGCTGCACTCATGAATTCTCAAGGGTCTGTTTACATGAAACTTCTACAAGACCATATTTTCTACAAGCTTAAGTGGATAATCAAGAATTTTCTAAGTTCTCACCATTAAATGAAGAACCACCATCAATCGATGGTTGATGGAGGAGAATCAGTTTTCTCAAGGGACAATGTCTCTGATAGATTTTCCAATCCTACATTTCAGGTCTAAACACATACAAATGTAGTCAATATTAATTGGACTCAGTAGCTATGCATATGCAGCATGGATACACACAGTTACCAGAAAGAAGCAAAGATATCAAGACAGAAATCCTTTTTTCTCAGAACTCTTTTAAAGCTATATTTGTAGATGTCACCCATTCAGAAGGGGTAGCCTCTCTCGTCCAGATATTCTTTGATGGAAATAACCTGATAGACTTCCTGAAGCTCTGTCTGTATGGTAATTAAATTGTATGAAACAGAACTCACAATTATTTCCTATATTCATTAAGCTCATCACCTAATAACATGGTTCTCTTCTTCAGACTAGGAATATATGACATCGTAACAGAAAATTTTTACAGCAAAGTATAGAAATATAAGTCAAACATGCGACTGAAATAGATCTAGACAGTGTTCACAATTATGTGTCTTTTTGATCTAATGAGAGTCGTAAGTGTTAGAGTTCAAGAACCAATTCAGAGAAAGACATATGCTAGGATGCACATGCAGCAATGGCATAATCTCATCTCATTAGCTACTTTTACACATCTAATTCACTCTCACCTATGTCTCTGATGTCTGGAATCTTTTGCTTATATAACTGATATTTATAAAGATGTAGCCAATAACCACCAATTCTAAATTGCAGTTATGGCTAGAAAGTGAGAGTGACCTTTATACTGTATTTGTGTCCATGCAGATACACGAAAAGGTTTAGTCTGAAGTCATGGTTATTACTAATTGTTGGCCAGTATAGTATGGTAAGAATGTGGTGTCTCATTCTGCATACTGTTTCATGCATAAGATTGAGGATTGATAATGAAACCATAGGTGACTAATGGAGATACATACTAAAAGGGATAGGTCACTACAAATTAATTTCAATGAAACTAAAGAAGAGTGACCATCTACAACTCTGAGATCTAAATAATTTAATTCAGAATAATCTCAGAGCAGAAGCCATATTTAGTGTGATCTTTAGTTCCAACAAATCAGAGACAGGATCCCTGGGCACTTTATATTGATAACTTCCTCCATGGCTGTGGATAACACTTCGTGTTGGGCAGATAAATTGCAAAGTGAAATTAGAGGAGGTTTGTTCAAAGGAAGAAAGAGCAGCCCAGTGTTTTATTCATCATCTATTTAGTTGTCACAAAGTTAGTTGATTAAGGTGCAAAGATTTGTACAATTCTTTTATCAAGAAAATGTAAAACAGAAGATAATTGAATTTAGGAAATTCCCAAAATCACTGGTATATGTCTATAGTACATAATAAAGTCTGAGATTCAATGTTATGCCAGAGAAATATTTAAGGAGATAATAATGTGATTTGATTCACATAGTAACAAACTCTATATTTTCAAACAAGGCATATTTGATGAGAATGTGAATAGTGATTTAAAATGAGGATAACTTTTATAAAATATTTCAGCTTGTTTGATTTTTTGGTCTTTTTGAGAAGGGTCTCCCATGCAGCCCCGTGCCTGAACTCACTATGTAGGACCAGCCTGGCCTTGAACTCACATGATTCTGCCTGCCTCAGCCTCTCCAGTGCTGGAAATTGAAGGTGTTGTACCAACATGCCCAGAAGGTTGTTTAATTTTCAAAAGTGACATAATTTGTTTACTTATTTGTGACTGAAATGCCCGGACTATGTATGTGGAGATCAAAGGGATATCATGTGTGAATGGTCTAGTTTTCATGTGGGAATTAGGAACTGAACTCAGTCTTCAGCTTTTTCAGCAAGTGACTCTTACTTGCTGATAAGTGACCTTCCCATGGGTCTATATTTCAGCATTAAAAGTAAGATTATAAGAATGTGCAGTCATTTTTTAAGAAATAAAGGATGAGCCAGCGTGGTGGCACCATGCTTTTTAATCCTAGCACCTTGGGAGGCAGAGGCAGGTGGATCTTTGTCAGTTCAAGACCCAGCCTGGTCTACATAGCGAGTCCAGGACAGCTGGAGCTACAGGGAGGACCCTGTATCAAAAAAGACAAAAAATAAAAGAAATAAAGGAGTGGAAATAATTGAACATTAAACAAATGCTTTATACAATTTCGCCATGACTTTAAGGCTTCAAAACATGCTTAAAATTCATGTACATCTGTTGTGGTGGTACATACACATTGTCCTGGAACTTGGCAACTGAAGCAGTTGGATTATGAGTGGATGGCCATCTTGGTATATGTAGAATGTTCCAAAAATTCCTAAGGTTATATAATGAGAAATTCCAGAGCGACCTGGAGCAAATATTGAGATCCTGTATCACCTTTCCCTCAAAGAATAATATATAGTAGCCTATACACGATAACAGCAATTGGAGAAAACGATACATGGAAACACGTTCACTACAGCTACAAAATTTTCTGGGAATACAAGATAACAAAGACATCAACTATCTCTTTAATAGACATTTTACATCTTTAAGGAAAGAGATTGAGGAAGACAGAAGATGGAACCTTCTACATGTGAGGCTCTCATGAAACAGAAAAAAAAATGGCAAAAAGACTTCCTTACTTGTCTGACTTTTACGTTTCTATTACAAGTTTTCTTGACTCCTTATAATTCCAGTTGTATACAATTACGTATTCAACTCCCTATCATCTTTTTAGAGTGGTCAATGTGGTAAATTAATCTATATACAAAGTATTTCAAACTTTCACCTGTCCTTGGAAACCTGCACTGAACTATTGTCATGATCCTTGTTGATAATCCACATCCTTGGAAACAGAAAAGGTTACACTTGTTCTTTTCTGACTAGAAACCAAGACTCCAACCCTCACACTACAAGCAACGTAGAGCAAACACTAATGCAAACCCATGCAAATAGAAAGGTCCCCCTAGATGTCCAATCACCCAAACTGAAGGCTTTCATTTACCTGAAGTCCCTCAGAGTCTGAGTCCTTTCTGTGTGCAATAAATACGCAGGTATGTAACAGATGGCTGTATTAAAAACAACTGTTTTATTTCACTTCTATTCCTTTTGACACATCACATAGTCATACAATACTTATAGTTGTCTGAATAAAGGTTTATACTAAATGTAATGTGTTCTTATTGCCAAAAATGGGGAAAATAAGTAAGGAAAAATTAAATCACTCTTACTATTAGACCCAGATAAAAGCTGGCCTAATTATCCATTGCATTGTCTTCTAAACACATTATCTATATTTTTAAAGTACAGTTTGTCATAGGTCCATTCTTTCATTTACCCTTACTTTCCTTGATCTTAGAGATCATTTAATTATTATTTATTTGTCTATAAGAGTTTTTCAATATGTAAGTCAGTGCACTCTCATCCATTGAATGATCTAAAACTAGAACTACAGATGGTTTAGACAGGCACCACCTTCATGCTGGGAATAAAACCCCGGTCCTCTTCAAGAGCACCGCAATGCTTTGAACCACTGATCCATTTATCCACCCAAGAGAAACCATTAATTTTATTATTATTTTATGTGTATGAGTTTAATATTTGCAATTATATATGTGTGTAATACATACATATATATATATATATATATATATATATATATATATATATATATATATTATATCCAGTTCACCCAGTCTCTTCAGTTGCTGTGGAGAACAGAAGTGGCAGTTAGATCTCCTTGAACTGGAGTTATGGACCATTCTTAGCACTTATGTGGGTGCTAGCAATTGAACCAAGTCCCTCTGCAGGAATGTTTAATGTTCTTCTCCAAATCTGAGATCATTATTTTATTTTTAAAATTAATGTGGCCTGGAGACTTAGGTCAGAGGTTAGGAGCAGGTACTCCTCTAGAAGAAAAGCTGAGGACAGTTCCAGTAGGTGTGTTGGGAGTTCCCCAAACACCTGTAATTAAAGTTCCTGGGGATATGGCACTCTCTTCTGGCTTTCATTATCACCTGCATTCATGTGCAAATACCCACACCCAGACACACATGCATATATGCATGATTTAAATATAAATTAATAATAAATGTTTCACTTACATTCATCCTGTTATTGTTGTGTCCAATCATTTGGGCACTGGGGGGGGCTCTTTATTCGTCGTCCTGCAGGCAAAAGTCCCCCCTCATTGCTCCCTCACTACACAGTGAGCCTTTTCTCTACCTCACACACACCCCAAAGTCATGGCTATGAATGCCCCTTGGGAAGGAGACCCTTTGGAGGAAGCTGAACAAAAGAGAAGCCCTTGGAAAGCAGAGAGACTGGTAGGGATTCAGGCAAGTTTTGAATGAGTTCCAGGACAGCTGGGGTTACAGGGGGACCCTGTCCCAAAAAGATAAAAAAAAAAAAAAAAAAAGAAAGACTAATGTCCTACAAACCATATATCCCTTAAAGAAAGAGGTTATTTTTACCCAATACATCCAAAGATTTCTGAAAACCCTGGCTGAGTAAGTGGCTGAGTGACAACAGCACAGCTGCAGGACACACACACTAACGGCACTAATAGGGCTACTCAGTATAACAAACACATTTTCTGTATAGTCATGGGGCTTTGGAGCCAATGTTTATAATAATAACAGTAAAAATAATACAAGGGAATAACTAAACAGTTTGAATCTAAACTGATATTAATTAGCAACCCTTTAGAAATGAGAAGAGGTTCATCCTTGAAAGTGATCTCCACAAATATTCAAACAGCTTAGGGTTAAGTTAAAATCTTTCTGGGATGTAATGACTTTAAATTACTAAAAAGCAGCTACATAGATCATGAACTGGCCACTGAGTCAAAATGACAATTTGCCAAGGCAGCATGCTGGGCCTCATCCCTGGGGTTTCAGCTTTACTGCTACATTGGTAAAATTGCCATAGTAGTGTATAAAACTTCCCAAGAAGTCAATCTTGGGAATCACCAAAGATAGCCAAGTAGAGATCAATGGTTTAAATAGATGCATAACATTTAAGGAAATTGAGATAGTAAGAAAATTTTCCAACTGAAAAAGCCCAGACCAAGGACTTTCACTAGAATTATTCCAGAAAACCAGAAGAGCTACAATCAATACTTCTTAAATTTTTCACAAAACTAGAAACAGGGGCAGAACCTCTAAATTCCTTCTATAAACCAGGCCTCACTCTAATACCAAATCCAAGTAAAGACACATCCAAAAAAGGAAACAATATACTCATACCCTTAATGCACATAGACACAAATATTCTCAACAAAATACTGGCAAACCACATACAAGGACACATTAGAAACTCCATTCACCATGATCAACTTGGCATTATTCCAGAGAGGCAGGAATAATTCAATACATGTATCAATAAATGACATAAATCATACAAATGGACTCAAAGACAGAAATCACATGTTTATATCAATAGGTACAAAATAGGACTTTGACAAAATTAAACATGCATTTATGATAAAATTCCTAGTAGGAACTGGACTGAAGGGAACATATCTCAACTTAATTAAAGCTATATACAGCAAACACACAGCCAACATCATTCTATGGCCTAGCATTCCAGTCATAACCTCCAAGAAGCACAAGTGAGAGTCATAGGACCTCCATGGCAATGCCCATGGATTGGGATGAGATGATCCAAAGCTCTGGGATTGGACCCTGGGAGGGGAGGTCACACTGCCTGTATAATCAATTGCAACATTTGAATAAAGCACCATTCTATGTTTGGATTCATACCACCATGTGGCTGTGTGTTGGACTTCTCACACTTGTGCTTCCTGCTTGGCCTGGCCCACTGTAGAAATGGTCTGGTTTATTTTTAATAACTAATGCTAACATCTAAATGTTTTACAGAGGAGAAACTAGTTGATGATGTACCCAACACACCTAATGGAACAAAGATAACAAAGTAAATTTATTAAGGAGGGATACCAGGGACAAGTATACTTAGAAAACAATTTTTTGACATGGTCTCCCTGTAGTCCAAGCTGGCCTGAAGCTGGATATTTGGACTGGTATGGCCTTGAACTCACAGAGATCTGCCTGCCTCTGCCTCCCGAGTGCTGGGATTAAAGTCATGTGCCACCACACCTGGCCTAAGACAGTTCTTAGCTGCCCTGTGGGTGCTGGGAATCAAACTTGGGTCCTTGGCAGTCAGTGCTCTTAACCACTTTCTATGCCCAAATTTCTAGGCCCATACTTTAGTGTTTTGAGGCAGGGTCTCTCACATTTTTGGCTAGGCTGGCCATCAAGCTCCCAGCATCCCCCCATGGCCACCTCCCAAGGCTGGAGTTACAGGCATGTGTGGCCATGACCAGCTTTTACATGGGTGCTGAAGATTTGAACTTGGGTCTTCTTGCTTTCTTTTTTTTCACATAAATTTATTTTTATTTTTTTTAACAAATCTAGACCCATGTTCTCACCCATTCCCCCACCCTGCCAGAGCTCATGCATTCTGCCAAACACGATTTTCATCTCTTTCCCAGTCTTTCTCAACATTCTACATGAGGAAATTGACTGTTTTGAGCAGAAGTTCACTGTTTCAGTCAGTTCTTTGATGCAGTCCTTTATGTTGTTGTTGTTGTTTCCAATATGCGTTATGCCGAACTGCTTTGGACAAAAGCTCAGGGGGCCCTACACAAGAAATACAACCAGGTAATTGACACTAGCATCCACATATGAGGGATACCATTCGTCATTTGTTTTTCTGGGACTGTGTTACTTCACTCAGCATGATGTCCTCCAGCTCAAGCCATTTTCCTGCAGACCTCATGATGCCGTCTTTCTTTACTGCTGCATAGAACTCCATCGTGTAGATGTACCAAATTTTCTCTATAGACTCTTCAGTTGAGGGGCATTTAGGTTAGTTCCAGCTCCTTGTTATTGTGAAGAGAGCTGCAATAAACATGGCCATGCATGTATCTCTGTGGTGGGGTGATTCTTGAGGGTACATGCCCAGTAGTGGTATGGCTGGGTCAGGTGGCAAGTTCATTCCAAGTCTTCCAAGGGTTTATTCCAAGCTCTTCCTGATTTTGTAATGAGCATGTGCATATATCATTTGTTTTCTTGATCCTAGCCAGTCTTATTGGAGTAAGATAATATCTTAAAGTGGTTTTGATTTGCATTTCCTTAATGATTAGTGATGTTGAACACTTCTTAAGATGTTTCTCAGACATCTCTAATTCCTCACTTTTGAAGTCTCTGTTCAGTTCTTTGCTCCATCTATTGAGTGGGTCATCTGTTTCTTTTTTCTTTGTTTTTTGAGTAGTTTATATATTCTGGAAATCAATGCTTTGACAGATGTATCTGCAGTGAAGGTTTCCTCTCACTCTGTGGGATTTCTCTTCACTTCCTTGATTGTTTCTTTTGATGTACAGAAGCTTTTGAGTTTGATGAGGTCCCATTTGTCAATTGTCGACCTTAATTCTTGTGCAGCTGCTGTCTGATTTAGGAAGTCTTTTCCTACGCCTATGTCTTGTAGTCTGCTGCCAACTTTTTCTTCTATCACCTTCAGAGTTTGGGGTTTCACGTTGAGGTCTTTAATCCATCTGGAGTTGACTTTTGTACAGGGTGAGAGGTAGGGGTTTAATTTCATTCTTCTACAAGTGGTGATCCAGTTTTGCCAACACCACTTGCTGAAGATGCTGTCTTTTCTCCATTGTGGCTTCTTGGCCCCCTTGTCAAATATAAGATGGCTGAAATTGTATGTGCTCAGATTTGGATCTTCGGTTTTGTTCCATTGGTCAACAGGTCTGTTTTTGTGCCAGTACCAGGCTGTTTTTATGACTATAGCCCTGTAGTATAGTTTAAAATCTGGTATAGAGATCCCTCCTGTGTAGCTCTTTTCACTCAGGATTGATTTGGCTATTCGGGGTCTTTTGTTTTTCCAAATGAATTTAAGAACTTTTGTTTCCAAGCCTGTGAAGAAACTCTTGGGGATTTTGATTGGGATTGCATTAAATCTATACAAGAGTTTTGGTAAAATGGACATTTTTACAATGTTAATTTTCCCAATCCATGAGCATGGGAGGTTTTTCCATCTTCTGAGGTCTTCTTCAATTTCTTTCTTTAAGGGTTTAAAATTTTTGTTGTAGAGGTCTTTGGTGTCTTTGGTTAGGTTTGTTCCTAGGTATCTTATTGTTTTTGAGGCTATTGTGAGTGGGAAGGTCTCTTTGAATTCTTTCTCCAGTTGCTTGTTCTTGGTGTAAAGAAAGGCCATTGATTTTCTAAGGTTAATTTTGTATCCTGCCACTTTGCTGAAGCTGTTAATCGTTTCTAGGAGTTTTCTGGTGGAGTTTTTTGCATCCCTTAAGTAAACAATCATATCATCAGCAAATAGGGATAGTTTGACTTCCTCTTTTCCAATTAGTACTCCTTTAATATCCTTTTCTTGCCTTATTGCTCTAGCAAGTGTTTCAAGCACTATATTGAAGAGGAGTGGTGATAGGGGGCAGCCTTGCCGAGTTCCTACCTTTAAAGGGAATGTTTCTGTCATTTCCCCATTTAGGATGATATTGGCTGTGGGTTTCCTGTATATGGCTTTGATTACATTGAGGAATGATCCCTCCAATCCAATTCCTTCTAGGACTTTAAGCATGAAGGGATGCTGGATTTTGTCAAAGGCTTTTTCAGCATCAATTGAGATGATGGTGTGGTTTTTGTCTTTGATTCCGTTTATGTGTTTGATGATGTTTATTGATTTTCGTATGTTGAACCATCCCTGCATCTCTGGTATGAATCCAACTTGGTCATGATGGATGATCTTCTTGATGTGGGTCTGTATGCGATTTGCCAGTATTCTGTTTAGAATTTTGGCATCTGTGTTCATGAGGGAGATGGGTCTATAATTCTCCTTTTTAGTTGTATCTTTGCCTGGTTTTGGTAATAGAGTGATGTTGGCTTCATAGAAGGAATTTGGGAGAGTTCCCTCTGATTGTATACTTCTAAACAGTTTCAGAAATAATGGTTGTAGGTCTTTTTGAAATGTTTTATAGAATTCTGCTGTGAAACCGTCTGGGCCTGGGCTTTTTTTAGTTGGGAGGCTTCTTACTACATCCTCTATTTCTTCATATGTTATGGGTCTGTTTAAGCTGCTGGTCTCCTCTTGGCCAAGCTTTGGTGATTCCCAAGATTTCAGATATTCATCCATTTCTTCTAGATTTTCAAACTTGGTAGAATATAGGTTCTTGTAATATTCCCATATAATTTTCTTGATCTTTTCCTTGTCCGTTGTGATATTTCCCTTTTCATCACAGATTGTATTGATTTGGAGTTGTTCCTTCTTTCTTTTTGTTAACTGGGCTAGAGGTCTGTCTATCTTGTTTATTCTTTCAAAGAACCAACTTTTGGCTTCATTGATTTTTTGTATTGTTTTCTTTGTTTCTATTTCATTGATTTCTGCTCTGATTTTTGTTATTTCTTCCTGTCTGTTGCGTTTAGGGTTCATCTGTTGTTGCCTCTCAAGTGCTTTTAGCTGTAGTGTTAGATCATTCACTTGTGCTCTTTCTGTTTTTCTAATGTAGGCACCCAGGGCTATAAATTTCCCTCTTAGGACTGCTTTTAAGGTATCCCATAAGTTTTGTTGTGTTGTATTGTCATTGTCATTCAGTTCCAGGAATGTTTTTATTTCTTTCTTTATCTCTTCCTTGACCCATTCATTATTCAAGAGTGTGTTGTTTAGTCTCCATGTGTTCTTGTAGGCAGGAGGGCTTGTCCTGGTGTTGATGTTGAGCTTCATTGCACTGTGGTCTGACAGGATGCATGAAATTATTTCAATCTTTTTGTATTTGTAGAGGTTTCTTCTGTGTCCCAGGATGTGGTCGATTTTGGAGAATGTTCCGTGGGGTGCTGAGTAGAAAGTGTATTCTCTGGTATTAGGATGGAATGTTCGGTAGAGGTCTATGAGGTCCATTTGGTGTATCATATCGTTCAGTTCAGATGTCTCTCTGTTTATTTTTTGTCCTGTTGACCTATCCAAAGGACTCAGTGGGGTATTGAAATCTCCCACTATGAGTGTGCTGGGGTTAGTCTGTGACTTGTGGTCCTGGAGAATTGTCTTTATAAAGTTTGGTGCACCAGAATTTGGGGCATATATATTCATAATTGTGAAATCTTCTTGGTGGATTGTTCCTTTGATGAAAATGTAATGGCCTTCTTTGTCTCTTCTGATTTCTTTTACTTTGAAGTCTATTTTGTCCGATATTAAAATAGCAACACCTGCTTTCTTTTTGGTACCATTTGCTTGGAATATTTTTTTCCATCCCTTCACTTTAAGGTGGTGCCTGTCCTTGAAGGTAAGATGTGTTTCTTGTAGACAGCATATCGATGGATTCTGTTTCCTAATCCAATCTCCCAGTCTACGTCTTTTGATTGGGGAATTTAGTCCATTAATATTTAATGTTATGACTGATAGGTTTGTGTTGCTTCCTTTTGCCTTATTATCCATCTGCAGTTTTGATTTAGGTTTCTACTGCTGCAGTTTTGCTTTTATTTATTTCTCTTTCTAGGTGCCTGGGGTTGGTTGATCCTTTCTTCTGTTCTTTGAATTGCTTCAAGTATTCTCTGAAGGGTTGTTGTTCCGGACATGCATTCTTTCAAGTTATTTATGTCACGGAAGGATTTTCACTCTCCTTCAACTATAATTGACATTTTTGCTGGGTATAGTAACCTGGGTTAGCATCTATTATCCCTTAACACTGTGAATGCTTTGCTCCAGGTTCTTCTTGCTTTCATAGTTTGCGTTGAGAAGTCAGTTGTAATTCTGATAGGTTTCCCCTTATAGGACACTTGTTGTTTTTCTCTTGTTGCTTTAAGGATTTTGTCTATGTTTTGGGTGCCTAGCATTTTAACTATGATGTGGCGTGGAGAATTTCTTTTCTGATCTTGTGTGTTTGGAGTTCTGTGTGCTTCTTATATTGGTATTGGTTTGTCCTTTTTTAGTTTGGGGAAGTTTTCATCTATTATTCTGTTGAAGATCTGATCAATACCATTTTCTTGGGATTCTTCTCCTTCCTCTATTCCTATGATGCGGAGGTTTGATCTTTTCAAAGTGTCCCACAGCCCCTGGTTGTTCCACTTTTGTGTATTTTTAAATTTTTCTTAATCTTTCCTTGAGGTTTTTAGTTGTTCTGTGTTATCTTCCAGATCTGATATTCTTTGTTCTGCTTCCTCCATTCTGCTTCTGAACCTTTTTCCATTCCTTTCCTCTGGAATGGTTGAGTGTTTGATTTCCTTTTTCATTTCCTCTTCTGATTTCTTTAGTATTTCCAGTTCTTTTTGGAGCTTCTCAATCTCTTCTTGTAGCTCTGTGGTTCGCTGGTTGGTCTCCTTATCTTTTTCAGCATGGGATCTTTTCAGTGTTTCTACTTCCTTCCAGAGCTTGTCATTCTCTCTCTCTAGGTCCTTCTTGAGTTCTTCATGCTCTTTCTTAGTTCTTTGATTTGTTCTTTATAATCTTGTAGTTCTTTAAATATGTTCCCAATTGTGTTTCTGACGTCTGTGGCCTGGGGCATCCCCAGAGGGATCCCACTGCAGGAGTCTTCCATAGGGTTGGTAAAGCTTGGTGCAGGATTATCCTGACCCTTTCCAGTGTTGTCTCTTCTTCGTGATCCAGGCATCTTGGCTTCTCCTTGCCTGTATTCCAATATGAGTCCTAAATTCCTATTCACTGTGTTGAAGGTGCTTTGCTTGCCTCCTTCAGATGCCTCTTCATAATCCCAGTTGGAGGGGGGGAGGGGGCTCTTCAGCCTGGGCCCCGGTACATTCAGCTGGCCTCAAGAGATCTCAGATCACCAGAGTCATGCAAGCCAAACTTTAGTACCGGCTGGGAGGATAACTCCACCCCCACAGTCTTTTGAATACTTTTCTTACGTCTATATTTTGCTTTATGGTCAGATGATACATATGGATAGATACATAAAAGAATATGATAGCAAATCTCTCAGAGTTCAAGGCAAGGCTGAACTACATCACAAGTAACAGGGCAGCTGGTATTATGGGGAGACCCTGTCTTAAAAAGACCAAAAAAATAGAGAGAAAGAATAAATACTCACCATTTTGTTGTCTGCCAGAACCTTCTCACCTTCAAGGATAGTTACTACTTTAAGGTGAACGATGGAAAAATATTCCAAGCAAATGCCACTAATCAACAAACAGGGGCTATAATGCTAATATCTGATAAAGTAGACTTAAAACTAATTGTAAGAGATGAATGGGGTCAATTCATTCTGATAAAATGAACCAAGAGGATGTTCCAATCCAACTCTGGTGTACCCCATTTCATAAAAACAGTAAGGTAGTGCTTTCAGACTCAGAATAATCCCATATATGTAACAGGTGAGGACTTTAGTACCACAGTTTCCAGTGAGAAAAAATATTCCAAGCAAATGCCACTAATCCACAAGCAGGGGCTATAATGCTAATATCTGATAAAGTAGACTTCAAACTAAAACTAATTAGAAGAGATAAATGGGGTCACTTCATTCTGATAAAATGAACCAAGAAGATGTTCCAATCCAAATCTGGTGTACCCCATTTCATAAAAACAGTAAGATAGTACTTTCAGACTCAGAATAATACCATATCTATAACAGAAGAGGACTTTAGTACCACAGTTTCCAATTAGAGAGGTCAACTAGACAAAGAATAAACAGAAAGGCATCCCAATTAAATGATACATCAAATGGGTCTAACAGGTATCAAATATTTAAGCTAAGCATCAAAGAATCTACTAAATATTCAGCAAACCATGGAACGTTCTACAAAACTGACCACATGCTGAAGCCCAATATAAACCACAACAAAGATGAATAAATGAAATAGTTCTATCAAACCACAACAAAATAAAGCTTAAAATTAACATAGAACTGGGCACAGTAGTGCCTGCCTTTAATGCCAGAAATCAGGAGGCAGAGGCAGGCAGATATCTAAGAGTTCAAGACCAGCCTGGTCTACATAGTGAGCTCCAGGCCAGCTAGTACTAAATGGAGACCATGACTCAAAAAGACAAAAGAAAAGAAAGAAAAAAAGAAAAAAGAAGGAAGGAAGGAAAGAGAGAGAAAAAGAATAAGAGAAAGGAAGAGAGAAATTAAGAAATCAACATGGAAAGGAACATGAGTAATAAGAGGAACCGAGGAGATTAAACAACAAAGTACTGAAAGATGAATAGGTAAAAGAAGAAATTAAAAATAGTAGTAAATGAAAAAGGACACTAACTGAAAAAGGACAATGCAAAACCACTAAATCTAAGGAAAATTTAAAATCATTCCTAAG
Organism: Rhizomys pruinosus; assembly: GCA_009823505.1. Lineage (NCBI taxonomy): Eukaryota > Metazoa > Chordata > Mammalia > Rodentia > Spalacidae > Rhizomys > Rhizomys pruinosus. Next base: position 831,758 of record VZQC01011025.1, on the reverse strand, counting down.
AGAATTATTTATGCACATGCTCATTACAAAATCAGGAAGAGCTCAAATAAATGAGTTAACACTGCAACTCAAGTCTCTGCAAAGGCAAGAACAAATGAAACCAGTACCCAGCAGATGAGAAACATTAACAAAAATCAGAGCAGAATTTAGTGAAATAGAAACAAAATAATTAAATGGATCAATGAATCAAAGAGCAAGTTCTTTGATAACATAAAAAGGATAGACCCTTAGCCCACTTAACCTAAAGAAAAAATATCAAATCCAAATCAATAAAATCAAATTTGAAAGGGGCAACATCACAACAGACAATGTAAAGATAAAGAACATTACATACTTTAAAAACCTATACTCTATGAAACTTGAAAACCTAAAAGAAATGGCTATCAAAAATCTTCAGAATCATCAAAGCTAAACCAAGATGAGATCAACAATACAAACAGATGCATAACACCTAATGCAATTTAGACAGTAATAGAAAATTTTCCAGCTAAAAGAGCTCAGGCCAAGATGGATTTACAATAGAATTCTCCCAAACATTTAACTAATATCTACAACCAATATATCTTAAATTATTCAAAAAGAAAGAAATAAAGAAACCCTAAATTCCTTCTATAAAGCAAGCACCAGTCTAATACCAAAAACCAAGTAAAGATACAACTTCCCCCACAGAACTATAGACTCATACCATAATGAAAAACTAAAGCAAAAATTCTCAAAAAAATGTGAAAACCATACACAGGCACACATCAAAATATCATCCACAATGATCAACTCCTCAGTATGCCAGAGAGGCAGGAATAGTTCCAAACATGTAAGACAATAAATGTCATAAATAATATAAATGCACTCAAAAACAAAAAAATCACATGGTTATCTCAGTTGATGCAGTATTGACAAAATTAAACATGTATTTATTTTAAAGTCCTAGCACAAATTGGACTGGAGGGAACATCTAAACAATTAAAACTGTATAAAATAAATCCAATACTATCATTATTCTAAATGGAAAAAATCAGGAACCACACAAATCCTCATTTTATGTATAATACTTGAAACTCTTGCTAGAGCAATTAGACAAAGGAAGGAAAGTACAGGAGTGCTAATTGGAGAACAGGTTAAATTACCCCTTTTACAGATGATGCGACAGTATAACTAAGAGACTAAAAAAATCCACCAGAAAACTCCTAGGAGTGATTAAAACTTTCATATATTTTGCACCATGTGACACTTCAACACTACCAACAGCTAACTACCTGGAATGCAAGAATAGACCGAACCCTCAACTCAAACAAGGCCAAAGTTATTCTGGACCCAACCATTAATGGGCTCTTATGTGCAAGTGGCCTGTTTTGCTCAAGGGATCATGTGTACAGGAGGGTGTGGTAGCAAGTTCCCTGGGGCTTTGAAGGTAACAAAAATAATCTGTGGTCTTATATACCCATTGACATACTAGAAAATGGAGACTAGAAGAATGACAATCAGGGATGAGGTAGGGAGAATGGGATGACCCTGGGAGGAAGAATTGTTGAGATGGTACGGGCAGGGTGGATTGGAAACACTTCTGCTTCCTCATTGCTGAGACACTGGGTGAAGCCAATTTCCCAGATCGGTGAGGGTAGTGGAATGGAATAGTGCCTGGTTCACATGCAATGGGGGAAGGGAGTAAGGAGCCCAGGCAGCCTTAGAGAAGGCCCACTGTGAAGAAGAGGCTAGGGTCAGAGGATCCCAGGAAGTGACCTTACCTTTATGACATCAGTCCAAAAAGAACACAGAATCCTGGTTATCAGTAGCTACAGGGCAGTGGCAACCAGAAACACCTCACTTGTCTTGAAAGACTGGACTGAGCATTATGTTGCTTTGCTGCTTGCGGACGTCTGGAGGCTCAGGCCCCAGAAAACCGATGAATCCAGTGTTTGGAAACTTCTGCAGACACAGGATGCGCGCTCTAGCCCATCATATCTGGCCATTATCCCACAGGGACACACAAGTGACACTGGTCAGTCTAAAGTAGAAAGTTTGTGATCCCTCTGACTTACCCAGTTCATCAGTGTATGTGCGTGAGAGAGAGAGAGAGAGAGAGAGAGAGAGAGAGAGAGAGAGTCAACATGTCAACTGTCTCAGACATGTCAACTGTCTCAGTTTCTATTGTCTCAGACTTGTCCACTGTCTCCAAACCTGTTGTCTCAGACGTGTCCACTGTCTCAGTCCCTGTTGTCTCAGACTTGATCACTGTCTCACTCACTGCCATTTCAAACATGTCCACTGTCTCAGTCTCTGTTGTCTAATAAATGTCCATGGTCTCAGACCCTGTTGTCTCAGACATGTGTATTGTCTCAGACATGTCCACTGTCTCAGTTCCTGTTGTTTCAGACAAGTCCACTGTCTCAGTCCCTGTTTTTTCAGATATATCTACTCTCTCAGTCCCTGTTGTTTCAGACATGTCACCTCTCCCAGTCACCATTGTCTCAGACATGAACATGGTCTTAGTCGCAGTTGTATAAGACATGTCCACTGTCTCACTCCCTGTTGTCTCAGATATGTCCACTGTCTCAGGCCTGGTTGTCTGAGAAGTGTCCACTGTCTCAGTCCTGGTTGTCTCAGACGTGTCCACTGTCTCATTCGCTGTCATCTCAGACAGGACTTCTCCACCGGCGAAGACATGTCAACTGTCTCAGTCTCTATTGTCTCAGACAAGTCCACTATCTAGAACCCTGTTGACTCAGACATATCCACTCTCTCAGTCCCTGTTGTTTCAGACATGTCCACTGTCTCATTCCCTGTTGTTTCACATATGTCCACTGTCTCAGTGCTTGTTGTCTCAGACATGTCCACAGTCTTAGTCCCTGTTCTCTCAGACATGTCCAAAGTCTCATTCCTGGTTGTCTCAGATAGGTCCAGTGTCTGAGTCCCTGCAGTCTCAGACACATCAAATGTCTGATTCCCTATTGTCTCAGTCATGTCCAAGGTCTCAGCACCTGTTGTCTCAGACATGTCCACTATCTGAGTCCTGGTTGTCTCAGATGTGTCCACTGTCTCAGTCTCTGTTGTCTCAGATGTGTCAACTGTCTCTTTCCCTGGTATCTCAGACAGGACTTGTCCACTGGCGAAGACATATCAACTGTCTCAGTCTCTATTGTCTCAGACAGGTCCACTGTCTAGAACACTGTTGATTCAGACGTATCCACTGTCTCAGTCCCTGTTGTCTCAGACATGTCCACTGTCTTATTCCCTGTTGTTTCACACATGTGCACTGTCTCACTGCCTGTTGTCTCAGACGTGTCTACTGTCTCATTTCCTGTTGTTTCACACATGTCCACTGTCTCATACCCTGTTGTCTCAAACATGTCCACTGTCTCATTCCCTGTTGTTTCAGATATATCTTCTGTCTCAGTCCCTGTTGTTTCATACATGTCAACTGTCTGAGTCCCCATTGTCTTAGATGTGTCCACTTTCTAAGTCCCTGTTGTCTCAGACATGTCCACTGTCTCAATCCCTGTTGTCTCGGACGTGTCCACTGTCTCTGTCCCTGTTGTTTCAGATATGTCCACTGTCTCAGTCCTGGTTTTCTCAGATGTGTCCACTGTCTCAGTCCATGTTTTCTCAGATGTGTGATCTGTCTCATTCCCTGTCATCTCAGACAGAACTTTTACAATGGTAAAGACATATCAACTGTCTCAGATCTATTATTTCAGACTGTTATACTGTGTCGAACCCTGTTTACTCTGACATGTCCACTGTCTCAGTCCCTCTTGTCTCAGACATGTCCACTATCTCATTCCCTGTTGTTTCACACATGTCCACTGTCTCAGTGCCTGATGTCTCAGACGTGTCCACTGTCTCATTTCCTGTTGTTTCACACATATCCACTGTCTCAGTCCGTTTTTTCAGAACATATCCTCAGTGCCAATCCCTGTTGTCTCAGACAAGACATGTCCACTGTCTCATACCCTGTTGTCTCAGACATGTCCACTGTCTGACTCCTCGTTATCTCAGATATGTACAGTGTCATCCCCTCTTTGCTTAGACATGCCCACAGACATAGAGCCTGTTCTATCAGACATGTACATTTTCTCAGTCCCTGTTGACTGAGACATGTCCAATGTCTCAGTCTCTGCTGTATCAGACATGTCCACTCTCTAAATACCTGTTGTCACATACATGTCATGTCTGCTACCTCAGACATGTCTACTGTCTCAGTCACTGTTGTCTCATACATGTCCACAGTCTCAGTCCCTATTGTCTCAGACATGTCCAATGTCTCAGTCCCTGATGTCTAAGACATGTGCAGGGTCTCATTCTTGTGGTCTCAGACATGTCCACTCTCTGAATCCCTGTTGTCTCAGACATGTCCAATATCTCATTCCCTGCTCTCTCAGACATGTAAATTTCTGAGTCCCTGTGGTCTAAGACATGTCCACTATCTCAGTCTATGTTGTCTCAGACATGTCCACTGTCTCAGACCCTGTTATCCAAGACAAGTCCACGGTCTCAGTCCATGTTGTCTCAGATATATCTACTGTCTCAATCCCTGTTGTTTTCAGAATTGTCGCCTGTCTCAGTCCCCGTTGTCTCAGACATGACCACGCTCTTAGTCGCAGTTATATCAGACATGCCCACTGTCTCAGTCCCTGTTGTCTCCGAAATGTCCACTGTCTCAGTCCCTGTTGTCTCCGATGTGTCCACTGTCTCAGTCCCAGTTGTCTCTGACAGGTCCATGGTCTCAACCCAAGTTGAATCAGATGTGTAGAATGTCTCAGTCCGTTTTATCTCAGATATATCCACTGTCTCATTCCCTGTTGTTTCACACTTGTCCACTGTCTAAGTCCCTGTTTTCTCAGACATGTCCATGGTCTCAAACCCTGTTGTCTCCAATATGTCCAATGTCCAAATCCCTGTTGTCTCAGACATGACAACTGTCTCAGTCCCAGTTGTTTCACACATGTCCACTGTCTTATTCCCTGTTGTCTCAGACATGTCCATGGTCTCAGACCCTCTTGTCTCAGATATGGGTGTTTTCTGAAAAATGTCCACTGTCGCATTCCCTGTTGTCTCAGACATGACCACTTTCTCCATCGCAGTTGTTTCACACATTACCCATGTCTCATTCCCTGTTGTCTCAGATATGTCCATGGACTCAGACCCTGTTTTCTCAGATATGCATGTTGTCTGAGATGTGTCCACTGTCTCAGTCTCTGTTGTCTCTTACATATCCACTGTCTCAGTCCATGTTTTTTGAGACATATCCAATGTGTCAGTCCCTGTGGTCTCAAACATGTCCACTCTCTGCCTCAGTCCTTGTTGCCGCAGACATATCCACTGTCTCAGTCCCTGTTGCCGCAGACATGTCCATGGTCTCAGACCGTGTTGTCTCAGACATGTGTGTTGTCTGAGATATGTCCACTGTCTCAGTCCCTGTTGTCTCCGAAGTGTCCATTGTCTCAGTCGTTGTTGTCTCAGACATGTCCATGGTATCAGACCCTGTTGTCACAGGTATGTGTGTTGTCTCAGACATGTCCATTATCTCAGTACCTGTTGTTTCATACAGGTCCACTGACTCAGTCCCTGTTGTCTCAGACATGAGCACTGTCTCAATCCCAGTTGTCTCAGACATGTCCACTGTCTCAGTCCCTCTTTTTTCTAATCTATCTACTGACTCAGACCCTGTTTCAGAAATGTCGAGTGCCTCAGTCCCCGTTGTCTCAGATATGAACACAATCTTAGTCGCAGTTGTATCAGACATGTCCACTATCTCATTTCCTGTTGTCTCAGTCATGTGCACTGTCTCCGTCCCTGTTTTCTCAGATATGTCCACTGTCTCAGTCGCTATCATCTCAGACAGGACTTGTCCACTGGCAAAGACATGTCAACTGTCTCAGCCTCTATTGTCTCAGACAGGTCCACTCTCTCAAACCCTGTGGACTCAGATGTGTCTATTGTCTCGATCCCTTTGGTCTCAGACATGTCCACTCTCTCATTCCCTTTTGTTTCACACTTGTCCTGTGTCTCAGTGCTTGTTGTCTCAGCAAGGTCCACTGTCTCAGTCACTGTTGTCAAGACATGTCCATGGTCTCAATCACTTTGGCTCAGACGTATCCACTGTTTCAGTCCCTGCTTTCTCAGACATGTACCAGGCATCAGTTCCCATTTTCCCAGAGATGTACACTGTGTCAGTCCCTGCTTTCTCAGACATGTAAATGGTCTCATTACCTATTGTCTTAGACATGTCCATTGTGTCAGCCCCTGCTGTCTCAGACTTAACCACTGTCTCAGTCTCTGTTGTCTCTTACATGCCCACTGTCTCTATCCCTGTTGTCTCAGACATGTCTCCTGTCTCATTCCCAGTTGTCTCAGACATGAACAGGCTCTTACTTCCAGTTGTATCAGACATGTCCACTGCCTCAGTCCCTGTGTTCTCAGACACGTTTACTGTCTCAGTCCCTCTTGTTTCAGATATGTCCGCTGTCTCAGTCCTGGTTGTCTCACATGGGTCCATTGTGTCAGGCCCTTTTGTCTCAGATGAGTCCACTGTCTCAGTCCCTGTTGTCTCACATATGTCCCCTATCTCATTCCTGGTTTTAGCAAATGTGTCCACAGTCTCCATCCCTGTTGACTCAGATGTGTCCACTGTCTCAGTCATTGTCATCTCAGACGGACTTGTACACTGGCAAAGATACGTCAACTGTCTCAGACTCTATTGTGTCAGACTGGTCCATGCTCTCGACCTCTGGTGACTCTGACAAGTCCAGTGTCTCAGTCCCTGTTGTCTCAGATGTGTCCACTGTCTCAGGCACTGTCATTGCAGATAGGACCTGTCCACTGGCTAAGACATGTCTATTGTCTCAGCCTCTATTGTCTCAAACGGGTCCACTGTCTCGAACCCTGTTGACTCAGATGTGTCCAATCTCTCAGTCCCTTTTGTCTCAGACATGTCCACTGTCTCTTTCCCTGCTATTTCACTGTTTTCCAATGTCTCGGTGCTTGTTGTCTCAGCCATGTCCACTGTCTCAGTCCCTGTTGTCTCAGACAGGTCCACTGTCTCGAATCCTGTTGACTGAGACATATCCACTGTCTCAGGACCTTTTGTCCCAAAATGTTGACTGTCACTTTCCCTGTTATTTCATGTTTGTCCATTGTCTCAGTGCATGTTGTCTCAGCCATGTCCACTGTCTCAGTCCCCGTTGTTTTTAGACATGTCCATGGTCTCAAACTCTGTTGACTGAGACGTGTCCACTGTCTCAGTGCCTTTTGTCTCAGACATGTCCAAAGTCTCATTCAATGTTGTTTCACACTTGTCAACTGTCTCAGTCCCTGTTGTCTCAGACATGTCCAAACTCTGTTGACTGAGACGTGTCCACTGTCTCAGTGCCTTTTGTCTCAGACATGTCCAAAGTCTCATTCAATGTTGTTTCACACTTGTCAACTGTCTCAGTCCCTGTTGTCTCAGACATGTCCATGATCTCAAACCCTGTTGTCACCGAAGTGTCCACTGTTTCAGTCCCTGGTGTCTCAGACATGACCACTGTCTCAGTCCCAGTTTTTTCACACATGTGCACTGTCTCAGTCCCTGTTTTCTCAGACATGTCCATGGTCTCAGTCCCTGTTGTCTCAGATATGTGTGTTGTCTGAGACATATACACTGTCTCAGACCCTGTTGTCTCTGATGTGTCTACGGCCTCAGGCCCTGTTGGCAGTTGTATCAGACATGTCCACTTTCTCATTCCCTGTTGTGTCATACATGTGCACTCTCTCTGTCCATGTTGTCTCAGATATGTCCACTGTCTCATTCGCTATCATCTCAGACAGGACTTCTCCACTGGCAAAGACATTTCAACTTTCTCAGCATCTATTGTCTCAGACAGGTCCATTGTCTCCAACCCTGCTGACTCAGATGTGTCCACTCTCTCAGTCCCTTTTGTCTCAGTCATGTCCACTGCCTCATTCCCTGTTGTTTCACATTGCCCACTGTCTCAGTGCCTGTTTTCTCAGCCATGTCCACTGTCTCATTCCCTGTGGTCTCAGACATGTCCATGGTCTGAAACCCTGTTGACACAGTTGTGTCCACTGTCTCAGTCCCTTTTGTCTCAGACATGTCCACTGTTTCATTCCCTCTTGTTTCGCACATGTCCACTGTCTCAGCCCCTGTTGTCTCAGCAATGTCCCGTCTCAGTCCCTGGTGTCTCAGACATATCCAATGTCTAAGTCCCTGTTACCTCACACATATCCACTGTCTTATTCAGTGTTGTCTCAGACATATCCAATATCTCAGTCCCTGTTGTCTCAGACATGTGCACTGTCTCAGCCCCTGTCATCTCAGACATGTACAAGGTCTCAGTTCCCATTTTCTCCGACATGTACACGGTGTACGTCCCTGTTGTCTCAGACATGTCAAGGGTCTCAGTACCTGTTGTCTCAGACATGTCCACTGTCTCAGTCCCTGTTGTCTCAGACATGACCACTCTCTCCATCACAGTTGTTTCAGATATGTCCCATGTATCAGTCCCTGTTGTCTCAGACATGTCAATGGTCTCAGACCCTGTTTTCTCAGATATGTGTGTTGTCTCAAACATGTCCACTGTCTCAGTCCCTGTTGTCTCAGACATGTCCACAGTCTCAGTCCCTGTTGGCTTAGACATGTCCACAGTCTCATTCCTGTTGTTTCAGATATATCTACTGTCTCAGTCCATGTTGTTTCAGACATGATGCCTCTCTCATTCCCAGTTGTCTCAGACATGAACACGCTCTTAGTCCCACTTGTATCAAACATGTCCAATATCTCAGTCCCTGCTGTATCAGACATGAACACGCTATTATTCCCAGTTGTATCAGACATGTCAAATGTCTCAGTCCCTGTTGTCTCAGACTTGTCCATTGTCGCAGACCCTCTTGTTTCAGATATGTCCACCATCTCAGTCCCTGTTGTCTCAGATGTGTCCACTGTCTCAGTCCATGTTGTCTCAGATATGTCCACTGTCATAGTCCTGGTTGTCGCAGATGTGTCCACATTCTCAGTCCCTTTTGTCTCAGATGTGTCCACTCTCAGTCATTGTCATCTCAGACAGGACGTTTACGCTGGCAAAGACATGTCAACTCTCTCAGACTCTATTGTCTCAGACTGGTCCACTGTTTGGAACTCTGGTGACCCTGATGTGTCCAGTGTCTCAGTCCCTGATGTCTCAGATGTGTCCACTCTCTCAGTGGCTGTCATCTCAGACAGGACTTGTCCACTGGCTAAGACATGTCAACTGTCTTAGCCTCTATTGTCTCAGACAGGTCCACTGTCTCGAACCCTCTTGACTCAGACGTGACCACTCTCTCAGTCCCTTTTATCTCAGACATGTCCGCTGTCCCATTCCAAGTTATTTCACTGTTGTCCACTGTCTCGGTGCCTTTCGTCTCACCCATGTCCACTGTCTCAGTCCCTATTGTCTCAGATGTGTCCACTGTCTCTGTCGCCATCCTCTCAGACAGGACTTCTCCACTGGCTAAAACATGTCAAATGTCTCAGCCTCTATTATCTCAGACATGTCCACTGTCTCAGTCCCTCTTGTTTCAGACATGTCGCCTGTCTCATTCCCAGTTGTCTCAGACATGAACACACTCCAGTTGTATCAGACATGTCCACTGTCTCAGTACCTGTTGTCTCAGACTTGTCCACTGTCTCAGTCCCTGTTGTCTCAGATATGACCACTGTCTCAGTAACTGTTGTCTCAGACACGACCACTGTCTCCATCACAGTTGTTTCACATATGTTCCTTGCCTCAGTCCCTGTTGTCTCAGACATGTCAATGGTCTCAGACTCTGTTGTCTCAGATATGTCCACCGTATCAGTCTCTGTTGTCTCTGACATGCCCACCGTATCAGTTTCTGTTGTTTCAGACATGTCCACTGTCTCAGTCCCTGTTGTCTCAGACATGTCCACTGTCTCAGTCCCTGTTGTTTCAGATATATCTACTGTCTAAGTCCCCGTTGTTTCAGACATGTCGCCTGTCTCATTCCCAGTTCTCTCAGACATGAATATGCTCTTAGTCCCAGTTGTATCAGATATGTCCAATGTCACAGTCCCTGCTGTCTCAGACTTGTCCACTGTCTCAGTCCCTGTTTTTCAGATATATCCACTGTCTCAGTTATGGTTGTCTCAGATATGTCCACTGTCTCAGTCCTGGTTGTCACAGATGTGTCCACTGTCTCAGTCCCTTTTGTCTCAGATATGTCCACTGTCTCAGTCCTGGTTGTTTGTTGAAGATGTGTCCACTGTCTCAGTCCCTTTTGTCTCAGATGTGTCCAACTGTCTCAGTCATTGTCATCTCAGACAGGACTTGTACACTGGCAAAGCCATGTCAACTGTCTTAGACTCTATTGTCTCACACTGTTCCACTGTCTTGAAACCTGGTGACTCTGGCATGACCACTCACTCAGTCCCTGTTGACTCAGATATGTCCACTCTCTCAGTTGCTTTCATCTCAGACAGGACTTGTCCAATGGCTAGGATATATCAACTGTCTCAGCCTCTATTTTCTCAGACAGGTCCACTGTCTTGAACCCTGTTGCTGCAGACGTGTCCTATCTCTCAGTCTCTTTTGTCTCAGATATGTGCACTGTCTCTTTCCCTGTTATTTCAGTGTTGTCCACTGTCTCGGTGCCTGTTGTGTCAGCCATGTCCTGTCTCAGTCCCTGTTGTCTCAGACATGTCCACTAACAGAGTCCCTTTTATCTCAGACATCTACAAGGACTCAGTTCCCGTTTTCTCAGACATGTACACTGTGTCAGACCCTGTTGTCTCAGATATGTCCACGGTCTCAGTCCCTGTTGTCTCAGACATGACCACTGTCTCTGCTGCAGTTGTTTCACACATGTCCATTGTGTCAGTCCCTGTTGTCTCAGACATGTCGATGGTCTCAGACCCTGTTTTCTCAGATATGTGTGTTGTCTCAGACATGTCCATTTTCTCAGTCTCTTTTGTCTCTGACATGTCCACTGAATTAGTCCCTGTTGTCTCAGACATGTCCACTGTCTCAGTCCCTGTTGTCTCAGACATGCCCACATTCTCATTCCCTGTTGTTTCAGATTTATCTATTGTCTCAGTCCCTGTTGTCACAGACATGACCACTGTCTCCATCACAGTTGTTTCACATATGTTTCATGCCTCAGTCCTTGTTGTCTCAGACATGTCAATAGTCTCAGACCCTGTTTTCACAGATATGTGTGTTGTCTCAGACATGTCAACTGTCTAAGTCTCTGTTGTCTCTGACATGTCCACTGTATCAGTTTCTGTTATTTTAGACATGTACTCTGTCTCAGTCCCTGTTGTCTCAGACATGTCCACATTCTCATTCCCTGTTGTTTCAGATATATCTACTCTCTCAGTCCCTGTTGTTTCAGACATGTCGCCTGTCTCATTTCCAGATGTCTCAGACATGAACACACTCTTAGTCCCAGTTGTATCAGACATGTCCAATGTCTCAGTCCCTGCTGTCTCAGACTTGTCCACTGTCACAGTCCCTGTTGTTTCAGATATGTCCACTGTCTCAGTTCTGGTTGTCTCAGATATGTCCACTGTCTCAGTCCTGGTTGTCACAGTTGTGTCCACTCTCTCAGTTCCTGTTTTCTCAGATATGTCCACTGTCTCAGTCCTGGTTGTTGAAGATGTGTCCACTGTCTCAGTCCCTTTTGTCTCAGTCCCTTTTGTCTCAGATGTGTCCAACTGTCTCAGTCATTGTCATCTCAGACAGGACTTGTACACTGGCAAAGACATGTCAACTGTCTCAGACTCTATTGTCTCAGACTGGTCCACACTCTTGAACCCTGGTGACTCTGGCATGTCCACTGTCTCAGTCCCTGTTGTCTCAGATGTGTCCATTCTCTTAGTCGCTGTCATCTCAGACAGGTCTTCTCCACTGGCAAGGACATATCAACTGTCTCAGCCTCTGTTGTCTCAGACAGGTCCACTGTCTCGAACCCTGTTGCCTCAGACGTGTCCTATCTCTCAGTCCCTTTTGTCTCAGATATGTGAACTGTCTCTTTCCCTGTTATTTCACTGTTGTCCACTATCTTGGTGCCTGTTGTTTCAGCCATGTCCACTGTCTCATTCCCTGTTGTCTCAGACATGTCCACTGACACAGTCCCTGTTATCTCAGACATCTACAAGGACTCAGTTCCCATTTTCTCAGACATGTACACTGTCAGATCCTGTTGTCTCAGATATGTCCACGGTCTCAGTCCCTGTTGTCTCAGACATGACCAGTGTCTCTGTTTCTGTTTCACACATGTCCAATGTGTCAGTCCCTGTTGTCTCAGACATGTCGATGATCTCAAACCCTGTTTTCTCAGATGTGTGTTGTCTCAGATATGTCCATTTTCTCAGTCCTTGTTGTCTCTGACATGTCCACTGAATCAGTCCCTGTTGTCTCAGACATGTCCACAGTCTCAGTCCCTGTTGTCTCAGACATGTCCACAGTCTCATTCATTGTTTCAAATATATCTACTATCTCAGTTCCTGTTGTTTCAGACATGTCGCCTGTCTCGTTCCCAGTTTTCTCAGACATGAACATGCTCTTAGTCCCAGTTGTATCAGATATTTCCATTTTCTCAGTCCTGTTGTGTCAGACTTGTCCACTATCTCAATCCCTGTTGTTTCAGATATGTCTACTGTCTCAGTTCTGGTGGTTGTCGATGTGTCCACTATCTCAGTCCTGGTTGTCACAGATGTGTCCACTGTCTCAGTCCCTGTAGTCTCAGATCTGTCCACTGTCTCAGTCCTGGTTGTTGCAGATGTGTCCACTGTCTCAGTCCCTTTTGTCTCAGATGTGTCCACTCTCTTAGTCATTGTCATCTCAGACAGGACTTGTACATTGGCTAAGACATGTCTATTGTCTTAGCCTCTGTTGTCTCAGACACGTCCAATGTCTCGAACCATGTTGACTCAGACGTGTCCAATCTCTCAGTCCCTTTTGTCTCAGACATATCCACTGTCTCTTTTCCTGTTATTTCACTCTTGTCCACTGTCTCGGTGCCTGTTGTCTCAGCCATGTGCAGTGTCACAGTCCTTGTTGTCTCAGACATGTCCGTGGTCTCAATCCGTGTTGACTCAGATGTGTCCACTGTGTCCGTCCCTTTTGTCTCAGACATGTCCACAGTCTCATTGCCTGTTGTTTCACACTTGTCCACTGTCTCAGTCCTTGTTGTCTCAGACATGTCCATGGTTTCAAACCCTGTTGTCTCCGACGTGTCCACTGTCTCAATCCCTGTTGTCTCAGACAGGATCACTGTCTCAGTCCCAGTTGTTTCACACACGTCCACTCTCCAGTCCCTGCTGTCTCAGACATATCCAAGGTCTCAGACCCTGTTGTCTCAGATATGTGTGTTGTCTGAGACATATCCACTGTCTCATTCCCTGTTATCTCAGACATGTCCATGGTCTCAGATCCTGTTGTTACATATATGTGTGTTGTCTCAGACATGTCCGCTCTCTCAGTACCTGTTGTTTCAGACATGTCCACTGTTTCAGTCTCTGTTGTCTCAAACATATCCCTGTCTCAATCCCAGTTGTCTCAGACATGTCCACTGTCTCAGTTCCTGTTGTTGCTGATATATCTACTTGCTCTGACCCTGCTGTTTCTGACATGTCACCTGTCTCAGACCACGTTGTCTCAGACATGAACATGCTCTTAGTCCCAGTTCTATCAGACATGTCCATTGTCTAAGTCCCTGTTATCTCAGATATGAACACTGTCTCAGTCAGTGTTTTCTCACACATATCCATTTTATCAATCCCTATTGTCTCAGACATGTCCACTGTCTCAGTCCCTGTTGTTTCAAACTTGTCCACTGTCTCAGTCCTTGTTCTCTCAGCTATGTCCCCCATCACAGTCCTCGTTGTCTCAGACACAAACACGCTCTTAGTCGCAGTTGCATCAGACATGTCCACTTTCTCAGTAACTGTTGTGTCAGACATGTCCATTGTCTCAGTCCCTGTTGTCTCAGATATGTACACTGTCTCAGTCCTGGTTGTCGCAGATGTGTCCAATGTCTCAGTCCCTGTTGTCTCAGATATGTCCACTGTCTCATTCCCTGGCATCTCAGACAGGGCTTCTCCACTGGCTAAGACATGTCAACTGATTCAGCCTCTATTGTCTCAGACAGGTCCACTGTCTCAAACCTTGTTGACTCAGATGTGTCCACTCTCTCAGTCCCCTTTTTCTCACACATGTCCACTGTCTCTTTACCTGTTATTTCACTCTTTTCCACTGTCTCGGTGCCTGTTGTCGCAGCCATGTCCACTGTCTCATTCCCTCTTGTCTCAGATGTGTCGACTATCACAGTTGCTGTCATCTCAGACAGGACTTGTCCACTGGCTAAGGCATTTCAACTCTCTCAGCCTCTATTGTCTCAGACAGGTCCACTGTCTCGAACCCTGTTGACTCAGATGTGTCCACGGTCTCAGTCCCTTTTGTCTCACACATATCCACTGTCTCTTTACCTGTTATTTCACTCTTTTCCACTGTTTGACCCATCAGGGACTGAGACTGTGGACATGTCTGATACAACTGTGAATAAGAGCATATTCATGTCTCGAACCCAGTTGACTTAGATATGTCCATTGTCTCAGTACCTTTTGTCTCAGACAAGTTCACTGCCTCATTCCCTGTTGTTTCACACTTGTCCACTGTCTCAGTGCCTGTTGTCTCAACCATGTCCACTGTATCACTCCCTGTTGTCTCAGACATGTCCATGGTCTCAAACCCTGTTGACACAGATGTGTCCACTGTCTCAGTCTCTTTTGTCTCAGCCATGTCCACTGTCTCAGTCCCAGTTGTCTCAGACATATACACTGTTGCCATCCCTGTTGTCTCAGCTATGTCCCCAATCTCAGTCGCTGTCATCTCAGACAGGACGTGTCCACTGGCTAAGATATGACAACTGTCTTAGTCTCTATTGTCTCAGACATGTCCATGTTATCAAACCCAGTTGACTCAGACGTGTCCACAGTCTCAGTACATTTTTTCTGAGACATGTCCACTCTCTCTCTCTCCCTGTTGTTTCAGACATGTCCACTCTCTCAGTCTGTTGTCTCAGACATGAAAACACTCTTAGTCTCAGTTGTCTCAGACATGTAAACTGTCTCAGTCCCTGTTGTCTCTGACATGTCCATGGTCTCAGACCCTGTTGTCTCAGATATGTGTTTTGTCTGAGACATGTCCGCTGTCTCACCCCTGTTGTCTCAACGAGTCCACTGTCTCAGTCCCTGTTGTCTCAGACATGTCCACTGTCTCTGTCCCTGTTGTCTCAGACATGTCCATGGTTTCAAACCCTTTTGAATCAGATGTTTCCACAGTCTCTGTCCCTTTTGTTTCACACATGTCCACTGTCTCAGTCCCTGTTTTCTCAGCCATGTTCCCTGCCTCAGTCCCTTTTTTCTCACATATATCTAATGTCTAAGTCCCTGTTGTCTCAGACATGTCCACTGTCTCAGTCAGAGTTGTCTCAGACATATCCACAATCTCACTACCTGTTGTCTCAGATATGTCCACTGTCTCAGTCCCTGTTATTTCAGACATGTAAAAGGGCTCAGTTCCTGTTGTCTCACACATGTCCAATTTGTCAATCCTTGTTGTCTCAGACATGTCCACGGTCTCAGAACTGTTGTCTCAGACATGTCTACTATCTCAGCCGCTGTCATTTCAGGTATTTCAAATGTCTCAGTCTCTGCTGTCTCAGACATGACCAACGTCATATTCCCGGTTGTGTCAGATATGTCCAGTGTTTGAGTCTTTGCAATTTCACACATTTCCAATGTCTGATTCCCTGTTGTCTCAGACCTGTCCACTGTCTCAGTCCCTATTGTCTCTGACATGCCCACTGTCCCAGTCCCACTTGTATTAGACATGATCACTGTCTCAGTACCATTTGTTTCACACATATCCACTGTCTCAGTCCCTATTGTCTCAGACATGTCTATGGTCTCAGACCCTTTTGTCTTAGATATGTGTGTTGTCTCAGTCATGTCAACTGTCTCAGTATCTGTTGTCTCCGACATGTACAACATGTACACGGTCTCAGTCCCTTTTGTCTCAGACATGTCCACTCTCTCGTTCCCTGTTGTTTCACATTTGTCCACTTTCTCAGTGCCTGTTGTCTCAGCCACGTCCACAGTCTCAGTCCTTGTGGTCTCAGACATGTTCATGGTCCTAAACCCTGTTGACACAGAGATGTCCACTCTCTCAGCCATTTTTGCACCAGATATGTCCACTGTCTCATTCCCTGTTGTTTCACACTTCTCCAATGTCTCAGTCCCTGTTGTCTCAGCCATGTCCCCTGTGTTACTCCCTTTTGTCTACGACATATCTAATGTATAACTCCCTGTTGTCTCAGAAATGTCCACTGTCTCAGTCCCTGTTATCTCAGACATGTAAAAGGTCTCAGTTCCTGTTGTCTCAGACAAGTCCACTGTGTAAGTCCCTGTTGTCTCAGACATGTCCACGGTTTCAGAATTCTTGTCCCAGACATGTGCACTGTCGCAGTCCTTGTTGTCTCAGGCATTTCAAATGTCTCAGTCCCTGTTGTCTCAGACATGACTATAGTCTCAGTCCCTGTTGTATCAGACATATCCATGGTCTCAGACCCTGGTGTTTCAGATATGTGTGTTCTGTGTTCTCTCAAACATGTCCACTGTCTCAGTCCCAGTTGATTCATACATGTCCATTGTGTTAGCTCCTGTTGTCTCAGACATGTCCATGGTCTCAAGCCCTGTTGTGTCAGATATGTGTGTTGTCTCAGACATGTCCAATGTCTCAGTCCCTGTTGTTTCAGACATGTCCACTATCTCAGTCCCTATTGTTTCAGACATATCCACTGTCTCAGCCCCTGTTTTCTCAGACACGTCCACAGTCACAGTCCCTGAAGTCTCAGACATATCTTATGTCTAAGCATCTGTTGTCTCAGCCATGTTCACTGATGTGAATCCTGTTGTCTCAGACATGTCCACTGTCTCAGTACCTGTTTTCTTAGACATGTCCACTGCCTCAGTCCCTGTTGTCTCAGACATGTCCACTGTCTCAGTGCTTGCAGTCTCAGATATGTCTAATTTCTCAGTCCCTGTTTTTTCACACATTTCCAATGTCTCAGTCACTGTTGTCTCAGACATGTCCACTGTCTCAGTCCCTGTTGTTTCAGACATATCCAGTGTATCACTCCCTGTTTTCTCAAACATGCCCACTGTCTCAGTCACTGTGGTCTCAGATACGTCCACTGTCTCAGTCCTAGTTGTCTGAGGAGTGTCCACTGTCTTAATACCTGCTGTCTCAGATGTGTCCAGTGTCTCAGTCGCTGTCAACTCAGACAGGACTTTTCCACTGCCTAAGACGTGTCAACTGTCTCAGACTCTATTGTCTCAGACAGGTCCACTGTCTCGAACCCTGTTGACTCAGATGTGTCCACTGTCTCAGTTACTTTTGTCTCAGCCATGTTCACTGTCTTAGTACATTTTGTACCAGATATGTCCACTGTCTCATTCCTGGTTGTTTCACACTTGTCCACAGTCTCAGTCACTGTTGTCTCAACCATGTCCCCTGTCTCAGTCCATGTTGTCTCAGACATATCCAATGTCTTAGTTCCTGTTGTCTCAGACATGTCCATTGTCTCATATATGTCAAATAGCTCAGTCTCTCTTTTCTCAGTCATACACTCAGTCTCGAAAACTGTTGTCTCGAAGTGTCCACTGTCTCAGTATCATTTGTCTCAAACATGTGCACTCTCTCAATCCCTGTTGTCTCAGACATGTCCACGGTCTCAGTCTCTGTTGTCTCAGATATGAGTTTTGCCTCAGACATGTCCACTGTCACAGTCCCTCTTGATCCGGACATGTGCATTATCTCAGTCCCTGTTTGTCAGTCATATCCACTGTCTCAGTCTCTGTTGTCTCAGAAATGTCCACTGACTGAGTCCCTGTTGTCTCAGATAATGTCTCATTCCCTGTTCTTTGAGAAATGTCGCCTGTCTCAGTCACCTTTGTTTCAAAAATAAACACGCTCTTAGTTGCAGTTGTATCAGATATGTTCACTGTGTCAGTCTCTATTGTCTCAGACACGTACATGGTCTCAGACCATGTTTTCTCAGATATGTGTGTTGTCTCAGAAATGTCCACTGTCTCAGTTCCTTTTGACTCAGCCATGTCCAATGTCTCAGTCCCTTTTGTTTCAGATATGTCCACTGTCTCATTACCTGTTGTTTTACACTTGTACATGGTCAGTCCCTATTTTCTCAGCCACGTCCCCTGTCTCAGTCCCTGTTGTCTCAGACATATTCAATGTCTAAATCCCTGTTGTCTCAGACATGTCCACTGTCTCAGGCAGTGTTGCCTCAGACATATCCAATATCTCATTACCTGCTGTCAAAGTCATGTTCACTGTCTCAGTCCCTGATATTTCAGACCTATAAAAGGTCTCAGTTCCCGTTGTCTCAGACATGTCCAATTTGTCAGTAACCGTTGTCTCCGACATGTCTACGGTCTCAGAACTGTTGTCTCAGACATGTCTACTGTCTCGGGCCCTGTTGTTTCAGGCATTTCACATGTCTCAGTCCTTGCTGTGTCAGACATGACCAATGCCACATTCCCGGGTGTTTCAGATATGTCCAGTGTCTGAGTCTCTGCAGTTTCACACATTTCCAATGTCTGATTCCATTTTGTCTCAGACATGTCCACTGTCTCAGTCTCAATTGTCTCTGACATGTCCACTGTCCCTGTCCCACTTGTCTTAGACATGACCACTGTCTCAGTCCCATTTGTTTCACACATATCCACTGTCTGAGTCCCAATTGTCTCAGACATGTCCATCTTCTCAGACCCTATTTTCTCAGATATGTGTATTGTCTCAGTCATGTCAATTGTCTCAGTACCTGTTGTCTCTGACGTGTCCATGGTCTCAGTCCCTTTTGTCTCAGACATGTCCACTGTTTCATTCCATTTTGTTTCACATTTGTCCACTGTCTCAGTGGCTGTTGCCTCAGCCATATCTACTATCTCAGTCCTTGTTGTCTCAGACATGGCCATGGTCTCAAACCCTGTTGATACAAATGTGTCCACTGTCTCAGTCCCTTTTGCACCAGATATGTCCACTGTCTCATTCCCTGTTGTCTCAGACATGTCCACTGTGTCATTCCATGTTGTCTCAGCCATGTCCCCTGTCTTACTGCCTGTTGTCTCTGACATATCTAATGTCTAAGTCCCTGTTGTCTCAGGCATGTCCACTGTCTCAGGCAGTGTTGTTTCAGACATATCCACTATCTCATTTCCTGTTGTCTCAGAAATGTCCACTGTCTCAGTCCCTGTTATCTCAGACATGTAAAAGGTCTCAGGTCCCGTTGTCTCAGACATGTCCACTGTGTCAGTCCCTGTTGTCTCAGACATGTCCATGGTCTCAGAACTCTTGTCCCAGACATGTGCACTGTCTCAGTCCCTGTTGTCTCAGGCATTTCAAATGCCTCAGTCCCTGTTGTCTCAGACATGACCAAAGTCTCAGTCCCTGTTGTATTAGACATGTCCATGGTCTCATACCCCAGGTGTTTCAGATATGTGTGTTCTGTCTTCCCTCATACATGTCCACTGTCTCAGTCCCAGTTGATTCATACATGTCCATTGTGTCAGTCCCACTTTTCTAAGATATGTCCAAGGTCTCAGGCCCTATTGTCTCAGATATGTGTGTTGTTTCAGACATGTCCAATGTCTCAGTTCCTGTTGTTTCAAACATGTCCACTATCTCAGTCCCTATTGCTTCAGACATGTCCACTCTCTCAGTCCCTGCTTATTCAGACACGTCCAGGGTCACAGTCCCTGATGTCTCAAACATAACCAATGTCTAAGCATCTGTCTCAGCCATGTCCACTGATGTGAATCCTCTTGTCTCAGACGTGTCCACTGTCTCAGTCCCTGTTTTCTTAGATATATCCACGTTCTCAGTCCCTGTTGTCTCAGACATGTCCACTGTCTCAGTCCCTGCAGTCTCAGACATGTCTAATTTCTCAGTCCCTGTTTTCTCACACATTTCCATTGTCTCAGT
This sequence comes from Rhizomys pruinosus, assembly GCA_009823505.1. Taxonomy (NCBI): domain Eukaryota; kingdom Metazoa; phylum Chordata; class Mammalia; order Rodentia; family Spalacidae; genus Rhizomys; species Rhizomys pruinosus. The sequence continues at coordinate 811,707 of VZQC01011025.1, read as the reverse complement.
CACTGTTGTCTCAGACATGTCCACTGTCTCAGTCCCTGTTGTCTCAGACATGTCCACTGTCTCTGTCCCTGTTGTCTCAGAAATGTCCACTGTCTCAGGCAGTGTTGCCTCATACATATCAAATATCTGTCACCTGTTGTCTCAGTCATGTCCACTGTCTCAGTCCCTGTTGTCTCAGACATGACCAAAGTCTCAGCCCCGGTTGTGTCAGATATGTCCAATGACTGAGTCCCTGCAATCTCAGACATTTCCAATGTCTGATTCCCTGTTGTCTCATATATGTCCACTGTCACAGTCACTGTTGTCTCTGACGTGTCCACTGTCCTAGCCCCCTGTCTCAGACATGACCAATATCTCAGTTCCAGTTTGTTCACTCATGTCTCAGACATATCCCTGGTTTCAGACCCTGTTGTCTCAGATATGTATGCTGTCTCAGACATATCAACTGTCATAGTCCCTGTTGTCTCCAATGTGTCCAAAGTCTCAGTCCCTGTTGTCTCAGACATGTCTACTGTCTCACTCCCCGTTGTCTCAGACGTGTCCACTGCCTCATATATGTCAAATATCTCAATCTCTCTTTCCTCAGACATACCCTCAGCCCCAAAAATGTTGTCTCTGTCATGTCCACTGTCTCTCTCTCTTTTGTCTCAATCATGTCCAGTCTCTCAGTCCCTGTTGTCTCAGACATGTCCATTGTCTCAGTCCCTGTTGTATCAGACATGTCCACTGTCTCAGTCCCTGTTGTCTCAAGTATATCTACTCTCTCAGTCCCTGCTGTTTGAGACATGTCGCCTGTCTCAGTCCCTGCTGTCTCAGAAATGAACACGCTCATAGTCGCAGGTGTATCAGAAATGTCGACTGTCTCAGTCCCTGCTGTCTCAGACATGTGAACTGTCTCAGTCCCTCTTGTTTCAGACATATCCACTCTGTCAGTCCCTGTTGTCTCAGACATGTCCACTCTCTCCCCCCTGTTGTCTCAGAAATGTCCACTGTCTCAGACCTAGTTGTCTCAGGTGTGTCCACTGTCACAGTCCCTGTTGTCTCGGATATGTCCAGTGTCTCAGTCGCAGTTACCTCAGACAGGACTTGTGCACTGGCTAAGACATGTCAACTGTCTCAGATTCTATTGTCTCAGACAGGTCCACTGTCTCAAACCCTGTTGAATCAGACGTGCCCGCTGTCTCAGTCCCTTTTGTTTCAGACATGTCTGCTGTCTCATTCCCTGTTATATCATCCTTGTCCACTGTCTCAATGCCTGTTGTCTCAGCCATGTCCACTGTCTCAGTTCCTTTTGTCTCAGATATGTCCATGGTCTCATACCCTGTTGAATCAGATGTGTCCAGTCTCTCTCCCTTTTGTTTCAGTTATGTCCACTGTCTCATTCGCTGTTCTTTCACACATGTCCACTGTCTCAGTCCCTGTTTTCTCAGCCATGTCCGCTGTCTCAGTCCCTGTTGTCTCAGACATATTCAATGTCTAAGTCCCTGTTGTATCAGACATGTCCACTGTCTCAGTCATTGTTGTCTCAGACATATCCACTATCTCAGTCACTTTTGTCTCAGTCTTGTCCATTGTCTCAGTCCCTGTTGTCACAGACATGTTCAAATTCTCAGTTCCAGTTGTGTTAGATATGTCCAGTGTATGAGTCCCTGCAGTCTCAGATATTTCCAATGTCTGATTCCCTGTTGTATCAGACATTTCCACTGTCTCAGTCCCTGTTGTCTCAGACATGTCTGCTGTCTCAGTCCCTGTTGTCTCATATATGTGTACTGTTTCAGTCGATGTTGTTGAGTATGTGTCCACAGTCTAAGTTCCTGTCTTCTAAGACAGGACATGTCCATGGTCTCAGATATGTTAACTTTCTCAGTCTCTGTTGTCTCCGACATGCCCACTGTCTTGAACACTGTTGTCTCTGCCATGTCCACTGTCTCAGTATCTTTTGTAGCAAACATGTCCATTGTCTCAGTCCCAGTTGTTTCATACATGTCCACTGTGTCATTCTCTGTTGTCTCAGACATGTCCATGGTCTCAGAATGTGTTGTCTCATAATATGTGTGTTGTCTCAGTCATGTCCACTCTCTCAGTCCCTGTTGTGTCAGACATGTCCAGTATCTCAGTCCCTTTTGTCTCAGACAGGTCCACTGTCTCAGTCTCTGTTGTCTCAGAGATATCCACTGTCTCAGTCACTGTTGTCTCAGATTTGTCCACTGTCTTACTCTTTGTTGTCAAGTATGTGTGAACAGTCTAATTTCCTGTCTTAGAAGACAGGACATGCCCACTGTCTCAGATATGTCAGCTGTCCCAGTCTCTGTTGTCTTTGTCCTGCCCACTGTCTCAAATCCTGTTCTCTCTGACGTGTCCACTGTCTCAGTCCCTTTTGTTTCAAATATGTCCACTGTCTCAGTCCCAGTTGATTCAACATATCCATTGTGTCAGTCCCTGTTGTCTCCGACATGTTCATGGTCTCAGACCCTGTTGTCTCAGATATGTGTGTTGTCTCAGACATGTCCACTGTCTCAAACCCTCTTTTCTCAGACATGTCCACAGTCTCAATCCCTGATGTCTCAGACATATCCAATATCTAAATCCCTGCTGTCTCAGACATGTCCACTGTCTCAGTCCCTCTTTTCTACTACTTGTCCATGGTCACAGTCCCTGTTGTCTCAGATGTGTCCAGTGTTTCATTTGCTGTCATCTCAGACAGGACGTTTCCAATGGCTAAGACATGTCAATTGTCTCAGCCTCTATTATCTCAGACAGGTCAATTGTCTCGAACTCTGTTCACTCAGACGTGTCCAATGTCTCAGTCCCTTTTGTGTCAGCCATGTCCAATGTCTCAGACCCTGTTGTCTCAGATATGTCCATGGTCTCAAACCCTGTTGACTCAGAGGTGTCCACTGTCTCAGTCCCGTTTGTGTCAGATATGTCCACTGTCTCATTCCCTGTTGTTACACACTTGTCCATGGTCTCAGTCTCTGTTGTCTCAGCCATGTCCCCTGTCTCAGTCCCTGTTGTCTCAGACATATCCAATGTCTAACTCCCTATTGTCTCGGACATGTCCACTGTCTCAGGCAGTGTTGCCTCAGACATATCCACTATCTCAGTACCTGTTGTCTCAGTCAAGTCCACTGTCTCAGTCCCTGATATCTCAGATGTGTCCACTTTCTCATTCCCGTTTGTGTCAGATATGTCCAGTGTCTGAGTCCCTTCAGTCTCAGACATTTCCAATGTCTGATTCCCTGTTGTCTCAAACATGTCCACTGTCTCAGTCCCTGTTGCCTCTGACGTGTCCACTCTCCCAGTCACTCTTGTCTCAGACATGACCACTATCTCAGTCTCAGTTGTTTCACACATGTCCACTGTCTCAGTCCTTGTTGTCTCAGACATGTCCATGGTCTTAGACATTGTTTTCTCAGACATGTGTGTTGTCTCAGAAAATGTCAACTGTCTTACTCCCTGAAGTCTCCGACATATCCAAAGCATCAGTCAGTCCCTGTTCTCTCAGACATGTCCACTGTCTTAGTCCCTGTTGTCTCAGACATGTCCACGGTCTCAGTCCCTGTTGTTTCAGACATATCTACTGTCTCAGTCCCTGGTGTTTGAGACATGTCACCTGTCTCAGTCCCAGTTGTCTCAGAAATGTAAATGCTCTTAGATGCAGCTGTATCAGACATATCAAGTGTCTCTGTCCCTGTTGTCTGACATATGTCCATTGTCTCAGTCCTTGTTGTCTCAGGTGTTTCCACTGTCTCAGTCCCTGTTGTTTCAGTTGTGTCCAGTGTCAAAGTCGCTGTCATCTCAGACAGGACTTGTCCACTGACTAAGATGTGTCAAATGTCTCAGCCTCTAATGACTCAGACAGGTCCACTGTCTCGAACCCTGTTGACTCCGATGTGTCCACTTTCTCAGTCCCTTTGTCTCAGATATGTCCACTGTCTCAATTCTCTGTTGTTTCACACTTGTTCACTGTCTCAGTGCCTGTTGTCTCAGCCATGTCCACTGTCTCAGCCCCTGTTGTCTCAGACATGTCCATGGTCTCAAACCCTGTTGACACGGAGGTGTCCAATGTTTCAGTCCCTTTTGTGTCAGATATGTCCACCGTCTCATTTCATGTTGTTTCACACTTGTCCAATGTCTCAGTCCCTGTTGTCTCAGCAATGTCCCCTATCTCAGTACCCCTTGTCTCAGACATATCCAAAATCTAATTCCCTGTTGTCTCAGACATTTCCATTGTCTCAGTCAGTGTTGTGTCAGACATATCCACTATCTCAGTCCCTGTTGTCTCAGACATGTCCACTGTCTCAGTCCCTGTTATCTCAGACAATAAAAGTTCTCAGTTCCCGTTGTCTCAGACATGTCCGGTGTGTCAGTTCCTGTTGTCTCAGACATGTCTATGGTTTCAGAACACTTGTCCCATACATGTGCACTGTCTCAGTCCCTCTTGTCTCATGCATTTCAAGTGTCTCAGTCCCTGTTGTCTCAGACATGACCAAAGTCTCAGTCCCGGTTGTGTCAGATATGTTCAGTGGCAGAGTCCCTGCAGTCTCAGACATTTCCAATGTCTGAATCCGTGTTGTCTCAGACACGACCACTGTCACAGTCACAGTTGTTTCACACATGTCCACTGTCCCAGTCCCTGTTGTATCAGATATGTCCATGGTCTCAGACCCTGTTGTATAAGATATGTGTGTTCTCTCAGACATGTCCACTGCCTCAGTCCCTGTTGTTTCAGAGAAGTCTACTGTCTCAGTCCCTATCATGTCAGACATGTCCACTGTCTCAGTGTCTGTTGTCTTAGATATATCCACTGTCTCAGTCGCCATTGTCTCAGACATGAACATGCTCTTAGTCACAGTTGTATGAAACATGTCCAGTGTCTCAATACCAGTTGTTTCACACATGTCCACTGTCTGAGACCCTGTTGTCTCAGACATGTCCATGGTCTCAGACCCTGTTGTCTCAGATAGTTTTTTTTTGTCTCAGATATGTCCACTGTCTCAGAAACTGTTATTTCAGACATCTCCACTTTCTCAGTCCTGGCTCTGTCAGACATTCTCCACTGTCTCTGTCCCTGTTGTCTCAGACATGTCCACTGTTACAGTCCCTGTTGTTTCAGACATATCTACTATCTCAGTCCCTGTTGATTCAGACATGTCACCTGTCTCAGTCCCCATTGTCTCAGGCATGAACATGCTCTTTGTCACAGTTGTATCAGACATATCAAGTTCTCTCTCCCTGTTGTCTCAGATATGTCCAGTGTCTCAGTCCTAGTTGTCTCAGGTGTGTCCACTGTCTCAGTCCCTGTTGTCTCAATTTTGTCCAGTGTCTCATCACTGTCATCTCAGAAAGGACTTGTCCACTGGATAAGACATGTCAACTGTCTCAGCCTCTAATGTCTCAGACAGGTCCACTGTCTCCGTCCCTGTTGTATCGGACATGTCCACTGTCACAGTCCCTGTTGTTTCAGATATGTCCACTGTCTCAGAAACTGTTGTTTCAGACATGTCGCCTGTCTCAGTCCCTGATGTCTCAGGCATGAACACGCTATTAGTCGTAGTTGTTTCAGACATGTCCACTGTCTCAGTCCCTGTTGTTTCAGACATATCTGCTGTGTCAGTCCCTGTTGTCTCAGACATGTCGAATGTCTCATTCCCTGTTGCGTCAGATATGTCCACTGTCTCTGTTCTGGTTGTTTCAGGTGGGTCCAATGTCTCAGTACCTGGTGTCTCAGATGTGTCAACTGTCTCAGTCTCTCTCATCTCAGACAGGACTTGTCCAATGGCGAAGTCATGTCAACTTTCTCTGTCTCTATTGTCTCAGACAGGTCCACTGTCTCGTACGCTGTTGACTCAGACGAGTCCACTGTCTCAGTCCCTGTTGTCTCAGACTTGTCCACTCTCTAAATCCCCGTTATATCACAGAAGTCCAATGTCATTCACTCTTTGCTGAGACATGTCCACAGACTTAGTCCCTGTTGTCTCAGACATGTCCATTGACTCGGAAATGTCCCTGTCTCAGTCCCTGTTGTCTCACACATGACATGTCCACTGGTTCAGCCTTTTCCACTGGCTCAGTCATGTTCAATATCTCTGTCTCTGCTCTATCAGACATGTCCACTCTCTAAGTCTCTGTTTTCTCAAACATGACGTCTGCTGTCTGAGACATGTCTACCATATCAGTCCCTGTTGTCTCATATATGTCCATAGTCTCAGTACCTACTGTATCATACATGTCCAGTGTCTCAGTCCCTGTTGTCTAAGACATGTCCAGGGTCACAGGTTCTGTGGTCTCAGATATTACATGGTCTCAATCCATGTTGTCTCAGACATGTCCATGGTCTGAGTCCCTCTTTTCTCAGACATGTCCAATATCTCATTTCCTGTTGTCTCAGACATGTACAAATTCTGAGTCCCTGTGGGCTCAGACATGTCCACTGTCTCAGTCCCTGTTGTCTCAGACATGTCCACTGTCTCTGTCACTGTTGTCACAAAGTTTTCCACTGTGTCAGTCCCTGTAGTCTCAGACAATGCCAAGGTCTCAGACCCTGTTGGCTCAGACATGTCCACTGTCCCATTCCATGTTGCCTCAGACATGTCCACTGTCTCAGTCCCTGTTGTCTTATGTACGTCCACTGTCTCAGTCCAGGTGCCTCAGATGTGTCCACTGTCCCAGGCCGTGTTGTCTAACACATGTCCACTGCCTCAGACCATTTTGTCTCAGACATGTCCACTGTCTCAGATATGTCCACGTCTGCTGTCTGAGACATGTCTACCATATCAGTCCCTGTTGTCTCAGATATGTCCACGGTCTGAGTAACAGGTGTCTGAGATGTGTCCACTGTCCAAGTCCCTGTTGTCTCAGACATATCCACTGTCTCAGATGCTGTTGTCTCCGACACATCCACTGTTTCAGTTCATGTTTTCTCAGATATGTCTACTGTCTCAGTCCCTATTGTCAATGATGTGTCCACAATCTAAGTTCCTGTCTTCTCAGACAGGACATGCCCACTGTCTCAGATATGTCAACTTTCTCAGTCTCTGTTGTCTCAGACATGCCCACCGTCTCAATCCCTGCTGTCTCCGACATGTCCACTGTCTCATTCCCTTTTTTCTCAGATATGTCCCCTATCTCAGTCCCAGTTGTTTCATACATGTCCACTGTCTCTGTCCCTGTTGTCTCAGACACGTCCTTGGTCTCAGACCCTGCTGTCTCAGATATGTGTTTTGTCTCAGACATGTCCACTGTCTCAGTCCCTCTTGTTTCAGACATGTCCATTATCTCAGTCGCTGTTTTTCAGACATGTCCACTGTCTCAGTCCCTGTTGTCTCAGACGTGTCTACTGTCTCATATATGTCCACAGTCTCCGTCTCTGTTTTCTCTGACATACCCTCAGTCTCGAAATCTGTTGTGTCTGATATGTCCAACCTCTCAGTCCCTTTTGTCTCAAACATGTCCACTCTTTCAGTCCCTGTTGTCTCAGACATGTCCACTGTCTCAGTCCCTGTTGTCTCAGATATATCTACTCTCTCAGTCCCTGACTGAGATATGTCGCCTATCTGAGTCCCCATTGTTTCAGAAATGAAGACTGTTGGGAGCTGTGAAGTGCCGCGCCTCAAAGATGGCGCCGGTTTCCACCTCCCACCCCCACGGGGGTGAGCGCTCCATGCAGTAAACATGTCCTTATTTGGTTTGGCCTTGCTGAAGCCCTCTGTTCCACATAGAGATATCCTATCCTTGAGACCCACGTGGTGGAAGTCGATTGGTTGTGACATGCCTTATAGGTGGTGAACCAGGAAGGGACAGTGAGAGATCAGATGTAAGGTTACCCAAATAAACTGCTCGAGGAAGATCGCTCTCGTGTTGTGTTTTCTTTCACTGGACGAAGAGGGACGTGACAAGTGGTGGCCCAGTATGGGGATCCTCGCTTCTGATCAGAACCTCAGGCAGTCGGGGCAGCGCCGGTAAGTTCCCGGGTAAGGAGGGACGATAAAAGTCTCGGTGAGCGACAAGTCAAAGACCGCAGTAAAGCAGCAAGGATAAATTCGCTGTTTGGCGAATTAAAAGTGAAAGCTCGTGGATTTGCGAGCCAAGAACAGTAGATGGAAGTCTGTTTGGCGAATCAAAAGTGAAAGCTCGTGGAGTTTCGAGCCAAGATCAGTAGATGGAAGTATATCTACTTTTTGCTGGGGGTCTGTTTGTTAGTTTTCTTTTCTGGGTAATTGTCTTCTCAGTATTCTGCAGGGCGTGTCCCAAAGGAGTTAACATGGGGAACTCACCGACCCACCCAATTTTTTATGCCCTCAAAGACTTGCTTAAGGCAAAGGGGCTAAAACTTAAAAAGAAAACATTGATTAATTTTTTGACAGAATGTGATCTTATTGCCCCCTGGTTCTTAGTGTCAGGGAGTTTGACAGTAACAAACTGGGATAACCTGGGGAGAGATCTTGATTTTGCGTGGGAGCAAGGCACGCTTAAAGCTGGTATCTGCCCGATATGGAGGCTGGTGCGTGCCTGTTTGGGGGACCAAAAGTGCTGCCCAGCATTGGAAAGAGGTCAGGCAGCCTTGGAACAGTTACAGGAAGAAAGATCAAAAGGAGATAGTCAAATGGTAGAGAAGGAAGTGACCCATCTTGAAAGCTCAGATTCAGATCAGAGTGAACCTGAGGATGAAGAGGAGGAGACTTTGCAGTTGATCAGGAGTCTGAAACAACAAGAAATAGGGAGCCCTCTGAAGAGCACAAAACTTAAAAGATCATTAAAAGAGGAACCTCCGGGTTTGAGGCCATGCCCTACGGTGCCTCTTCCTTATGACCCTCCCTCAAGCAGTTGGGGCGGCCCCTCTTCTATTTCCTTCTGCCCCGAGGTCTGGAGGGAAGTGATCACAGCCTATCCAGTGTTTGTAGACCCAGCCAACAATAATCAAAGATATCATGAACCCCTTGACTTTAAAGTAATAAAAAATTTAGCTGAATCAGTAAGAGCTTATGGGGTAGGTGCTGCATTTACTGTCACACAAATAGAAAATTTAAATCGGTTTTGCTTGACCCCGAATGATTGGGCTCAATTGACAAGATCAGTTTTGAGCCCAGGACAGTATCTAGATTGGAAGTCCTTGCAATATGAGTTTGCTCGTGAACAAGCAGGTAAACGCTGGCCTGGGATAGAGACATGCTTTTGGGGCAAGGCCGCACCATCAATCACCAAATTAACCTCCCCGACCAAGTGTATACTCAAATAAATAACATTGCCATTAGGGCTTGGAAAGCATTGCCAAGTAAAGGGGAAGTGACAAGCAACCTAACTAAAATCATACAGGGACCTACTGAGCCTTTTTCTGATTTTGTTGCCAGACTTGTTCAAGCGGCTGGTAGGATTTTTGGTAATGCTGACACTGCCATGCCACTTATCAAACAATTAGCCTTTGAACAATGTACAAAAGAGTGTAGGCAGGCAATAAACCCTTACAAAAACAAAGGCTTTAAATGTGGATGAAGGTCTGTTGGGAATTAGGCGGCCCTCTTACCAATTCTGGCCTAGCGGCTGCAGTCATACAAATGGCAAGAGAGCAGCAAAAGGGCAGATGGGAATGGGGCGGCGAGGGTGCTTAAACAAATGGTAATTATGGGGCCCATGCAGCGGGGGCTTCCTCTGCCCTCAGCAATTCCAAGACACTGGCCCATTATAATTATAGACATAGAGGATTGCTTCTTTTCCATTCCCCTTCACTCTCAAGACACGGTAAGATTTGCTTTCACTGTCCCCTCTATAGTCATAACAGTGTTTCAGACCTTTAATGCTACTTTCAACCTGATTTCTGACAGCCAATATGTTGTTAATATCCTAAAAAAGCTCGAGGTAGTAGGAAAGATCAATCTCAGGTCAGCCATCAGGTCTCTTCTGCGTACTTTACACATGCTAATTCTCCAGAGAGAATACCCATTCTTTGTTCCCGGCCCACTAGCCGAAGGCAATGATTCAGTTGATAAGGCGTCCAGAGCTCTGATGTGTTTTCTCTCCTCCCCTCAGGAACTTGCACGCACCTTTCATTCCCACTTTCATGTTAATAAAAAATTGTCATCAATGTGCCCCACTTCTGCCGCAACAGTCCCTTGGGATTAATCCCAGGGGTCTCCTCCCGTTACATGTATGGCAGATGGATGTCACTCACATCCCTGAATTTGGCACATTAAAATATGTGCATGTCTCTGTTGATACCGCCTCAGGAATTATTTTTACCTCCCTACATTCAGGAGAAAAGGCCCGCCATGTCCACAAACATTGTTTCCAGGCGTGGGCAGCCTGGGGGCAGCCTAAAGAGTTAAAGACTGACAATGGCCCAGCCTACACTTCAGGCTCCTTTACTTCTTTCTGTTTGATGATGGGCATTCGCCTCACTCACAGTTTGCCGTACAATCCACAAGGACAAGGCATTATTGAGCATGCTCATCGTACACTAAAGGAGTGCCTTCAAAAACAAAAAGGGGGAATAACCTCTGGCTCTCCTCCAAAGGAAAGACTTGCGATTGCTCTTTTTAAATAAACAAGGGCGGTCAGCTGCAGACAGGCACACACAAACAGACAACACTTCAAAAGGGCTTGTAATGTGGAAAGACATACTTACAGGAAAATGGTATGGCCCGGACCCGGTCCTAACATGGGCGAGAGGAACTGTCTGTGTTTTTCCTCAGGATCATCAACAACCTCTTTGATCCCGGAAAGGCTCACCGAGTGGTTCAAGATGTGGAAGTGTGGGATGCTCGTGATGATGGTGCCATGGCCCATTGCACCCATTCAGCGCAAGTATTCCCCTGCCTTTTTTACAACCAATGATAAAATGAGGTCCTTCTTTTTTTTTACCATTAGATGACAATTAGCAGTCAGTACAAGAGACCATACACCTGCCCCTAAACGGATTACTGGCTTAACATATCCCAGGACAGTGATTGTGACGTATGCATAACCAGACAGGAGGCTGGTTTGATGCACCCCCTCCGGGGACCAGCCGTCCAATGCCACATGGCTCAGGGAGCTTGGCACTTTCAAACCCGTGCCTGTATGCGTATGGCCCCCCATTTGTGTTCCTTGTATATAATGGAAGCTGTGAAAGAAATAATGTCGCCTGTGGTAACAGGACTTGTTTCTATGCTTTATGCTGGAAGGCTACCACCTTTCCTCTAGCGTGTTTTCATGGCAATCACAGCATCAGCTGCTGTGGCTACCAGCTGCGGCAGTTTCCTGACGTCAACTGTTCAGACAGCAGCTGCATTAACAATTTGTTGGCTGGTTGTTGCTGAGGCTATGACCAATCAACAGAATATTAATAATCATTTCAAAACAGGCATTATGTCACTCAATTAAAGGGTTGATTTGTGCAGGATCAGCTCCACGTGCTTATACAGATAGCACAATTAGATGTGAATTTAAACATTCAGGCCTCTGCGTAACTAGTATTCAGTATAATAACTTTTCCCATGCTGCAAATCTATCTAAACAACTTTCTAGCTATCTTCTAGGAAACTGGTCTGAGCAGTTTGAATGATTGGTGACCCAACTAAGAGTGGAAATAGTGACAGTGAATTCAACGCGAGTGGACCTGGACCTTGCCATTGGACTGTCATCCTGGATCTCAACAGCCATGAATCATCTCAAGGAATGGGCGGGGTTGGGATCCTTGGCATGCGTAATGTTGTTCGTATCTTTCCTCTTCCTGTGGTGTCTTTGTAAAATGAGAGTATCTTGACAGCGGAACATGGCTTTACTAGCACAGGCTTTTGCTGCCATTGAAGATGGACATTCCCCACAAGCTTGGCTCTCAATTATGCAAAAATCTTAAAGGTCGTGTCGCCCCTGAATGTCTTCACAATCCTACTCAGAGACGGGCAACTTTCCTTCTACCTAAGGCATGGAACCCTCAGGGCGATGGGGTATCCTATGATGGGTTTAATGGAGGAATGATCCCAAGACAGGGGAGATTGTTGAATTCAGCCATCTGCAGCCTCGAGACCATGCTCTATTAAAACAAAAAGGGGGAACTGTTGGGAGCTGCGAAGTGCCACGCCTCAAAGATGGCGCCGGTTTCCGCCTCCCACCCCCACGGGGGTGAGTGCTCCATGCAGTAAACATGTCCTTATTTGGTTTGGCCTTGCTGAAGCCCTCTGTTCCGCATAGAGATATCCTATCCTTGAGACCCACATGGTGGAAGTCTATTGGTTGTGACATGCCTTATAGGTGGTGAACCAGGAAGGGACAGTGAGAGAGCAGATGTAAGGTTATCTGAATAAACTGCTTGAGAAAGATCCCTCTTGTGTTGTGTCTTCTTTCGCTGGACGAACAGGGACGAGACAGAAGACACTCTTAGTCGCAGTTTTATGAGACATTTCCAATGTCACAGTCCATGTTGTCTTATATACGTCCACTATCTCAGTCCAGGTGCCTCAGATGTGTCCACTCTCCCAGTCTGTGTTGTCTCAGACATGTCCACTGTCTCAGTCCCTGTTGTCTCAGACTTGTCCGCTGTCTCAGTCCCTGGTTTCTCAGATATGTCCACTGTCCCAGTGCATGTTGTTGGCTATGTGTCCACATTCTTAATTCCTGTCTTCTCAGACAGGACATGTCCACTCTCTCAAATATGTCAACTGTCTTAGTCCCTGTTGTTTGAGAAATGTCGCCTGTCTCAGTTGACGTCACAGGAATGAACATGCTCTTAGTCGCAGTTGTATCAGACATGTCCACTGTCTCAGTCCCTGTTGTCTCAGACATATCCACTGTGTCAGTCGCTGTTGTCTCAGACATGTCCACTGTCTCAGTCCTTGTTGTCTCAGATATGTCCAACGTCTCAGTCCTAGTTTTCTCAGGTGTGTCCTCTGTCTCAGTCCCCGTTGTCTCAGTGATGTCCAGTGTCACAGTCACTGTCATCTCAGACAGGACTTGTCCACTGACTAAGACATGTCAACTGTCTCAGCCTCTATTCTCTCAGACAGGTCCACTGTCTCGAACCCTGTTGACTCAGATGTGTCCATTTTCTCAGTGCCTTTTGTCTCAGATATGTCCACTGTCTCATTCCCTGTTGTTTCAAACTTGTCCACTGTCTCAGTCCCTGTTGTCTCAGACATGTCCATGGTCTCAAACCCTGTTGACACAGAGGTCTCCACTGTCTCAGTCCTTTTTGTGTCAGATATGTCCACTGTCTCATTCCATTTTGTTTCACACTTGTCCAATGTCTCAGTCCCTGTTGTCTCAGCAAATGTCCCCTGTCTCAGTCCCTCTTGTCTCAGACATGTCCACTGTCTCAGTCAGTGTTGTCAGACATATCCAATATCTCAGTCCCTGTTGTCTCAGACATGTCGACTGTCTCAGTCCCTGTTATCTCAGACATGTAAAAGGTCTCAGTTCCCGTTGTCTCAGACATGTCCCTTGCATCAGTCCCTATTGTCTCAGACATGTCCACGGTCTCATAACTCTTGTCCCATGCATGGGCATTGTCTCAGTCCCAGTTGTCTCAGGCATTTCAAATGTCTCAGTCCCTGTTGTCTCCGACATGACCAAAATCTCAGTCCTGGTTGTGTCAGATATGTCCAGTGTCAGAGTTCCTGCAGTCTCAGACATTTCCAATGTCTGATTCCCTGTTGTCAGACATGACCACTGTCTCATTCACAGTTGTTTAAAACATGTCCACTGTCTCAGTCCCTGTTGTATCAGACATGTCCATGGTCTCAGACCCTGTTGTGTCAGATATCTGTGTTCTCTCAGACATATCCACTGCCTCAGTATCTGTTGTTTCAGACAAGTCCATTGTCTCAGTCCCTGTTGTGTCAGACATGTCCACAGTCTCAGCCTCTGTTGTCTCAGACATGTCCACTCTCTGAGTCACCATTATCTCACATATGTCCAATGTTTTCACTCTTTGCCGAGACATGTCCACAGACATGTCTTTAGTCCCTTTTGTCTTAGATATGTCCATTTTCTCAGTCCCTGTTGACTCACACATGTCCCTGTCTCAGTCCCTGTTGTCTCATACATGACATGTCCACTGGCTCGGACTTTTCCACTGGCTCAGACATGTCCAATATCTCTATCTCTACTCTATCAGACACGTCCACTCTCTAAGTCCCTGTTGTTTCAGACACGACATGTCTGCTGTCTGAGACATGTCTACTGAATCAGTCCCTGTTGTCTCACACATGTCCACAGTCTCAGTCCCTATTATATCAGACTTGTCCAATGTCTCAGTCCCTGTTGTCTAAGACATGTCCAGGGTCACAGGTCCTGTGGTCTCAGACATGTCCATGGTCTCAATTCCTGTTGTCTCAGACATGTCCACTGTCTGAGTTCCTCTTTTCTCAGAAATTTCCAATATGTCATTCACTGTTGTCTCAGACATGTACAAGTTCTGAGTTCCTGTCATCTCAGACATGTCCACTGTCTCAGTCCCTGTTGACTCAGACATGTCCACTGTCTCTGTCACTGTTGTCTCAAAGTTGTCCACTGTGTCAGTCCCTGTAGTCTCAGACAATGCCATGGTCTCAGACCCTGTTGTCTCAGACATGTCCACTGTCACAGGCAATGTCTGGTTTGTCTCTCATCAGGTTATTTTCTCCTTGGGCACCCGTTGAAGACCCCATGGGCCAGGGCAAATGAATAAATAGATAAATAAATAATAAATAAAGAAAATCATTTAAAATTGACTCAAACTATATTAATTTACAATTTAGTGATTTCCATGCCTGCTGGGGGGGCGGGGGCTAAAGAAAAGTACTTTTCAAAATGACAAAAAAAAATCCCTAACCAGGAGCATGGTTGCCCACACCTTCCTTCAATCCCAACACCCAGAGGCAGAGACAGGCCCAACACTGTGAGTTCAAGTTCAGCCTGGTTGGTCTCCATAGTGAGTTTTTCAGTAATCTATTATTTTCATGCATATGTACAAGTGGATTGCCCTCATATATGAGAGTGCACCCCTGCCAAAAACATTAAAAAAGAAAAAGGAAAAGAATAGAATAGAACTGATACCAAATCATCCAGAAAAATCAAACAAAACAAAATCCACCCATATGTCCATGTGGGAAATCCTGACCGCAACAGACTTATAGACACCAAAGTTGGAGGAAGCTGTACACTTTTGTCAGACAGTGAAAAATAATAAAAAGAAAACTGGAAACTACTTTTTGTTTGGAGACAGGGGACCAGCTGTCCTAGAACTTACTCTGTAGACCAGGCTGGCCTTGAACTCATAAAGATCTGCCTGCCTCTGCCTCGCAAGTGCTAGGATTAAAGGCATGTGCCACCACACCCGGCTTATTAGCTTATTACTTTTTATGTGTATGAGTGTACTGTCGGATTCCCCTGGAACTGGAGTCAAAGATGGTTCTTAGCCGCCATGTGGGTCCTGGGAATCATATGGAAGCAAGAAAGATATATGTCTTTTCACAGGCCCACCAAAAAAAACAAGGTAATACATTCATGCACATAAAACCAAAATAAAATAAAATAAAAAGAAATCTATTTCAGTAATTGATTACATTTCTTTAATGTGGATATATGAGTGTATCGCCTGTATGTATGAGAGTCCACCCATGCAGGGGAAGGCTGAGGTGCTTAAACCATTCTCCTCCATCATCCAGACATGTCAGCCACTGTGCAATTGAAAACTAAGGAAGGGGCATGGGGGTGGCACCTGTGAATGAGCCGAGCTTCCTTTTTTATTTCTTCCTGTTTTCTGTTTTGTTTTGTTTTCTTAATGACCCGAACAGCTGAAAAGATGGAGGTGGTTGTCTTAGGCCTAAGAATGTACAGAAATGAGGCCTACACAGAGTGCTGTCCTGGTATGTGGTATGGACAGCTCTGACCCTTAAGGGGGTCTCCAAGTCACTTTACCACAAGTAGCTGTCTTGCTTGTCTTGCAAATGGAGTGGCCCAGGACTTTAATCCCAGCATGCCAGAGGAATTCTCTTGAGTTCCAGGCCAGCCCACTGAACATACAGAGTTCCAGGACAGCTGGGGCTCCAGGGAAACTGCTTTTCAAACACACACACACAGACACACAAACACATGCACGCACACAGACACACACACACAAAAGATAAATAAGTAAATAAATAAATAAGTAAATAAATAATAAAAATAAAGAAATAGCCATAGCAAGGCATGATGCACCTTGCCTTTAATTCCAGCCCGTTTGTCACTGTGAAACGAAAGTTGGGCAGCCCTCCTTCATAAGGATTTCTAGGCCACCTGGGGCTACAGGGAGACCCTGCCTCAAAAGTAAATGAATGTATGAATAAATAAATAAATAAATAAATAAATATACAAATAAATAAATAAATCTACCATGAAATTTTCAAGTAAGTCTTGGAAGCTTTTGAAAGACGCCAGAATAAACCATGCATGATGTCACATGCCTTTAAACCTAGGCAGAGATAGGTGGATCTTTGTGAGTTCAAGTCCAGCCTGGTCTATGGAGTGAGTTCCAGGACAGCTGGGGCTACAGAGAGACCAAGTCTGGAAAAGATAACAACAACAACAACAACAACAACAACAAAAAAACCTGTGCCGTTTGAAAGACACCAGAATATTGAAGGATCTCCCATGGTCATAGATTGGAAAAATCAATATAGTAAAGATGACCATCCTACCCAAAGTAATAAAGAGATTCAATGTAATCCCAATCAGAATCCCAGCATGACACACTTCATAGAATTTAGGGAAAAAAATCTAAAACTCCCATGGAAGCAGGAAAGACTGCGGATAGCCCAAGCAACCCTGAGCACAAAGAGCAATGGAAGTGGAGGCCCTATGAACAACAACAACAAAAAATTCCCATCCCACAGCCTGCCATCATACTGCTTTAGATCAAACAGAGCTGACATATATTTAGGCTAAGCTACTGCTATTAATGTGCTTCTTGCATGTTCATAAACACATTCTTCTTCCTGGACAGGTCTCAGAAATGTAAAACTGTGGGAGGAACACTCAATTAGATCTCATGCCATTACACAGACACAGACACATGGACACAGACACACAGACACACACAGACACACACACACACACACACACACACACACACACAAGGGCAGATAGAAAACATGAAGCTACTTTTTTTTTTGGCCTTTGGAGACAGGGTCCCAGCTGGCCTGGAACTCATGATGTAGACCAGGCTCGCCTTAAACTCACAAAGATCCACCTAAAAAAGTGTGCCACCACACCCGGCGAGACTAATTTTCAGAGTAGAGAGGTTAAATATCATCTTTAAACCTGAAAGCCCAGGCGGGCACGTGGTGGCGCAGGCCTTTAATACTAGCACTTGGGAGGCAGAGGCAGGCGATCTTTGTGAGTTCAAGGCCAGCCTGGTCTATAAAGTGAGTTCCAGGAAAGCTGGAGCTACAGGGAGACCCTGTCTCAAAAAGACCAAAAAAAAAAAAATAATAATAATAAAAATAAAATAAATTCATTTAAAATTTATTCAAACTATATTAATTTAAAATTTAGAGATTTCAAGGCCAGCTGGGTGGGGCTACATAAAAACACTTTTCAAAACGACCAAAAAAAAAAAAAGCCGTAGCTGGAGGCATGGTTGCCCACACCATCCTTCAATCCCAGCGTCCAGAGGAGAAGACAGGCTCAACACTGTGAGTTCAAGGTGAACCTGCTTGGTCTCCATAGGGAGTATTTCAGTAATCTATTACTTTTATACATATGTACGAGTATATAGCCCTCATGTATGAGAGTGCACCCCGTCACAAAAATAAAAAAGAAAAAGAAAAAGAATATAACTGATACCAAATCATCCAAAAATATCAAACAAAACAAAATCCGCCCATATGTCCATGTGGGAAATCCTGACAGCAACAGCCTTATGGAAACCAAAGTTGGAGGAAGCTATACACATATGTCTTTTCAAAGGCCTAGCAAAGGGGCTGGAGAGATGGTCTAGTGGTTAAGAGCGCCAAGTTAGATCCCCAGCATCTACATGGCGGCTGAGAACCATCATTAACTCCAGTTCCAGGGGAATCTGACACCTGCCTCTGATCTCCATGGCATTGTGTGACATGGGCACACAAACATACATGCAAACAGTACATTCATGCACATAAAAATAACTAAATAAATAATTTTTAAAAATGTATTTAAAAAAGGCCTACAAAGATAAAACAAGGTAATACATTGGTAGACATAAAATCAAATAAAAACGAAAGGGTGGGGGAAAATAAATGAATAAATATTTAAGTAAATAAGTAAATATATAAATACAAAGTCTAAAAAAACAACCCCAAGGTTAAAGCACGGATGGAACTTCAGATTCTGATCAATGATTCTAAGCTCAGAACATATAGGAGGAGGACCCCAGGAAGAGCACAATATGAAGTTGACCTACCTAAATACACGTAGGCTCAGCTACAGCTCTTATGCCCTTCATACATGCTCATAGACACAATCTTCCTGTACATGACTTCGAAGTCTGAAGATAGGGCAGAAATACACACAAAACAGGTTTCTATTTTTATTTATTTAACATTAATTCTAATTATATTAACTATTTTGGTGTCTAAAATTTTTTTTGGTCTTTTCGAGACAGGGTTTCCCTGTAGCCTGGCTGTCCAGGAACTCACTCTGTAGATAAGGCTGGCCTTGAACTCACAAAGATCAGCCTGCCTCTGCTTCCCAAGTGCTAGGAATAAAGGCATGTGCCACCACACCTGGGTTTTAAAAAATATTTTAATAAGCATATCAGCCAAATGGCAGAAGGAAATGGGAGAAAGGACATATTCTACAGTGCAAAATTATTATGCATAAATTTAAAAACATCTAGTTCATAATTTTGAACATCTATTTAAATAAATATTTCAAATACCTTTTGTGGTTTTGTTTTGTTTTTCAAGTAATAAACATCTTTTTTTTTAAATGCCAATCATGGCAAAGAATTAAACAATGTTACATTTGTGAACCACTAAAAAAATCTTCATTTTGGATAGTACATAACTAAACAAACATCTCACTTTTGAAAATATTGTGATAGCCAATATTTAGAGGCTTGCCTTTATGTGAGCAAAGGAATGGAACTTAGAATATTAAACAAACCATTTTGGAACTGCTCAAGAGAAGTAACACTGAAATTCCATACACCCTTATGGACACCAAAGGGAGAGAAAACTGTACACATATGTCTTTTCAAAGGCCTACCAAGGTAAAACACTGTAATACATTCGTACACATAAAACAAAAAAATTTATTTCAGTAATTTATTACTTTTCTTTTATGCAGATATAGGACATCATCATGACATGCCAGCCACTGAGCAAATGAAAACCAAGGAAGGGGCAGGGGTGGCACCCGTGACTGAGCTTCCATTTTTTTCTTTTTTTTTTTTTTCCTGTTTTCTGCTTTCTTTACTTTTTTTTCTTTTCTTTGTTTTTGTTTTTCCCTAATGACCTGAAAAGATGGAGGTGGTTGTCTTAGGCCTAAAAATGTACAGAAATGGGGCTTACACAGACTGCTGGCCTAGTATGTGTTATGGACACCTCTGACCTTTGAGGGGGACACCAATCACTTTACCAGAAGTCTCAGGCCTTTAACCTAGAATGTCAGAGGAACTCTCTTGAGTTCCAGGCCAGCCCACTGAACATACAGAGTTCCAGGCCACCTGAGGCTCCAGGGAAACTGCTTTTCAAGCACACACACACACACACACACACACACACACACACACATACACACACACACAAATTAACTAACTAACTAAATAAATAAATAATAAAAATAAAGAAATAGCCATAGGAAGGCATGATGACCCCTGCCTTTAATTCCAGCTGGTTGGTCACTGTGACATGAAAGTCAGCCAGCCCTCCTCCACAAGGATTTCCAGGCCAGCTGGGGCTACAAGGAGACTGTGCCTCCAAAGTAAATGAATGAATAAATAAATAAATAAATAAATAAATAAATAAATAAATAAATCTACAGTGAAATTTTCAAGTAAGTCTTGGAAGCTTTTGAAAGACACCAGAGAAAGCCGGGCGTGGTGTTGCACACCTTTAAACCTAGGCAGAGACAGGCGGATCTTTGTGAGTTAAACGTCTGCCTGGTATACAGAATGAGTTCCAAGCCAGCTGGGACCACAGGAAAACCCTGTTTTGAAAAGACAAAAAAAATGCTGATTGAAAGACACCAGAGTATTGAAGGACCTCTCATGCTCATAAATTGGAAAAATCAATATAGTAAAGATGTCCATCCTACCCAAAGTAATAAAGAGATTCAATGTAATCCCAATCAGAATCCCACTGTGACACACTTCATAGAATTGGGGGAAAAATCTTAAAAATTGCATGGAAACATGAAAGACCCCGGATAGCCCAAGAAACCCTGAACACAAAGAGCAATGCAGCTGAAGGACCAGTGAACAACAAAAACAAAACAAAAAAAACCCACTCCATAGCCTGCCATCATACTTCTTTAGATTAAACAGAGCTGACTTATTTTTAGGCTAAGCTACTGCTATTAATGTGCTTCTTTCATGTTCATAAACACAATCATATTCCTAGACAGGTCTCAGAAATTTAAAACTGTGGGAGGAACATTCAATTAGATCTCATGCCATTACACAGACACAGGCACACAGACACAGACACACAGACACAGACACACACACACACACACACACACACTCACACACACAAACACGGGCAGATAGAAAACATGAAACTACTTTTTTATTTTGGCATTTTAAGACAGGGTCCCAGCTGGTGTGGAACTCACGGTGTAGACCAGGCTCACCTTGAACTCACAAAGATCCACCTATTGACGTGTGCCACCACACCCGGTGAGACTACTTTTCAAAGTAGAGAGGTTAAATATAAAATCAGATGGATTCTGATAGAACTAGATGCAAAAGGCCGGTAGTCTTGCTTCTAATTTAGACCTGAAGATGGCTGTGTTGTCACACTGGTTACAGTCTGGGCCTGGAAGCTTACCACGGTGGTGGGAGTGGGGTGGGGATGGGGCAAAGAAGGGCCTTTCACTTTGAGTTCAAGGTCAGCCTGCCCTGATAGGGATTTCCAGCAGTCCGGCTGGGGCTACTACAGGGAAGCCATTCCTCTTTCTCTCCTCCCTACCCTCACCCCTCCAGAGACTTATGTTCTTGTATGTTTAATTCAGACAAGAGCTTTGAAAGGAAAGAAAAAAAAACCCATCCTCCCTCTGCATTATTACAATGAAAACTCCCACCTTAGCAAAGGGTTAAAATTAGAGTTGATGATTATAACTGGCAGCTCATCTCTAAAATTGAAAGGCTGGGTGGGTGAGGTGGGACACACCTTTAATCCTAGCACTCTGAAGACAGAGGCAGGCAGATCTTTGTGATTTCAAGGCCAGCCTGGTCACCACAATGAGTTCCTGGCTAGCTGGGGCTACAGGGATACACTGTGGCAAAAGAATAAATTAAATAAATAAATAAATAAATAAATAAATTTTGGGAGCTATGGCCACTAGGCAACGGACTTGCCACAACTATCTAGAACCACCTTACGTTTCTGTTTACCCAAGACTCACCCATTTAGCACAAAGCAGCTGATCAAGCTTATATTTAACCTATTAGTACAGCATGCCCTGTTTGACAAGAACACCCCGCTTCTTCTTGGGAATTCACCCACTCATAACCTTCCCCAGAGAACAATCGGCAGTTAGGTATTCTAGCAACCTAATTTCCTTAAACTATGCCAACTGTAGCTGTTTTCTCCTGGCCGCTCCAATACATATTACTGCCTTACAAAAATAAAATTTGAGACCTTGATCAGATTCTTATCTTGGTCTCCTTCTTTGTGTCTGGTTTGTCTCTCATTCAGGTTGCTTTCTCCTTGGGCCCCGGTTGAAGACCCCGAGGGCCAGGGCAAATAAATAAATAAATAAATAAATAAATAATAATTAAAATAATTTAAAATTGATTCAAAATATATTAATTTACAATTTAGAGATTTCTAGGCCAGCTGGGTGGGGCTACAGAAAAGCACTTTTCAAACCGACCAAAAAAAAAAAAAAAGCCATATCTGGGGGCATTGTTGCCCAGACATTCCTTCAATCCCAGCACAAACCTACATGCAGACAGTACATTCATACACATAAAAATAAATAAATAAATAGATAAATAAATAAATAATTTTTAAAAATTAATTAAAAATAAAGGCCTACCAAGATAAAACAAGGTAAAACATTCGTACACATTAAACAAAGAAAAATAGGTGGGGGTAAATAAATGAATAAATATTTAAGTAAATAAGTAAAGAAATAAATACAAAGTCTAAAAAAAAGGCCATCATTAAAGCACGTATGGTATTTCTGATTCTGATCAATGATTCTAAGCACAGAACATACAGGCCGAGGACCCCAGGAACAGCACAATATGAAGCTGACATACCTAAATACGTGTAGGCTAAGCTACTGCTATTATGTCCTTCTTACATGTTCATAGAAACAATCTCCCTGTACACGACTTAGAAATCTGAAGATAGGGCCAAAATAAACACAAAACAGGTTTCTATATTCATTTATTTAAAATTAATTCTAATTATATTAATTTTTTTCATGTCTAAACATTTTTTTTGGGTCTTTTCGAGACAGGTTCTCCCTGGAGCCCCTGCTGTCGTGGAAGTCAATCTGTAGACCAGGCTGGCGTTGAACTCACAAAGATCAGCCTGCCTCTGCCTCCCGAGTGCTAGGATTAAGGCATGCACCACAATGCCTGGCTTTTAAGAAATACTTTAATGGAGCTGGAGAGATTGCTTAGTGGTTAAGAGCACCGACTGCTCTTGCAGAGGACCCCGGTTCAATCCCCAGCACCCACATTTCGGCTGTGATCCATTTGTTAACTCCAATTCCAGGAGAACTCCAGTTCCAGGGGAATACAAGACCCTCTTCTGACCTCCTCAGCATTGCACGACATGGGTTCACAAACCTACATGCAGGCAGTATATTCATACACATACAAAAACAAATAAAATTCAAAGAGAAAACCATCCCCTCAAAAGACTTCAAATCCTTTAAAAAAAGAAATATTTTAATAAGCATATCATCAGAAAAGGATTAGTAAGCATAAAAAACCTACACATAGAGTATCTACACATGAGCCCATGTGTCTAGCTGAAGGATATCGGTGAAATGCAGTGCTAGACAGGAGAAACCTCCACACAGGTTGTTGGTCAGGGTCCAAGAGACTCCCAAAATAACACAGGCTATTGCCATAGTCCTTCAAATACCTTTGGAATCCCAACAGTTTTGTGGTGAACTAAATTGCAGATTCTGAACCTTACTGATAAAACACATCATAAAACAGTCTATTCCCCAAATGAAAACGACAGTGCTTTGTCAGGGATTTTCTTTTTTTGCTTTATTTTTTCTTTGTTATTATTATTATTATTATTATTATTATTAATTTTTTATGTGTATGAGTGTACTGCTTCATGTAGGTTGGTGCACCCGTGTCATGGAATGCAGTGGAAGTCAGAAGAGAGTGTTGGATTCTCCGGGATCTGGATTCCCCGGGATCTGGAGTTATAGAAGGTTCTTAGCTGCCATGTAGATGCTGGGAATCGAACCCGGGTCTTCTGCAACAGAAGTCCGTGCTCTTAACCACTGAGCAAGCCATCTCTCCAGCCCCGACTTAAATTTCTATTACTAAAAGGTTGAAATAATGCAATGATTTATCAAGTTATAGTAGGCTGCATATGAACAAAGTGTGAAATAACCAGAATTTACTGCAGCATTGCATAGACAACAATCTTTCTGTACACGACTTAGAAATCTGAAGATAGGGAAGAAATATACATGAAACAGCTTATTTATTTATTTATTTATTTATTTATTACTTGTAATTCATTCTAATTACATTAATTTACAATTTACCTTCCTTCCTGTTTAACTAGATAGTTCCAGGCCAGCTGGGGCTACAGAAAACAAAAACAAAATAAAAAACAAAAACAAAAGAAAACAAAAAAATGGCCATAGCCTGGGGCATGTCTGCCCATACTTTAAAGTATGTAATAAATTTTTTTTTTTTTAGTTCAACTGAACCGGGGCATGAGTGTGAGAAGAACGGGAGATCAGTCCGTGTGGGGGGGTGGGGGTGGGGCGCCCGTCGCTTAGAAACTAACTCATTCAGTCCCCCAATTGCTTCTGCACTTTACTTTTCACCCTGGGATAGGGTTTTTCCTACAGAAACATCTCCCGACTGTAACTTGGAGTTACCTACACATCCTGGAATTAATATCAGTGTAGTCGTCTGCAACTGACTAACTAAAGCCTTTTTCCATCTGTTTCCTTTGTGTCTGCACCGATGGGTTTCTCTGGTGAAATGACCCTATTACACCATAACAAGCCCAAACAAACAAAGAAAGAATCAAACATACAAACAAACAAACTCAGTTTCAGCCACCAGGCCTTGGTCTACAGAGTGAGTTCCAGGCCAGCTAGGACTAAAGGGAGACACTTTCTCAAAAATACCAATAATAATAAGAAGAATCAAACCAAAAAAAAAAGTCACCTGGTCTCCGTAGTGAGTTCCAGGCCAGCTGGAATTACAGGGAGACCCTGTCTCAAAAAGACACCTCACCTCCAAAACAAAACAAAACAAAACAAACCAACAAACAAAAACCCCACGTTTGACCTCATAGATCTTGGCAACCTCGCTCAGAAAGGACAAGACCCACCCATTCTTCCAATGTTAAAGCCAACGGGTGCCACCTGTTGGTAATTGTGTGTAATTATTAACATTTCTGATTTTCAGAGTGAAAGTGTTTGACCTTAGAACCGTTTCAGGAAAATAATGTCTTCACATAACAGCATAATTTCCCAGGACTGACCCCTGGGCTACTCAGGGAGTGTAAGGCCCCTAAATCTTTTCTCGGGCAAACTCTTCCTCATAATAGCCTCTCTCTCTCTCTCTCTCTCTCTCTCTCTCTCTTTTTTTTTTTTTGTCTTTTTGAGGCAGGGTCTCCCGGGAACTCTGACTGTCCTGGAACTTGCTCTGTAGACCAGGCTAGCCTTGAACTCACAGAGATCCACCTACCTCTGCCTCCCAAGTGCTAGGATCAAAGGCATGTGCCACCACACCCGGCAATAGCTCCAGCCTCATGGATTTCACAGGACTGACCACAGTTCCAGGACAGCTGAGGCTACAGGGAAACCCCCCTGTCAGAGAGACTCCCCCAGAAAAAAAAAATCCCAGCACTCACTCGAGAAGCAGGGCCAGTGGCAGTTGGATCTCTGTGGGGCAGTAAAGCCAAATCTAGGCAGACAGGGGAGGAAAATGTCTGTCTGTTTGGGTACAGGCAGGGGAGCAGCAAGCCAGCCTGATTCCCGCTAGCCTCAGAGGAGCCTGATTCTGGATAGCCTCAGAGGATATCCTGATTCCGGATAGCCTACCTCAAAACAAATCAAACAAGTGCAACCTCTGCCGTGTTCTTTGTTTGTTTGATTGTTTGGGCCTTTTTGAGACAGGATCTCCCTGTAGCCCCAGCTGTCTTGGAACTCCACTCTGTAGACCAGGCTGGCCTTGAACTCACAAAGATCCGCCTGCTTCTGCTAAGATTAAAAACCTGTGCTCCCACGACAGGCTTCCCTCCACCATTTCTTTATATTATTTTATTTTTTTATTTTTATTTTTATTTTTTTATTTTTAAGGGATTCTACAATATAATGACACAGTTGTTTGCAGATAACATTGATGTTACT
Source organism: Rhizomys pruinosus (assembly GCA_009823505.1). NCBI lineage: Eukaryota > Metazoa > Chordata > Mammalia > Rodentia > Spalacidae > Rhizomys > Rhizomys pruinosus. The sequence continues at coordinate 785,994 of VZQC01011025.1, read as the reverse complement.
CAGTATGTCATACAATTAGGTAATTGGTGCATTTTTCAAGTATCTTGGTCCAAATTTTGAACAATCCATGGTTCCCATTGTCCAGTTGGAGAAGCTTGTATGCACAGGCATGTTGATCAATCAGGAGTCCAGACTATATTCCTGTAGTCTCATGATTCACCCCTATCTCTCCACAGCCCTTACAATCTACCACGCCTCCTCTTCCGCAGTTTGTTCCCTGGGCTTTGGGAAAGGGGCACAAGTGAGTAAGAAGAAAATAGTCTAATTTCTTTGGAGTTGTCATTTTGGACTCCAGTCTGTTCAGGTTGTTTCCCTTCATGGATTGACAGCTTTCCTAGTGATACCCTTTTTATTCATACTAACAAAGCTCAATCTATTGGATGTACAGGCATTTAAGCAGTACTAATTATTATGTCAAGCTAAGCTGTGAGCATAGAGAAACCACAGTTTGTGGATTAGCATACCATCCAAGCTAATCCGCAAACTGTGGTTTCTCTATAAAGGATGACAAGTTCTTATTGTGGCTTATAGCATCGCCTAACCACTAGAGGACATAAGCTTGTGGCATCCGCTGTGAGTTATTCCTCCAAGGAGAGAGCTAATAGCCAAATAGATTTGGGATATATATAGACATTTCGCTGCCACTGTTGCACAGTATCTCCAGGATGTTGAGGTGTAGCTGATATTGACGGAGGAGTCTTGCTTGTCTCAGGGAGACCAATATTTTGCTGTATTGCTTTAGTGGCCTTTGGTAACGCTCTCTAGCATTTCAGAGGCCAGTTTCTAAACAATTTCTGAAAACCGTGTATTGGATTCCTTAGCCTGCCTCTCTCTTTGTTGTAGTTATTGGCCTCCAGAATTTCTCATATCTTATCTAGGTGATCTGTTGACATGTTTCTTTCTTGGCTGTGCAGAAATTTAAGTTCATCTCTCTCTCTCTCTCTTGCTCTTTCTCTCTGTCTCTCTCTCTCTTTCTCTCTCTTTCTCTCCTCCCCCATTTAGCATGGGGATTGTTTCAACTCCCCCTTCCTATGCATTCCACTACCATTTGTATGTGTGGCATATAAATTCCTTACATCTAAGCAGGACCCTTTGGAGCTCCAGTTCCAGGGGAAGCCCAACGCCCTCCTCTCTTCTCCACAGGCATTGCTTGATTGACTACTTGCTTGACTCTGGTACCTGCCTGCCTGCCTGCCTGCCCTGCCTGCCTGGATACCTTGCCTGCCTCCCTTACACAGGTGCAGTCAATCAATACACTGTGATGATAAAGAAGTAGAAATGGAATCCAACCTTCTTTCAACAGATAGCTTTATTTTTATTATTATTAATTTTATTTATTTTTGTATGTGTATTAGTGTACTGTCTTCATGTGGGTTTGTGCACCCTTGTTGTGCAATGCCGAGGAGGTCAGAAGAGGGCGTGGGATTCCCCTAAAACTGGAGTTATCCTGGAATTGGAGTTACAGACGGTTCTCAAACGCCATGTGGGTGCTAGGGATCAAACCTGGGTCCTCTGCAAAGCAGTCGGTGTTCTTAAACGCTAAGCTATCTCTCCTCCACGTCCACGTTCTCCTCGCCCTCCTCCTCCTCCAATTCCTCCTCCTCCTCTTCATCTTCCTCCTCCTCTTCGTCTTCCTCCTCCTCTTCCAACTGCTCCTCCTCTACTTCCTCCTCTTCCTCTTCCTCTTCTTCTTCTTCTTCTTCTTCTTCTTCTTCTTCTTCTTCTTCTTCTTCTTCCTCCTCCACTTCATCTTCTTCCTCCTCCACCTCCTCTTCCTTCTCCTCTTCCTCCTGCTTCATAGATTTATAGTTTCTTAGTTTCCTACTCATCCTCTTCATCTTCGCCTCTCCTCCTCCACCTCCTCTTTTCCACCTCCTCCTCCTCTTCAAACTCCTCCTCCTCCTCCACTTCCAACTCCTCCTCCTCTTCCTCCTCCTCCACTTCCTCCTCCTCCTACTTCTCCTCTTCCTCCTCATTCATAGATTTGTAGCTTCGTAGGTTCCTCCTGCTCCTCTTCATTTTCCTCCTACTACTCAACCACCTCCTCCTACTCTTCATCTTCTGCCTCCTCCTCCTCCTCCACCTCCTCCTCCTTCTCTTCATCTTCCTCCTCCTCATCTTCCTCCCCCCTTGTCTTCCTTCTCCTCCTCCCCTTCCACCTTATCCTCCTCTTCTCCTCCTATTCCTCCTCCTCTTTATCTTCCTCCTCCTATTCCTCCTCCTCTTCCACATCCCCCTCCTCCTCTTCAACCACCTCCTCCTCCTCCACCTCCTCCTCCTCTTCGTCTTCCTCCTTTTCCTCCTCCTCCTATTCCTCCTCCACCTCCTCTACCCCTACCTCCTCCTCTTTGTCTTCCTCCTCCTACTCCTCCTCCTCCTCTTCTTCTACCTACTCCTGCTCTTCCCCCCACCTTCTTCTCCTCTTTGTCTTCCTCCTCTTCCTCATCCACCTCCTCCTCCATCTCATCCTTTCATCCTCCTCCTCTTCATATTCCTCCTCCTATGCCTCCTCCTCTTCTACCTCCTCCTCATCTTCTCCCTGCTCTTTGTCTTCCTTGTGCTCCTCCTCCTACACATCCTCTTCTTCCTCCTTCACCTCCTTCTCCTCTTCATCTTCCTCCTCCTCCTCTCATTCAACTCCTCCTCCCCCTTCCCCTCCTCCCACTCCTCCTCCTCCTACTCCTCTGCATCTACCTCCTCCTCCTCTTCCTCCTCTTCATATTCCTCCTCATCCTCCACCTCCTCTTCATCTTCCTCCTATTCCTCTTCATATTACTTCTCCTCCTCCACCTCTTCTTCCTCTTCCTCCTCTACTTCTTCCTGTTCTTCTTACTCCTCTTCCACCTCCTCCATCTCCTCCTCTTCCTCCTGCTCTTTTTCCTCTTCCTCTTCGTCTTCCTCCTCATCCTCCACCTCCTCCTACTCTACTTCGTCCTCCTCCACCTCCTCTTCGTCTTCCTCCTCCTTTTCATATTCCTCCTCCTACTCCACCACCACTTCCTCCTTCACCTCCTCCTGTACCCCCTCCTCTTACTCCTCCTCTTCATCTTCCTCCTCCTTCACCTCTGCCTCCTCTACCTCCCTCTCTTCTTCTTCCTCCTCCTCTTCTTCTTTCTCCTCCTCCTCTTCTTCCACCTCCTCTTCTTCTACCTCCTGCTATTTGTCTTGCTCCTCCTCCCCCACCTCCTCCTCCTCCTCTTCTTCTTGCTCCTCCTCCTCTTCTTCCACCCCCTCTTCCTCTACCTCCTCCTATTTGTCTTCCTCCTCCTCCCCCACCTCATCCTCCTCTACCTCCTCCTCTTCTTCTCCTTCCTCCTCTTCTTCATTTTCCTTCACCTCCTCTTTCTCCTCTTCCTCCTACTATTCTTCTTCTTCTTCCTCCTCCTCTTCTTCCTCCTTTGTAGATTTGTTAGATCCTAGGATCCTCCTCCTCATTCTCCTCTTCCTCCTCCTCCTCTTTGTCTCCCACCTCCTCTGCCTCCAACTCCTCCTCCTCTTCCACATCCTCCTCCTGCTCTTCATATTCCTCCTCCTCTACCACCTCCTCTTCCTTCGTAGACTTGTAGGTTCATAAGATCCTCCTCTTCCACCTGTTCTTTTTCCTCCTTCTCCTATTCCTCCTCCTCCTCTTCCTCCTCCTCTTCCTCTTTGTCTTCTGCCTCCTCCTCAACCTTCTCCTCCTTCTGTTCATCCTCCTCCTCTTCCTCCTTCTTCTTGTATTCCTCCTCTTCCTCTTCGTATTCCTCGTCCTGTTCCTCCATCTTCTCTTCCTCTTCCATCGCCTCATTATTGTCTTTCTCCTCCTCCTCCTTCACCTTTCCTTGTCCTCTTCCTCCTCCTCCACCTATTCTTCCTCCTACTCCACCTACTCTTCCTCCTACTCTTCGTCTTCCACCTCCTCCTCTTCGTCTTCCTCCTCCTCTACCTCCTCCTACTTCTCCTCTTCCTCCTCCGTAGTTTCTGGGTTAATATGTTCCTCCTCCTCCTCCTATTCTTATTCCTCTTCCTACTCCTCCTCTTCATCTTTCTCCTCCTCCTGTACCTCCTCCTTCCCCCTCCTACTCCTCTTCTTCTTCAAACTCCTCCTCTTCCACCTCTTCCTCCACCTCCTACTCCTCCAACTCCTATTCCTCCTCCTCCTTCACCTCTTCCTCCCCCTTTGTAGATTTGTAGGTTCATAGGTTCCTCCTTCTCCTCTGCCTCTTCCTCCTCCTGTCCCTCCTCCTCTTCACCTACCTCCTCCTCCTCAAACACCTCCCCCTCCTCTTCATCTTCCACCTCTTCCTCCTTCACCTCCTTCACCTCCTCCTCCTCCTCTTACACCTCCTCCTGCTCTTCCTCCTATTCCTCCTTCTCCTCTTCATCTTCTTCCTCAACTTCCACTTACTTCTCCTCTTCCTCCTCCTTCATAGATTTGTAGATTCATAGGTTCCTCCTCCTCCTCTTTCTCCTCCTCCTCTTCGTCTTCCTCCCTCCTCCTGCCTCCTCCTCCACCGCCTCTTCCTCCCCTTTGTCTTCTTCCCTCCTCCACCTCCTCCTCCACCTCCTCCTCTTCTTCCTCCTATTCCTCCTCGTCTTCCTTGTCTTTCTCCTCCTCTTCCAACTCCTCTTCCTCTCCTTCCTCCTCTTCCATCTCATCTTCCTCTTTTTTCTCCTCCTCCTCCTCATCCACCTCCTTCTTCCCCTCCTCCTCCTCTTCTTCCTCCTCCTGTTCCTCTTCCTAATCTTCATATTAATCCTCTTCTTCCTATTCCTCTTCCTGCTCCTCTTCTTCCACCTCCTCCACCTGCTCCTCCTCTTCCTATTCCTCCTCAACATCCTCCTCCAACTCTTGCTCCTCCTCCCCATCCACCTCTTCCCTTTGGTCTTCCTCCTCCCTTTCCTTCTCCTCCTCTTTGTCTTCTCCACCACCTCCTCCTCCACCACATTCTCCTCCTCTTCCTTCTCTTCCTCTTCCTCCTCCTCCTCCTATTCCTCCTCCTCCTATTCGTCTTCTGCCTCATCCTGTTCCACCTCCTCCTCCTCCTCTTCGTCTTCCTCCTCCTCCACCTCCTCCTACTCCTACTCCACTTCCACTCCTACTCCCCTTCCTCCTCCTCCTCTTCATATTCCTCCTCATCCTCCACCTACTCTTAATCTTCCTTCTCCTCCTCTTCATATTCCTTCTCCTCCACCACCTGCTCTTCCTCCTCCACCTCCTCCTATAGCTCCTCCTCTTCCTCCTCCTCTATGTCTTCCTTGTCCTCCTCCTCCTACATCTCCTCTTCCTCCCTCTTTCTATTCCTTCTCCTCCTCTTCCTCCTCCTCCACCTCCTACTCTTTGTCTTTGTCCTCGCCCTCATCCACCTCGTCCTCCACTTCCTCCTACTCATTCTCTTCCTCCTCCTTCGTAGTTTTGTAGGTTCATAGGTTCTTCCTCCTCCTCTTACTCCTCCTCCTCAACTTCCTCTTTGTTTTCCACCTCTTCCTCCACCTCCTCCTCCTCTTCTTTGTCTTCATCCTCCTTCATGGATATGTAGGTTAATAGGATCCTCCTCTCTTCTTTCTCTCCCTCTTCCCCTTTCTCTTCCTCCCCTTCGTCTTCCTCCCTCCTCCTGCCTCCTCCTCCACCGCCTCCTCCTCCTCCCCTTTGTCTTCCTCCCTCATCCACCTCCTCCTCCACCTCCTCCTCCACCTCCTCCTTCTCCTCTTCCTCCTACTTCATAGATTTCTGTGTTAATAGGTTCCTCCTCCTATTCCTCTTACTCTTCCTCCTCCTCCTTTTCATCTTTCTCCTCCTCCTCCACCTCCTCCTTTCCACCTCCTCCTACTCTTTTTCGTCTTCCTCCTCCTCCACCTCCTCCTTTCCACGTCCTCCTACTCTTTTTCGTCTTCCTCCTCCTCCACCTCTTTCTCTTCCTCCTCCTGCTCCAACTCCTTTTCCTCCTCCTCATCCTTCTCCTCTTCCTCCTTCTTCGTAGATTTGTAGGCTCATAAGATCTTCCTCCTCTTCCTCTTCTTCCTCCTCTCCCTCTTCTTCGTCTACCTACTTCTGAACTATCTCCCCCTCAACTATCTCCCCCTCCTCTTCATCTTCTGCCTCTTCTTCCTTCACCTCCTTTTCCACGTCCTCCTCCTCCTCCTCCTCCTCCTCTCCTTCGAGCTCCTCCTCCTCTTCCTCCTATTCCTCCTCCTCCTCTTCATCCTCCTCCTCATCTTCCACCTCATTCTCCTTTTCCTCCTATTTCATCGAGTTGTAGGTTCATAGGTTCCTACTCCTCCTCCTCCTCTTCATGTTCTGCCTCCTTCATAAATTTATAGGTTAATAGGATCCTCCTCCTCTTCTTCCTCCTCCTCCCCTTCATCTTCCTCCCTCCTCCTGGGTCTCCTCCTCCCGCTCTTCATCGTCCTCCCGCTCTTCCTCCTCCTCCAACAACTCCTCATATTTCTTCTCCTTCTCCTCCACCTCTTCCGTCACGTCCTCCTCCTCTTCTTCCTCCTCTTCTTCCTCTTCCTCCTCCTCCTATTATTCCTCTTCCTCTTCATCTTCTGCCTCCTACTCCTCCACCTCCTCATCCTCATCATCTTCATCCTTCTCCTCCATATCTCCCTCCACCTCCTTCCCCTCCTCCACCTCCTTCTCCTTCATAGATATGTAGGGTCATAGGATCCTCCTCCTCCTCTTCTTCCTCTTCCTCCGCCTCTTTGACTTCCTCCTCCTTCACCTCCTGTGCCTCTTCCACCTCCTTCACCCTTCATCTTCCTCCTCCACTTCCACTTCCTCCATTCTACCTACTTCTCCTCTTCTTCATGTTCCTCCTCCTCCACCTCCTCCTCCACCTCTTCCTCCTCCATCTTGTCTTCCTTCTCCTCTTCCTCGTGCTTCGTAGATTTGTAGGTTCATAAGTTCCTCCTCCTCCTCCTCTTTGTCCTTCTCCTCTTCGTCTTCCTCCTCCTCCTCCACCACCTGCTTCTCCTCTTCATCTTCCTCCTTCTTCTCCTCCTCCGTTTCCACCTCCTCCTCCTATTCCTCCTCATCTTCTTCATCTAGCTGCTCCTGATATTCCAACTCCTCCTCCTCTACCTCCACCTGCTTCTGCTCTTCCTCCTCCTTCATAGGTTTGTAGGTTTATAGGGTCCTGCTCCTCCTCTTAATCTTCCAACTCCTCCTCTTCATTTTCCTCCTTCTCCTCATCTACCTCCTCCTTTTTGTCTTCCGCCTCCTCCTCCTCCACCTCCTCCTCCTCTCTGTTTTCCTCCTCCTTCATAGATTTGTAGGTTAATAGGATCCTCTCCCTCCTCCTCTTTCTCCTCCTCCCGTTCATCTTCTTCCTCCTGTTCAGCTTCCTCCTCCTCCACCTCCTACTCCTTCTCCTTTTCCTCCTCCTTCATAGATTTTTAGGTTCATAGGTTCTTCCTCCTCCTCCTCTTCCTCCTCCTCCTCTTCCTCCTCCTCTTCCTCCTCCTCCTCTTCCTCCTCCTCCTCTTCCTCCTCCTCATCTTCCTCTTAATATTCCACCCCTTCCTCTGCCACCTCCTCCTCCTCCTCTTCTTCTTCCTCCTTCATAGATTTGTAAGTTAATGGGATCCTCTTCCTCTTCTTCCTCTCCCTCCTCCTCTTTCTCCTCCTCCCCTTCATCTTCCTCACTCCTCCTGCCTCCTCCTCCACCTCTTCTTCCTTCCCTTAGACTTCTCTCTCCTTTACCTCCTTCTCCACCTCTTCCTCCTCTTCCCCCTATTCCTCCTCTTCCTCCTCGTCTTCCTCTTCCTCCTCTTCCATCTCCTCCTCCTCTACCTCCTCCTCTTCCATCTCCTCCTCTTCTTTCTCCTCTTCATCGACCTCCTTTTTCACATCCTCCTCCTCTTATTCCTCCTTCTCTTCCCCTTCCTAATCCTCCTATTCCTATTCCTCCTATGCCTCCTCCACCTACTCCTCCTCCTCTTCATCTTTCTCCTCCTCCTCCGCATCCTCCTCCACCTCTCGCTCCTCCTCCCCTTCCACCTCGTCCTCCTCTGCCTCCTCATCTTCCACCTCCTCCTCCTCTTCTTTATCTTCCTCCTCATCCACCTCCTCCTTCACCTCCTCCTACTTCTCTTTTTCCTCCTTCTCTTCCTCTTCCTCCTCCTATTCATTCTCTTCTTATTATTCCTCCTACTCCCCTTCATCTTCTGTCTTCTCCTCCTCTACCTACTCCTCATCCTCCTTATCTTCCTCCTCATACACAACCTCCTCCACCTCCTCCTCCTCCTCCCCTTCCAGCTCATCCTCCTCTTCCTCCTCCTCCTATTCCTCCTCCTCCTCTTTGTCTTCCTAATCCTCCTATTCCTCCTCCTCTTCCACCTCCTCCTCCTTCTATTCCACCTCTTCCTCCTCCACCTCCTCCTCCTCCTCAAACTCCTCATCCTCCATAGATTTTAGGTACATAGGATCCTCCTCCTCTTCCTCTTCCTCCTCCTCTTCTTTTTCCACCTCCTCTACCTCCTCCTCCTCTTCGACCTCTTCCTCCTCCTCTTCGTCTTTCTCTTCCTCTTTGTTTTTCTCTTCCTCCTCCATGTCCTCCTCCTCCTCTTCATATTCCTCCTCCTCCTCCACCTCCTCTTCCTCTTCCACCTCCTCCTTTCCACCTCCACCTCATCCTCTTCGTGTTCCTCCTCCTCCACCTCCTACTCCTCTTTGTCTTCCTAATCATCCTCCTTCACTCCCTCCTCCTCTTCGTCTTTCTCCTCCTCCTCCTCCTCCTCCTCCACCTTAACCTCTTCCTCCTCCCACATATCTTCCTCCTCTTCTTCTTCTTCCTCCTCCTCTTCCTCCTCCTCTTACTCCTCCTCCTCAACTTCCTGTTCATCTTCCGCCTCATCCTCCTCCACCTCCTTCTCCTCCTCTTTGTCTTCCTCCTCCTTCGTGGTTTGGTGGTTAATGGGATCGTCCTCCTCTTCTTCATCTTCCTCCTCCTCTTTCTCCTCTTCCCCTTCTTCTTCCTCCTCCTGCTTCCTTCTCCACCTCCTCCTCCTCTTCATCTCCTTCCTCCTTTACCTCCTTATCCACCTCCTCCTACTCCTCCTCTTCCTCCTATTACTCCTGGTCCTCCTCGTCTTCCTCTTCCTCCTCTTCCACCTCCTCCTCCTCTACCTCCTCTTCAACCTCATCCGACTCCACCTCTTCCCCATCTTCCACCTCCTCCTCCTCCTCTTCGTCTTCCTCCTCCTCCTCTGCCACCTCCTCCTCCTTCATAGATTTGTAGGTTCATAAGATCATCCCCTTCTTCCTCCTCCTCCTCTTCATTTTACTCCTCCTCCTCCTGGTATTACTCCTCCTCCTATTCCTCCTCCTCTACCTCTTCCTCTTCCACCTCCTCCTCCTCCAACTCCTGCTCCACCTCCTCCTCCTCCTCCTTCTATTCGTCCTCTTTTTCTTCCTACTCCTCCTTCTATTCCTCCTTCTCTTCATCTTCCTCCTCCTGTTCATCCATCTTCTCCTCCTCTTCCACCTCATTTTTTCGTTCTCCTCCTCTTCCTCCTTCATATCTTCTTCTTCCTCTTCCTCCTCCTATTCCGCCTCTTCCACTTCATCTTCCACCTCAACCTCTTCATCTTCCTCCCCCTCCACCTCCACCTATTCCTCCTTCTGCTCTTCCTCCTCCTCCTCCTTTTACTCCTCCTCCTCTTCTACTTACTCCTCCACCTCCTCCTTCTCCTCTTCCTTCTCCTTCATAGATTTGTAGGGTAAGATGTTCCTCCTCCTTCTCTTCCTCTTCCTCTTCCTTCTCCTCCTCTTCTTTTTACTATTCCTCCTCCACCTCCTCTTTCCACCCTCTTCTCCTCTTCTTCGTCTTCTTCCTCCTCCTCCTCCAACTCTTCCTCCTCCTCCTCCAACTCCTTTTCCTCTCCTCCTCCAACTCCTTTTCCTCCTCCTTCTCCTCTTCTTCCTCTTTCGTAGGTTTGTAGGTGCATAAGTTCCTCCTCCTCCTCTTCATCTTTCTCCTCATCTCCCTCCTCCTCCTCTTCATCTCCCTCCTCCTCAACCACCTCTTCCTCTTCTACTTCCTCCTCCTCTTCCTCCACCTCCTCTTCTTCCTCCTCCTCCACCTCCTCCTCCTCCTCCTCCTCCTCAGCCTACTCCTACTCTTCCACCTCCTCTTTCTCATACTCCTCTTCCTCTTCCTCCTCCCCTTCCATCTCTCCTCGTTTTCCAACTCCTCCTTCTCGTCTTTCTGTTCCTCAACCTCCACCTCCTCCTAAACCTCCTCTTCCTCTTCATTTTCTCCTCTTCCTACTCCTCCTCTTCCCCCTCCACCTCTTGCTTTTTCTCCTCCTCCTCTTCCACCTCCTCTTCCTCCTCCTCCTCCTCTTCATCGTCCTTCTATTCATCTTCCTCTTCCTCGGGCTATTCCTCTGCCACCTCCTCTTCCACCTCTTCCTCATCCACCTCTTCTTCCTCTTCCTCCTCCACCTCCTCCTACTCCTCCACGGACACCTCCTCCTCTTCCACCTCCTCTTTTTCCTACTCCTCCTCCTCTTCCTCCTCCTCCTTTTCCTGCTCCTTAGATTTTTAGGTTCACAGGATCCTCCTCTTCCTCCTCTTCCTCTACTTCTTCCTCCTCCTCCTCCTCCTCCTCATTTTCCTGCCCCTTCATAGATTTGCAGGTTCATAGTTTCCTCTTCCTGCTCTTCCTCCTCCTCCTCTTCCTCCTCCTCTTCATCTTCCTTGTCCTTCACTCCCTCCTCCTCCTCTTACTCCTCTTCTTCCTCCTCCTCTTCATCTTCCTCCTCCTCACCTCCTTCTCCTCCTTATCATCTTCTTCCTCCTCCCCCACATCTTCCTCCTCCTCCTGCTCCTCCTCCACCCCCTCCTCCTCTTCCACCTCCTCTTCCTCTTCCTAGATTAATTCAAACTGCAATCAACTTTGCTCAAGCACCCAGATCCTACCTACCTACCTGCGCTCACTTCAGATTGTCTCAGGAGATCTACAGGAAGTAATCTCTTGATAATATCATTCACTGTTTCCAGATTTGTTGTTGTCAAATACAAAGACTGTAAAAATGCACAGAGTAGTTACTATGAGATACTAATTTGAAAACACACAATTACATAATTAGTTATTTTCAATTCACCTTTCACTCTACAAAAGCAAAGGTGACTTTCAGGAAATGTTAATATATATATAGAGCACAAGTCTTGACCACAATGTTTTCTATTATATAGCATGCCCCTACATAATGCTTACACACACAGATAATCCAATGTGAAATTGTTAATGGTTGATTACTGAACCCTGGTTACATGAAAGGATATCCTTATGCCTAGGATCCATAGAAGGAGTTAAATACACAGTGTCATGGTTATGTAGCTGACATTCTGAAATAGATCGACAAAGAGGTAGAGAAAGACAGTCACAGAAACAGGATACAAAGGAAGCCAAACAGGCAAGCGTCTACCAACCAGGAGAATTTGGGCATTGTAGGTTACGTTTGTACTCCTTTGTTTGAAATTTCCTTATTATGATCCTCTATATTTCCAACTGGATACAAACTTTTAAAATAGATCACAAGTAGTAGAAACAACAATAATTATATGTGTAAGCAGTGAGAATTGGGGAACTGTTTAATTCTAATAAGAAGTATTTGGTTGGTAAATTGACATTGTCACCACAGCCCTCCTCAGTTTATTGTCATGGAAAATGAAATGTTTCTTCTAAGCTTAGCACCTGCAACTAAGACGGTTTACATCATATTGCCTAGCACTTTTTACATATGCAGCAACACGTATTTATCCTGACATATATGTATGCATTTTACAAAGAGTGCTCTGTTGATTCTCAATCTCTTTCTCTGTTCTCTTCCTCTCTGTCTCTCTACCCTCCCTTCCCTCTCCCTTTCCTGCCCATCCTGCCTCTCCCTGCTGTTCTCAGGAGACTGAAATGCCATTTTGGTTCTTATATATACACATACACGGGCAGAGCTCAGGATGTCCTCAAGGAATATCTCCAGTGTAATACTCCTACTGTTGCCCTTCTCCTCGGCTTGATTAATGCATCTGGTCAAGTTCAATAAAAGCCAAAAAAAGTAAAATATGTTAGCCTGTAGCTTATTTTCAAGTTAATCTTTTGTGTTAATATTTCCATATTTTTAGTAATTTATTATTATTATTTTGTGTGTATAAGTGTACTGCCCGCATGTGTGTAAATTCATCGCTGTCAGATCCCCTGCAAATGGAATTGCAGAGAGGTGTTAGCTGCCATGTGGGTGCTGGGAAATGAACCCAGATACTCTGCAAAAGCAGAAATTGTTCTTAAATGCTGAGACATCTCTCCAGCCCTTATCTTATTTTTAATGGAATCATATGAACTTAGAAATATGAATTAGAGATTGGTAAATATGGAAAAGTATTCCAGAGAATAAATCATGATCCTGTATACAGAAGCTTGGCCTGAACTGTGAGATTAGGAAGCAGATGCAGCCCTCATGAGATAGGTTAACAACTAGGGATCAAGGAGAGGAAGAAACAGCATTTGTTTGAATGTTCATGGTACAATAACCTGCATTGATGGAGTCCTATCTCTGTCTGGAGAATACTGTTTGATTCCATAGAGATGCAGGGATTAGGACATGGTGAGAATGGCAGCCACAGCTTCCTCTGGAATAAACAGCTTTGTGTGTCAACTAGAGAACATAGAGTACACTTAAAGACAGCTGAACTATTTCTACTAATAAAAAGGGAGTACAGCCTGTAGTCACTGGATTGCAGAGACTGACACTGTTTTGTCACTAAAGAATGAAAATATTATCATTGGAAAAATAACTCGGAAGGATATAACGCCACTGTTCTTTTCGTTCAGAAAAACTGTAATGTAAAAAGAGGAAGGTTAGACTGTAAAAAACTCGTATACTACTGTATAGTAGTATGGAGTATAGCAGCTGGAGGGATGATCTAGCGGTTAAGAGTGCCAGCTGCTCTCGAAGAGGACCTGGGTTCAATCCCCAGACCCACATGGCGGCTGAAAACCATCTTTAACTCCAGTTCCAGGGGAATCCGACACCCTCTTCTGACCTCCTCAGCACTGCATGACACAGGTGCACAAACCTACATGCAGACAGTCCATTCATACACATACGAAAATTAATAAAATAAAAATTAAAAAAATTTAAGAATGCTAGAAACCCGTGATTGCCATGTGTGTCCAGGTGGAGCAGCATGCTGCTCTTAACTGGGCTTCTTTACAGTAACGGGAAGTAGACGGTTGAATGGAAGCAGGTTGGGAACTAGAGACTGGACTCTAACTAGTGAGAAACACTGTGTGATCCTGGGGAGCTGCAGCTGTTGCAGTGAGTCTTAGCTTCCTAATGCACAAAGGGGTAATGAAGCTGCACCAGCACTCTGACAGCCTGAGGAGCTGTTCCCATCAAGGGTTCCATTATTCATCTTATATCCTAAGTAAGGGTTTCCCATTTGGATAGAATAATCCTGGAAAATAATGAAGATTATCTTTTTTTTTGGGAAAACCCATGTTTTTCTTTCTGTTAGAAATTGTAGAATTGCAATAAAATAAATGATTCCTCAAACTTTCATCCTTTAGTCTCTAAGAGTCTGTCAATAAGATCAAATTACCTGGTGCTCATTACTAATATCCTCTCTGCAATTTCACACAACTCTCATTAAAATGAATTAAATATTATAAAGTTATGTTAAATTCTGTAAATGTGGCCATTGGTGCCTTTGGATTGTCACAGTATCACATAAACTCCAACATTATTTTCTTCATGTACATTTTCCTTATCAATCCCAGACCTCACCTCATTCACAATCCACGTCTTCCCCTTGGCTTACACACCATAGCACAGTTTCCAGGTGAAATAAGGGTTATTACCACCTGTTGACATCTTGGTCCAGGCTGCTAAGAATATTGATGCACAATCTTTTCACTTGTCAATTTATTTCAGGAGTCCATACTAAGGAATCAATCTCCAGAGTCACATGGAAATTCTCTTTAACATTCTGGGGTATCTACAGACTTCTTTACCCCAAGGACAGGGAATTTCGTGTTTCTACACTAAGTACAATCCTACTTCCCACCTGGATTCTGACTAGGACCTGTTTCCTCAGAAAGGGGAAGTATCTCTATGGCCCAACCTAGAGAGATAAAGGAACTGACTTCTTTTTTTTATTTATTTCTTATGTGTATGAATGTACTATCTGCATGCAGGTTTGTGTACCTGTGTCGTGCAATGCCGCGGAGGTCAGAAGAGGGTGTCTGATTCCCCTGAAACTGGAGTTCTCCTGGAACTGGGTTTTCAGACGGTTCTCAGCTGCGATGTGGGTGCTGGGGATCTAACCTGGGTCCTCTGTAAGAGCGGTCACTGCTCTTAACCGCTAGGCCATCTATCCAGTCCAGAACTCCACTTATTTAAAAATTTTTTTCTTTATTTTTTTTTTATTTTGTATGTGTATGAATGTACTGTCTGCACGCAGGTTTGTGCACCCATGTCATGCAATGCCGTGGAGGTGAGAAGAGAATGTTGTATTCCCTTGTAAGTGGAGTTGAAGACAGTTCTCAGCTGCCATGTGGGTGCTGGGGAATCAAACCCGGGTCCTCTGCAAGAGCAGTTGGCACTCTTAACTGCTAGGCCATTTCTCCAGCCCAGGAACTCCACTTCTAATTACACAAGATTACAAAAATTATATAGCAGACATCAAAAGTACATGTTAACAGGCATTTTTAGGAGTGTCTAATACATATTTAACAGGATCCTAAGTATTATAATTTGCATAAATGTGATTTCCGCATTTCACCATCTCATGTTTAAGTTTCTTGTTTAAGGTCTTGTGGAAACACTTTTACATGTCCCAACAAGAACTGCTTCTTCTCTCATGTATGGTGGGAGAAATAGTCAGCAGTAAGAAATGGGTCATCTTCATGGAAATCTGCAAGGGAAACCAGGGTATGTCAATAATGACACACACAGGAACTTCCTCTTAAAGCTCTGGAAATGTTTTCCCCAAGTCAGCAGCGGTGTCTTGGAAGTTAGTATGTTGACAGACTTGGAGACATTCATGATAGATATTCATGAGTTGATTCTGTGATGATGGCTGAGGTTTGGGCAGGAGAGTTTGTGCTAGACCATGCACAAACAGGTACAAACGAAGTCCTATTTCTCAAAATGTTCTGGGAAAATTGTTTCCATTTTTAATGTGTACTAGACAAAATGAAGGTGACCCCGTATGTTCAAAACCAAATCGCAGGCACCACCTCCCACCCAGCAGCAGGTCTTATGGAAATGTCACCACGAAGTTCTCCACAGGCCAAAAGAGAAGAATGGACTTCTCTGCATCCCTGTGGCCATCCTCTACTATGTCCAAATAGTCAGACATCCACAGCTCACTCAGAGGGATTTCATGCTTTATCTTCAAGGATTTCTTTTCCCTGAAAAGATGATCAAGCCGTATAGCCGTTTACTTTGTTATGACTTTTCAATTCATGTCTATGTGAGAACATATGCCACATGTGTGTGTGTGTCCTGGAAGCCTAAGAGAGAGTTTTTGTCACTTGGAGGTGGAGTTATAAGCACATGTGTACAGCCAGAGTGGGTGTTGAGAACCAAACTCCAGTCTTCTGCAGGAGCAGAAACAGTGTTAAATACTGAGACATCCCTTTAGCCCGAGTTAGTTGTTTATATGGGAGAAACTGCACAATGCTAGACCAATTCCTCCTTCTAAAGAACAGAGCAGCCTTCATCTGTATCACCCCCACGTACATATCCTCAAAAGAGCAGGTGGGGTTGAACAAAGCCTGAGTATAGAAGGATGAGAAAGTGGAGGAGTGTAGTTGCTCAGTGTAACAGCACTATGGTTACAGGCCCTAATGAATCATACTGATGGCCTTGTAACTCTTATTAGATGAATTTACCAAATTAGTTTTAGCTTAAATGGCTACTTTTGATAGCCCATATCTCAGTGCTACGTGAAAACTGCAGAGAAACTTCCTGAATAGCTAGTGAATGTTACTGTTTGTTGAATTAGCCTCTGTCCTTCATGCCAGTTCATAAAAATGCCAACAGAGATGCACAGGTAAACAGATGTCAAGGACAGTCAATTCAGTCCATCCATCTGCCCTCTGACACTAAGCAGCCACCATTTTCTAGGCTGAGAATCTGTGGTGACTGTATTCCTGGTTGAGGGGAATGTGTACCCAGTTCCATATATCCAAAATATATTCCAAATATGTTGTCTCTGTCTTTTCTTTTCCCTGCGACTTCTGAGGTGGGTCATGAGGAGTATTGTCCATTGAGAGTATTATGAGACTGTATATAAAGACCTGGAACAGAGCTCTGACTGTGTGAAGATGTTCAAAGGAGACCCCCGGGTGAAGTTAGAACATAAACAGCTGAGGATTGTCAGCTGCTTCCAGTCCCAGAGGTACACAGCAGCCTTTCTCCAAATTCAACAGTGTTTGAAGTCTTTTTGAGACAGGGTCTCCCCGTAGCCCCAGCTGTCCTGAAACTCGCTTTGTAGACCAGGCTGGCCTTGAACTCACAAAGATCCACCTGCCTCTGCCTCCCAACTGCTAGGATTAAAGCTGTGTGCCACCATGCCCTGCAAGTAGGAGTCTTTTTTTTAAATACCTGCCTTAGTCCAAACCTGTCTCTCTGCCTTCCAAGGGCTGCTCCTTGCTCAGCTGCCTTCATAGGAGACAAGAATATTCATAGCCATGACTTTGGGGTGTGTGAGAGATATTTCAAACACTCACAGTCTTGTGAGAAAGCAATGAGGGAGATGATTTCCCTCAAGGACGACGAATAAAGAGACCCCCCCCACCTCCCTCCATAACCCTATGATTGGATACAGCAGTAACTGGATGGATGTAAGAAAAATATTTTAAGGTTTATCATTTATTAATTTTAAAATCATGCATATGTGCATGTGTGTCTGTGTGTGGATATGTGCACATGAATGCAGATTATTATGAAAACCAGAAGAGTGCTATATGCCCGGGAACTCTAGTTATAGGTGTTTGGGAGTCTCCCAACATGCTTGTTAGAACTGATCTCAGGTTCTCTGCTAGAGGAGAACATGCTGCTAACCTCTGAGCCAAGTCTCCTGACTCCATTAACTTTTAAAATATAATGATCTCGGGGCTGGAGAGATAGCCTAGCGGTTAAGAGCACCCACTGCTCTTGCAGAGGACCCGGGTTCGATCCCCAGCACCCACATGGCGGCTAAGAACCATCTGTAACACCAATTCCAGGAGAACTCCAGTTCCAGGGGAATCGGAGACCCTCTTCTGACCTCCGCGGCATTGAACAACATGGGTGCACAGACCTACATGTAGACAGAACATTCATACACATACAACAATAAATATTTAAAAAATATATAATGCTCTCAGAGGCTGAATAAGCTCAGGGGTTAAGAATGCTAGGGATTCTGAGACGCCATAACGCGCCAGGCCAGGTACACAGCTCCTCAGCTCTAGGCGGGGTCTGGCGGGGGGCAGCTGGGAGAGAGTCTCGCTGTGAACCCGTCTACGGGGTCCCCAGCCCAGAGGGACCGCGCTCGGGTGAGCAGGGTCGCGTTTCCCTCTGCTCTGGTCCCGGCTGGACTTGTGGGTGGGAACCGGGGTCGCAGGGGAGACGCCATAACGCGCCAGGCCAGGTACACAGCTCCTCAGCTCTAGGCGGGGTCTGGCGGGGGGCAGCTGCAGTGAATGTTAATGATGTTTAGTGCTTGTCCCCTCAGGAAAGCAGGCTTTGTACTGCCAGGAGAGACAAGCTCTAGACTACATAAGAGATCCATGTCTGTATCTCTATATACATTCTTGTCCCAGTTATGAGAGAGTTTTTCTATTCTGCTCAGTCTAGCTGTTTTATCAACCTGTGACCACAGAGTCTTGTAGGGAAGGTGTCAGACTTCACTGAACATCTAAGTACTCTCATTTCCAAACCTTGTTAACAGTGTAGCATTTGACTTTGGCATTCCATGCCACTGCTGACAGCGTGGTGGACAGAGTCCCTCCCAAATCATCAAATCTCCCTGAACTTCTTCAATGTGACGCGCTCTCACCGTGTATGAAAGCAATTCTGATTTTAATGTCCCGTATACAGTTGCACCAGTTTTTCAGGTGGTAATGAAAATGACCTGAAATTATGTAAATGACTACTATTACCAGTAACCTCCATGTAGCAACTGCAGTGGCCAATTCCCAAGTGTGATGCCACAGGCCTTCACTTTATGAAACATTTTAAATGGATCTTTACTTTCACCTGAGGCTCTCAACTTTCAGCAATTTTCTTCTCTTGTAAGACAGCTGACAGTGTGTTTGATGTTTTCTTCTTTTTTTTTCTCTTCATTTCCTTTATTGTTTCATTTTTTGTTTTTGTTTTTGTTTTTTGTTTTTTTTTTAATTTATTTATTTGAGAATTCTCTCATTTAACAAATTTAGGACCCATTTCCTGCCCATTTCCCGCCACCCCGCCAGAGCTCATGCTTTTCATTCTGCCAAACATGCACTTCATCTCTTAGTCTGGGTTTTCCTCATCAATAATTTTTCCATGGGGAACTTGACTGTTTTGAAGCAGAAGTTCACTGTTTTTTTTTTTTTTTTTTTTTTTTTTTTTTTTTTTTTTTTTTTTTTTTTTTTTTCCAAAATGCATTACACCAACTGCTTTGGTACAAAAACTCAGGGGCCCTACACAGAAAATACTTACAAAACTGGGTAATGGACTAGCAGCCCAATGAGGGATACCATTCTCGTCGTTTGTTTTTTTTTCTGGGACTGTGTTACTTCAACTAACTTCCCACTCAGCATGATGTCCCCGCTAGCTCCAGCCATTTTTTTCCCTGCAAAGCTCGTGATGTCAACTTTCTTAACTACTGCATAGACTGCCATTGTGTAGATGTACCAAATTTTTCTATCCACGGTTCGTCCATTGAGGTGCATTTGGGTTGGTTCCAAGCTCCTTGCTATTGTGAAGAGAAGCTGCAATAAACAATGGCCGTGCATGTACTCTGTGGTGGGGTATCTTGAGGGTACATGCCCAGGAGTGGTATGGCGGCGGGTGCAAGTCCATTCCAAGTCTTCCAAAGGTTCAGTCCACACGGCTTTTCCATAGTGGCTGCTTGAGTTGACATTCCCACCAACAGTGGGGATGAGTGTTCCCCTTTCCCCACAACCTCTCCAGCACTGGGAATCATTGTTGTTTCCTGATCCTAGCCAGTCTTATTGTCTTATTGGAGTGAGATGGATATCTTAAAGTGGTTTTCATTGCATTTCCTTAATGATTAGTGATGTTTGAACACTTCGTGAGGTCTTGAGCTTGAGGTGGTTTCTCAGACATCTCTAATTCCTTCCTCACTTGTGAAGCCTCTCTTCAAGACTTTGCTCCCTCCTATTGAGTGGGTCATTTGTTTTCTTTTTCTTTGGTTTTTTTTGAGTAGTTGTTATATATTCTGGAAATCAATGCCGTGTCAGATGTATCGGGCAGTGAAGGTTTCCTTCCCCTCCCACTCATGTGGGATTTCTTTTCCTCTTCACTTCCTTATTGTTTCTTTTGATGAACAGAAGCTTTGAGTTTAATGAGGGTCCCATTTGTCAATTGTTGAACCTTATTGTTTGTGCAGCTACTTTCTGATTTAGGAAGTCCTGTTTTGCTATGCCTATGTCCTTGTAGTCTGCTGAAACTGTTTTTCTTCTATCACCTTCAAGTTTGGGGTTTCACGTTGAGGTCCTTTAATCGCATCTGGAGTTGACTTTTGTAACAGGATGAGAGGTAGGTTGTTTTTTAATTTTCAATTCTTCTACAAGTGGTGGATCCAGTTTTGCCAACACACACTTGGCTGAGATGCTGTCTTTTCTCCATTGTGGTTCTTTGGCCCCCTTGTCAAATAGAAGATGGCCGAAATTGTAAATGTGCTCAGATTTTGGATCCTTTGGGTTTATATCCAGGCAACAGGTCTGTTTTTTTTGTGCCAGTATCAAGCTGGTTTTTTATGACTAGAAGCCCCCCCACACGCCCACCCCACCCCCCCCCCAACCACCCCCACCCACCCCCCCCCCACCCCCCCCCCCACCTGTAGTATAAGTTGAAGTCTGGCATAGAGATCCCTGCCTGTGTAGCTCTTTTTAAACTCAGGGTTGTTTTGTCTATTTGGGGTCTTTTTTTTGTCCAAATGAATTTAAGAACGTTTTTTTTCCAGCCTGTGAAGAAAACTCTTGGTGATTTTGATAGGAATTGCGTTAAATATATACAAAAGTTTCAGTAGAATCGACGTTTTTACATGTTAGTTTCCTCCCAAATGTCCATAGCAGGGGAGGTTTTTTATTTTTCACATCTTCTATCTTCTTTTGAGGTCTTCTTTCAATTCTTTCTTTCTGTTTTTTTTTTTTAAATTTTTTTTTTAATTTTATTTATTTCCGTATGGTAAGAGGTGTTGTCTGCATGCAAGTATTTGCACCCGTGACGTGCAATGATGCCGCGGAGGTCATAAGAAGGGGCTCTCGGATTCCCCTGGAACTGGAGTTCTCGGAATTGGAGTTTCGACGGTTCTGCGGCCGCCTGTGGGTGCTGGGGATCCGAACCTGGGTCCTCCTCAAGAGCGGTCGTCGCAGCTTTAAAAAAAACCGCTAGGCCAATCTCTCCAGCCCTCCTGTCACATTTCGTGTCTTCTTTCTTTAAGGGTTTAAAAAAAAAATGTTTGTTGGTAGAGGTCTTTGGTGTCTTGGTTAGATTTATTCCTAGGTAATTTATTATTTTGGAGGCTATTGTGAGTGGAAGTTCTCTTTGAATTTTTCTCCAGGTTGCTTGTTTTTTGGTGTAAAGAAAGGCCATTGATTTTTAAGGTTAATTTTGTATCCTGCCACTTTGCTACGTTAATAATTTCTAGGAGTTTTTTCTGGTGGATTTATTAGCATCCCTTAGTAACAAACATATCATCAGCAAATAGGGATAGTTTGCTCCTCTTTTTCCAATTAGTATCAACTCCTTTAATATCCTTTTTTTTTTTTTTAATAAAAAAAGAAAAGAAGACTCAAAGAAGATATTGAAGGAGAGGTGGTGACAGTGGCAGCTGTCTCACCACTACACAAAGCCCCGACAAGACGTTTCAACACAGCAGAATTCTTATAAAACATTTTCAAAAAGACCTACAACCATTATTCTGAACTGTTTACAAGTATACAATCAGAGGGAATTCTCCCAAAGTCCATCTATAGCTAACATCGAACTCTATTCCCAAAACCAGGCAAAGATCCACTAAAAAGGAGAATTATAGAACCCATTTCCGCATGAACACAGATGCCAAAATTCTAAACAGAAGACTGGCAAATCGCATCAGACCCATTCAAAGAAGAGCATCCATCATGACAAGTTGGATTCATACCAGAGCAGGGATGGTTCAAAACCATGAAAATCAATAAAACATCATCAAACACATAAACAGAAATCAAAAACAAAAACCACACCATCATCGCTCCAAATTGATGCTGAAAAAAAGCCTTTGACAAATCCACATCCCTTCATGCTTAAGTGCCTAGAAGGAATTGGATGGGAGGAATCATTCCTCAATGAAATCAAAGAAATATAGGAAAACCCCCAACCAATAGCAATCCTAAATGGGAAATGAACAGAACATTCCTCTTTAAAGATGTGTTTCGCTTCTTTTCCTCATCAGTAAGTGTTATCTAGTCCAGTATCTTGAATGTGTCTCTGTACAGCTTTCTACATGACCCCACTTTTCTGCTATTTTTAAACACTATATAAATTGAGTGGTGCTCTGATTGAAAACTGAAGACAATAGTTTTCCTCACATCTGTAACCCCGGGAAATTGAGTATACATCTCTATCTCCTAATTTAACCTCTGTCTTCAATTAGCTTTTGACCTGGAGCAGGAAAAGCTTTTCTCCTAAGATGGAAGCAGTTTAAGAGACATCTACTAACCCATGCTGCTCCGTGGCCCTGTGGAATTGAGAAGAGGGTGGTGGAAGAAGAAGTGACATCTTTTCTTATTCAGTGATGTATGAATGTGTTGAATAGCTCATATGTACTTACCATTTCCTTATTGTGAATGAATTAATTTTCACTAGCACTTACTGCACAAAACTACAGAGTTTCTGTTTGTTTTGCAAAAGTATTATTTCCCATTTGTTGAGGAAGAATTGGTGAGGGTCTTGCTCAGCCATTGTCTACATGGTTGAAATACAAATAAAACAAGAACAGGTGTTGGGTGGTGGCACATGCACTGCCAGCATTGGGATGCTGAGTCAGGAGGATTGCAGGCTTGAGGCCACTGTGGAATTCATAGTGAGACACTTATTCTTCTCAAAAAGGGGAAACATGACATGTGATAGGCAGGACCGGGTGTTTGTTGCTTAAGAACAAATGGCAGAAGTCACATTAGCAATTTCAGAGGGTGATGAGTGCTGAAAAGTGGTCACCCATCTGTGTATCTGAGCTGGTATCATTAAAGAGTAGGTCAAGGATGAAGAGCAGTCACTATTTCCAGACTATGCAGAACAACAGCAGGCATGACTTGGTTGCATTTTGGGGTTCTGAAGGGATGACCCAGGAAAAAATTATGTGACTGAACTCTAATCCCTGTGGTTGGTGTCAGGTTATGACCATGGTAAACGCGTCAGGACTCTAGACACAGAGGATATCCATAGGTCATTGTAATAGCTGAGATATTGGTATGAAGAGATTTAAGTAAGGTAGTAACCAGAGCAATTAAACATTTTAAGGAGTTTTATTTTCTGGCCAATTAAATAATGGATTAGAGGACAGCAGCAGTAAATCAGGCAAACCAGTTAGGGTGACACTATTCCTTCTCATCAATGGACAATACTTCCTCATGACCCAACCTCAGAAGTCCAGGGAAAAGAAAAGACAGAGACAACATATTTGGAATATATTTTGGATATATGGAACTGGGTACACATTCCCTCAACCAGGAATACAGTCACCACAGATTCCCAGCCTAGAAAATGGTGGCTGCTTAGTGTCGAGGGCAGATGGATGGACTGAATTGACTGTCCTGGACATCTGTTACACTGTGCATACTCTGTTGGCATTTTTATGAACTGGCATGAAGGACAGAGGCTAATTCAACAAACAGTAACATCACTAGCTATTTCAGAAAGTTTCTCTGCAGTTCTCACGTGGCACTGAGCTATGGGTATCATAAGTAGCCATTTAAGTTAAAACAATTTGGTAAATTCATCTAATAGAGTACAAGGCCATCAGTATGATTCTTTAGGGCCTGTAACCATAGTGCTGTTAACTGAGCAACTAACACCTCAACTTTCTCATCCTTCTTATTCAGGCTTTGTTCAACCCCACCTGCTCTTTTGAGGATATGTATGTGGGTGATACAGATGAAGGCTGCTCTGTTGTTTAGAAGGAGGAATTGGTCTGGCATTGTGCAGTTTCTCCCATATTAACAACTACTTGGGCTAAGGGATGTCTCATTATTTAACACTGTTCTGCTCTTGCAGAAACGTGGATTGTTTCTTCAAACACCCACTCTGGCTGTACACAGGTGCTTATAAAACTCCACAAGCTCTCTCTTAGGCTTCCAGGCACCACACACACATGTGGCATATGTCTAAATGAGACATGATTTGAAAAGTCATAACAAAGTAAATCGGTTATACGCTTGATCATCTTTTCAGGGAAAAGAAATCTTGAAGATAAAGCATGAAATCCCTCTGAGTGAGCTGTGGATGCTGACTATTTGGACATAGTAGAGGATGGCCACAGGGATGCAGAGAAGTCCATTTTCTCCTCTTTTGGCCTGTGGAGAACTTCGTGGTAGCATTTCAATAAGACCTGCTGCTGTTGGGGGTGGGTGCGTGTGAGCTGGTTGTGAACATACGGGGTCACCTTCTCTTTCTAGTACACATGAAAATGGAAACAATTTTCCCAAACATTTTGAAAAGTAGGCCGACTTGTTGTACCTGTTTGGCATGGCTATAGCCACACTCCTCCTGCCCAAACCTCAGCCATCATCACAGAATCAACTCAGGAATGCTAATCATGAATGTCTCCAAGTTGTCAACTTACTAACTTCCAAGACAAACCGCTGTCTGACTTGGGAAAAATTCCAAGATTTGGAGGAAGTTCGGTGTGTGTCATTATTGACATACCCTGGTTTCCCTTGCAGATTTCCATGAAGATGACCTTTTCTTACTGCTACTATTTCTCCCACCATAATGAGAGAAGAAGCAGTTCTTGTTGGGACATGTAAGGTGTTTCCACAAGACTTAAACAAGAAATTTAACATGAGATGGTGAAATGTGGAAATCACATTTATGCAAATTAGAATACATACTATGATCCTGTTAAATATGTATTACACACTCCTAAAATGCCTGTTAACATGTATCTTTTGATGTTGTGCTATATCACTTTTTGTAATCTGGTTGTAAGTACAAGTGGGTTTTCCTGGGGCTGGAGAGAATAGGCCTAGCAGGTAAGAGTGGGCCGACTTGCTCTTGCAGAGGACCCGGTTTGATCCCCAGCAGCACCCACATGCAGCTGAACGGACGCTTTAACGGACTCCAGTTTCAGGGGAATCAACAACCTCTTCTCTCCACCTCCATGCATGCACTACCGGTAGCACAAACTCTGGCAGCCAGTACATCATACACATACAAAAGAAAAAAAAAGAAAAAATTTTAAAAGAGTGGGTTCCTGTTATCTCTCTAGGTTGGGGGCCTAAGATACGTTCCCCTTTCTGAGGAAACAGGTCCTATCAGAATCCGGTGGGAAGTAGAGTACTTAGTGTAGGAACACGGAAATCACTCTTTTCTTGGGGATAAAGAAGTCTGTAGAGGTGCCACCAGAATGGGTAAAGAGACATTTCCATGTGAACTCAGGGAGATTGATTCCTAGTATGGACTCCTGAAATAAATTGACAAGTGAAAAGATTGTGCATAATATTCTTAGCAGCCTGGACCAAGATGTCAACAGGTGGAAACAACCCTTATTTCACTCTGAAACTGTGTATGGGTGTATAAGCCAAGGGGAAGATGTGGATTGTGAATGAGGGGAGGCTGGGATTGATAAGGAAAATGTAATGAAAGAAATAATGTTGGAGTTTATGTGATACTGTGACAATCAAAAGACAACTGAAGCCAAAAAAAGAAAAAAAAAAAATTTAAAAATATTTTAATCATTTTAAATGAGAGTTTTGAAACTTCAGAGAGGATATTGTAATGAGCACCAGGTAATTTGATCTTATTGACAGACTCCTAGAGACTAAGGCCGAAGGGAGTTTGAGGAATCATTTATCTTATTGCAATTCTACAATTTCTAACAGAAAAAATGGGTTTTCCCAAAAAAGTATTCTTCATTATTCCAGGATATTCTATCCAAATGGGAAACCTTACTTAGGATATAAGATGAATAATGGGACCCTTGATGGAACAGCTCCTCAGGCTTCAGAGTGCTGGTGCAGCTTAATTACCCCTTTGTGCATGAGGAATCTAAGACTCACTGCAATAGCTGCAGCCCCCCAGGATCCACAGTGTTTCTCACTAGTTAGAGTCCAGTCTCTAGTTCCCAACCTGCTTCCATTCAACTTCTACTTCCGTTACTGTAAAGAAGCCCAGTTAAGAGCAGCAGGCTGCTCCACCTGGACACACATGGCAATCACGGGTTCTAAGCATTCTTAAATTTAATAAAAATTTTATTTATTTTATTTTTGTATGTGTAAGAAGTACTGTCCGTTGATGTAGTTTTGTCACCGTGTTGTGCAATGCGTAGGAGGTCAGAAGAGGTGTCGATTCCCCCTGGAACTGGAGTTAAAGATGGTTTCAGCCGCCGCTGGGGTCTGGGATGAACCCGGCCTCTTCAAGACAGTGGCACATCTTAACCGCTAGTCACCTCTCCAGCTGCTATACTCCATACTATATACAGAGTATACAGTTTTAGTACAGTCTAATCTCCCTCTTTTTACATTACAGTTTCTTCAGAACAAAAAGACAGTGGCTTTTTCCTTCGAGTATTTTTCCTTGATATATTTTCATCTTTAGTGACAAAACAGTGTCAGTCTCTGCAATCCAGTGACTCAGGCTGTCCCCCTTTTTATTAGTAGAAATAGTTCAGCTTCTTTAGGTGTACTCTAGCTCTGTGTTGACACACAAGCTGTTTATTCCGAGGAAGCTGTGGTTGCCATTCTCACCATGTCCTTCCCTGCCCTCTAGGAATCAAACAGTATTCTCCAGACAGAGATAGACTCCATCAATGCAGGTTATTGTACCTGCACATTCAAACAAATCTGTTTCTTCCTCTCCTTGATCCTGAGTTGTTAACCTTCTCATGAGGGCTGCATCTGCTTCCTAATTTACATTTCAGGCAAGCTCTTGTCTACAGGATCATGATTTATCTCTGGAATACTTTTTCCATATTTCCAATCTCTATCATATTCAAGTTCATATGATTCCATTAAAAATAGAAAGGGCTGGAGAGTTGTCTCAGCATTAAGAACATTTCTGCTTTGAGAGTATCTGGGTTCATTTCCCAGCCCCCAAATGGCAGCTAACACCTCTCTGAAATTCCATTTCAGGGGATCTGACTACTGACGCATGACAGTGAATTACACACATGCAGGGCAGTACACATCACACAAATAATAAATAAATTACTAAAAAAATGGAAATATTAACACAAAAGATTAACTTGAAATAAGCTACGGCTAACTATATTTACTTTTTTGTGCATTTTATTGAACTTGCCAGATGCATTAATCAAGCCAAGGAAAAGGGCAACAGTAGGAGTATTACACTGGAGATATTCCTTGAATACATCCTGAGCTCTGCCCGTGTATGTGTAATAAGAACCAAAATGGCATTTCAANTTTGGTGATTCCCAGGATTTCAGATATTCATCCATTTCTTCTAGGTTTTCAAACTTAGTAGAAATAAGTTTTTGAAGTAGTCCCGTATGATTGTCTGGATCTTTTTCATTGTCTGTTGTGATATTTCCCCTTTCATCACAGATTCTACTGATTTGGAGTTGTTCCTCTTTCTTTTGGTTAACTGGGTAGAGGTCTGTCTATCTTGTTTATTCTCAAAGAACCAACTTTTGGATTCATTGATTTTTTTGTATGTTTTTCCTTGTTTCTATTTCATGTTCTCTGCTCTGATTTTTGTTATTCTTCTGTCTGCTCCGTTAGGGTTCATTGTTGTTGTCTCTCAAATGTTTTTTTATTTTTTTATTTCTGCTCTTTCTGTTTTTTTTAATGTGGCACTTAAGAGCTATAAACTTCCCTCTTAGGATTGCTTTAAAGAGTGTCCCATAGATTGTTTGGTTGGATCATTGTATTCGTTCCAGGAATTTTATGCTTTTTTCTATTCTTCTTGACCCACTCATTATTCAGGAGAGTGTTGTTTAGTCTCCCAGTGTTCCTGTAGGTTGTAGGGTTATTGCTGGTGTTGATATTGAGATTTTTGCACTGTGGTCTGATGAATGCATCTGAGATTATTTCAATCTTTTTTATTTTATGTGCGTTTTTCTGTGTCCCAGTATATGGTCATTGCGATGTTCTGGGTGCTGGTAGAAAGTGTTCCTCTGCTGGTGTTTGGTGGAATATTCGGTAGATGTCTGTGAGGCCATTTGGTGTATGGTCATTTCAGTTCCGATGTACTCTGTTTATTCTTTGTCCTTTTGATCTGTTAAAGGACTTAGTGGGGTATGAAGTCCCCTAGTATTAGTGTTGGGTTAATCGTGCCTTGAGATCCTGAAGAATTGTCCTTTATAAAGTTTGGTGCACTGATGTTTGGTGCATATTATTTATGATTGTGAAATCTTCATCATCAATTGTTTCTTTATAGGATGTAATGGCCCCTCTTTGTCTCTTTGATTTCTTTTGCTTTGAAGTCCATTTTGTCTGATATTGATAGCCACACCCGTCTTTCTTTTTGGTACCATTGCTTGGAATACTTTCTTCCAACCCTTCACCTTAAGTTGGTGCCTATCCTTGAATTGAGATGGGTTTCTTTATAGACCCATTAGGATGGGTTTGTTTCCTATCCATTCTCCAGTCTATGCCTTTTGATTGGGAGTTTAGCCCATTAATATTTAAGTTACAATTGAAAGATGGTTGTTGCTTCCTTTCTTATTTAGCCATTTGGACTTCTAGCCTTTGATTTTGCTACCTATGGTATTTTTTTGTTAGTTTCTTTTCTAGGTGTTTGGGATTGTTGCTCCTTCTTCTGCCCTTTGAATTGCTTCAAGTATTTTTATGAAGAGTTTTTTCCAGACTGTATTCCTCACTTGTTTATGTCATGGAAGATTTTCTCTCTCCTTCAAGTATAGTCGACATTTTGCTGGGTAAAGTATCCTGGGTTGGCATCCAAGTCCCTAAAACAGGGAATGCTTTGGTCCATGGTCTTCTTGCTTTCATGGTTTGAGGCGAGAAGTCAGTTGTAATTCTGAGGGGTTTCCCTTTGTGACTTGTTGTTTTTTTTGTGGCCCTCAGAATTGTCTTTGTTTTGGGCATCTAGCATTTTAACTATGATGGCGTGGGGTGTTTCTTTTCTGATCTTGTCTATTTGGTCTATGTGCTTCTTTATTTGTATGGGCTTGTTTCTCTTTTTAGTTTGGGGAAATTTTCATCTATTATCTGTTTGAAGATCTGATCAATACTATCTCTTGAGATTCTTCTCCTCCTCTATCCTATTAGGAGCGAGGGTGATTGCAGAGTGTCCCCTATTCGGGTTGTTCCAAGTGGGAAAATTCAAATCTTATTTGAGCTTTGTAGCGAGTGGGTGATCGGTGGCTGATAGTTCGTTGTGTCGCGCCCTAATTCGAGGCTGGTTCCTACCTTTCTTCTTGATTGACTGAGTGTTCTAATTCTTTTTGTTTCCTCCTGTGTTTTCTTAGTAACTCCATTTCCTTTTGAGGCTTCTCAAATCTTTCTTTGTGCTTCTCAATCTCTTCTTGGTGCTCCTTTCTTCTTTGGTTGGCTTCCTTTTTTCAGTGTTTCTACTTCCATTCGGAGTTTGTTTTTTTTCTCCCTCTAGTTCTTCTGGAGTTTGTCATTCTGTTCCTTAGTTCTTTCTGAAGTTTGTCATTGTATCCCTCTAGGTCCTTTTGAATTTTTCATTCTCTCTCTTAGTTCCATGCTTCTTCTTTTTTTCTTTATTTCTCTGCGTAGTCTGCAACTATTCCTCTAAGCCTCTGTTCCTTGGGTTTCCTCCAAGGGGATCCCATTGTACGTTATCTCCTCCAGTTTGGTAGGGCCTGGTTTGGGAGTATCCTGTGCCTTTCCATGTTGTCCCTTCGTCGTTCCCTGGCATATGGATTTCCCTTTTGTGGTTCAAGTCACAAACGAATTTTCACTATATTAGGGATGGTTTTGCTTGCCTCCTTCCGATGCTTTTTTTTTTTATTTATTTTATTTATTTTATTTTATGGTATATTGACTTGCTAGGTTTCAGGTTTTCAGTTTTGTGTATATATTGGAGTTGAGCCTAGTTAGTCTTCTCTTTCTGTTCTGAAGGTTCTCCCAAAAGGAAGACCACTTGGTTCTTAGCAATTCACTTGGCGCCGGGGGTGGGGGGGGGTATTGTGTGCCTGTCTAGCCCACGCCCGGTCCCTCTGGGCCGGGGACACCGTAGACGGGTTCACCTGAGACCCTCTCCCTTTTCGTGAAGCCAGTTAGTGGAGTTAAGAATTAGTTCACAGAGATCTCCTGAGACCAGTGGAGGTCTGGGTGCAAGACGGCTAAGATGGCAAGCCCCCCCCACCAACTGGGATTATGACGGATCTGAAGGAGGCAAGCAAAGCAAGCCTTCAACATTGTGAAGAGGCATTTAGGACTCACAATTGGAATACAAAGCAAGGAGAAGCCCATATGCAAGGAACACGAAGAAGATGACAACATTGGATTCCAAGGGGCAAGGATAATCCTGCACTAAGCTCTACAAGCACTATGGAAGACTCCTGCAGTGAAGACTCCCTCTGGGGATGCCCCAGGACAACAGATATCAGAAACACAATTTGGGAACATGTTAAAGAACTACAAGATTCATAAAGAACAAATCAAAGAACTAAGAAAAGCGAGAAATGAAAGAACTCAAGAAGGACTAGGAGAGAATGACAAACTCCCAGAAGGAAGTATAAACATTGAAAAGATCCCATGCTGCAAAAAAGATAAGGAAAACAACCAAGCAAAGCAAAAAAATACAAGAGGAAAGAGATTAAGAAGCTCAAAAAGAAGTAGAAATACTAAAGAAAATCAGAGAGAGAAAATGAAAAGGAAATCAAACACTCATACAATGAAGAGGAAAGGAATGGAAAAAGCCTCAGAAGAGAATGGAGGAAAGCAGAACAAAAAAAATTCAGACCTGGAGATAACACAGAACAACTAAAAACCTCAAGGAAAGATTAGAAAAATTTTAAAATACACAAAAGTGGAACAACAGAAACTGTGGGACACTATGAAAGATCAAACCTCTGCATCATAGGAATAGAGGAAGGAGAAAGAGAATAGTATTGATCAATCTTCAAACAGAATAATAGAAAAAAAAAAAAAAAAAAGAACAAAACCAATACCAATAGAGAGCACATAGACCAAGAACAAGAAAGATCAGAAAAGAAATCCCACACCATATCATAGTTAAAATGCTAGATCACCCAAAACAAAGACAAATCCTAAAGCACAAGAAAAAACAACAAGTACCAAAGGGGAAACTAACAGAATTACAACTGAATTTTCAGCCCAAACATGAAAGCAAGAACCCGGAGCAAAGCATTACCCAGTGTTTAAGGGACTAGATGCCAACCCAGGTTACTATCACCAGCAAAATGTGATATATTGAAGGAGAGAGAAAACCTTCCAGGACATAAACAAGTTGAAAGAATACATGTCCCGGAAAACAATCTCAGAAAATACTTGAAGCAATTCAAAGGACAGAAGAAGGAGCAACCAACCCAGGACATAGAAAGAAAATCAAAAAACATAATGCCAAAGTAGAAACCAAAACCCAAAGCTGCAAAGGATAATAAGGCAAAGGAAGCAAACAAATCTATCAGTCATAACCTTAAAATATTAATGGACTAAAAATTCCCCAATCAAAAGCATAGATGGGGAGAATGGAGTAGGAAAACAAACCATCATATGCTGTCCTACAGAAGCACATCTTACCCTTCATGGGAAGGCACACTAAGTAAAAGGATGGAAGAAAACTATTCCAAGCAATGGTACCAAAAAAGAAGCAAGGTGTGTGCTATTTTAAATCAGACAAAATGAGACTTCAAAGTCAAAGAAATCAGAAGAAAGACAAAGAAGGCCATAACATTTTATGCAAAAGAACAATTACAAGAAGATTCCACAATTATAAATAATATGCCCAAAACAGTTGCACCCCAAACTTTATAAAGACATTTCTCCAGGATCTCAAAGTCACAGATTAATCCCAGTACACTCATAGTAGGGGATTTCAATACCCCACTGAGTCCTTTGGACAGTCAAAGGACAAAGAATAAACAAAGAGAGACATCTGAACTGACGATATGATACAACACCAAATGGACTCATGCCCTCTACGAATATGCACACCTAAATACCAGAGAATACACTCTATTCAGCACCCCATGCCGAACATTCTGGACAAAATCGACCACATAACTGGGCACAGAAAAACTCAAAAAAAAAAAAAAATTGAAAATAATTTCATGCATTCTATCAGACCAAGGCAAAAAGCTCAACAATAAAACCAGGATAACCTATGCCTACAGAACACGTGGAGACTAACAACACTCTCTTGAATAATAAGTGGGTCAAGGAAGAGATAAAGAAAGAAATAAAGCATTCCTGGATCTGAATGACAATGATAATACAACACAACAAAATCTAATGGGATACTTTAAAAGCGTTCCTAAGAGGGAAGTTTATAGCCCTGGGTGCCCTACATTAGAAAAAACAGAAAGAGCACAAGTGAATGATTAAACTACAGCTGAAAGCACTTTGAGGCAACAACAAGATGAACCCTAAACGCAACAGACAGGAAGAAATAAACAAAAAATCATGAGCAGAGAACAAAATGAAATACGAAACAAAGAAAACAATACAAAAAAATAATGAACCAAAGTTGGTTCTTTGAGAAGAATAAACAAGATAGACAGACCTCTAGCCAGTTAACCAAAGAAAGAGAAACAACTCAAATCAATAGAATCTGTGATGAAAAGGGAAATATCACAAAGACAATGAAAAGATCAAGAAAATCATAGGGGAATACTTAAACCTATACTCTACCAAAGTTTGAAAACCTAGAAGAAATGGATGAATATCTGAAATCCTGGGAATCACATAGCTGAACCAAGAGAGAGATCTCGCAAGCTTTATTAAATAGGCCCATAACAATGTTAGGACAAATTGAGATATTATGAAATAAAAAAAAAAAAAAAAATCACAAAAAAAAGCAGGCCCAGATGGTTTTCACGGCAGAATTCTATAAATCTATTTCAAAAAACCCTATACAACCATTATTACTGAAACTGTTATAGAAGTATACATTCAGAGGGAATTCTCCCAAATTCCATTTTTGAAGCCCCCAGCACTACTACTCTATTACCAAACCCAGGCGAAGATCCCCCTTAACTAAAAAGGAGAATTATAGACCCCATTCTCCCTAATGAACACAGATACGATTCCAACCCTAAACAGTTGATACTGGGCAAATACCACCATACCTCACAGACACCCACTATCAAGAAGAATCATCCGTCATGACCAAGTTGGATCATACCAGAGACGCAGGGATTGCTTCACACACAATGAAAATCACACTACAATATCATCAATACACATAACGATTATAAAAGCAAAAAACCACACATTCATCTCAATTGATGTCAGAAAAGGCCTTAACCACCCTTCAGGACTAAAGTCCAGCATCCCTTCATGCTTAAGTCTAGAAGGAATTGGATTGAGGGACATTCCTCATGTACACCTCAAATAGCCATATCAGGAAACCCACTCAGCCCAATATCATCCTAAACGGGGAAATGACAGACACATCCCTTTAAAGGTAGGAACTTCATTAAGGCTGCGCCCCTGTCACCATCCTCTTCAATATAGTGCTTGGAAACACCTGCTAGAAGCAATAACGCAAGAAAAGGAAATTAAAGGCAGTATTACCTTGGAAAGAGGAACGTCAAGCTATTCCGCTATGCTCATATCGATATGATTGTCTACTTAAGGGATTCTACAGAACTCCACAGAAAATCTCCTAGATAACTCCTAGAATGATAACAGCTTCAGCAAAGTGTGCAGGAACAAAAAATCAATTAAAAAAAAAAATGCTCTTTTTTTTTATTTTTTTTTATTAATTCTTATTCTATTTTTGTTGTGTATGAATGTACTGTGTCTGCTTGTAGGTTTGTGCAACCCAGTGTGTGCAGTGCCACAGATGTCAGCAAGAGGGTCTTTGGATTCCCTGGACTGATGGAGTTCTCCCTGGAATTGGAGTTTTCAGAAGGTTCTCGGCTGCACTTGTGGGGTGCTGGGGATCAATATCCCGGTCGTGCTGCAAGTAGCACGTGTCGCACCTTAATCCACTGGCGCCATCTCTCTAGCCCGGCCTTTTTTACCACATGAACAAGCAACATGGAGACAAAAGAATTCAAAGACGAACGTTTCACTCCACAATGCCACCAAAATCACAAAAAAATACCCTAGGAACAATCTAACAAAGCAACCAAGGATCTCTACAACAAATACAAGTTTTCATAACCTTAAAGCAAGAGCAAATTGAACGAAGACCTCAGGAGATGGATCACCTCCACATGCTCATGATTTGGGAAAATTAAAGTAAAATATTAATAAAAAATGTACATTTTTACCGCACTAACACTACTTGTACAGAATTAACACAATTCCAATCAAATCCCCAAGATGTTTCTTCACCAGGCTTGGGAAAAAAAGTCTTAAATTCTTTGGAAAAACCAAAAAAGACCCCCCCCAAAAATAGCAAACAAACCTGTAGAGAAAAGAGCTACACACGGGGGGGGGGTTCTTATACCAGCTTCAAACTTACTACAGGGCTATGTATAAAAACAGACTGGTCATAGCACAAAAACAGCACTGAAACCATGGAACAACAACAAAATCCAATCTGAGACATACCAAGTTCAGCTCATCTATATTTGACAAGGGGGCCATAGACGGAACCACTTAAAGTGGAGAACACGACAGCCCATCTTCAGCAAGTGGTGTGTGGCAAAACTGGAACTGCACTACTTGTAGAAGAATGAACTACAATTACCCCCTGCCTATCGTCCCCTGTACATAAAGTACACTTCACAGATTCTGGATTCAAAGTACCTCAAGTGAAAAACCCCAAACCTCCTGGAAAGGTGATGGAAGAAATAAGTTCTTCCCGTTCGGCATGCCAGACTACCAGACTTACGGCGGACGGGAAACTAGACCATTCCTAAATCCAGACCGCAGCTGCCTCAACGTATTAAGTGTGGAACAATTGTACAAACTGGACTTCTCATTAAACTAAAAGCTTCACTGTACATCATCAAAAGAAACAACTCAAGGAGTGAAGAGAAATCCATCACCAGCAGTGGGAGGAAAACCCGTTACCACCGATACTACATCTGACAACAGATCATTGATTTCCAGAATATATAAACTACTCAAAAAACAAAGAAAAAGAAAACAAATGACCCCACTCACTAGATGGCGAAAAGAAGCTGACTCCCAGCAGCCTCAAAATAGTGACAAGGAATTAGCGCTGCGTTGAGAACCAACACAACTTAAAGAAGTGTTCAACATCACTAATCATTAGACATATGCAAATCAAAACCACTTTAAAGATATCATCCTTACTTTCCAATAACACTGGCTACGCTCAAGAAAACAATGTACCCAAGGCGCTGGCGAGGTTGTGGGGAAACGGAAACACTCAATCCACTGCTGCGGATGTAAACTCTTTCATGCGCACTATAGGAAAGATCAAGAGTGTGTGGAGAAACCTTGGACAGACTTGGGAATGAACTTGCCACCTGATCCAGCCATATACACTCCTGGGCATGCACGCTGAAGACTTACCGCAAACACCCAGAGATATACTGCACAGCCATGTTTATTTCAGTTCTCTTCACAATAGCAAGGAGCTGGAACCAAACCAAAAATGCCCCTCAACTGCTGAGCTGGAAGATAGAAGAAATTGTGCATCATGTCACAGCACCACGTGGAGTTCTCGCAGAAAGTAAAGAACAGATAAACATGAACTTTGAAGGAAATAATGTGCTGGAGCTAGAGGACATCCGTGCTGACTGTGAAGTAACACACGGTCCCAGAAAACATACACGCATGAAAGGTATCCCTCATCCATAGTAAAGGCAAATGCCAATTACCTAGTGTTTAGTCAGTTTTCTGTTGCTGTGATAAGCCCACTCATGTACGCATGGAACTTATATAAAAGGAAGAGTTTATTTGAGCTTTAGAATCTGGCGTTCCCCAGGAATTAGAGTTCTCATATGTGGTGGAAGCGTGGCGGCTGAATCTTGGCTAGCAGCACACCACAGGGTCACATCTTCTCAAAGAGTCCTACGGCAAACAGATGGCAGCAAGCTGACTTAGACCTCGAGGCTTGTAAACTCCCTAAGCCTGCCCCCAGTCAACGCATTCCTCTAACCATATGGCTAACACTACCATCCCTCATCGTACCTCAAAAACCCCAGCTGCCACCAACTGGAGACAAATGTTGAAACCTAGTGCCTATGGGGGACACTCATCCATCACCACCACTTTCCATTCCCTCGCCCCCATAGGCTCCTGACCATAATAAAATTCAAATGCATTTAGTCTTCCAACCTTAAAAGTCCCCCATCGTCCTTACCAGTTTCAATGCACATTCAAAAGTCCTACAGTCCAAGGTCTCTTTCCTGAGCACTGCAGGCCTGTATCTCTTTAAAATGTAATGTCCTCCTGTAAAATCAAACATAGACGACATTACAGACTCTCCCCAACTGTAACATTGGAACCCGATGACACATCCCCATTCCCAATATGGAGGAATAGAGGGTCATAGTGAGGAAAATACTGATCCAAAACAAGACGAAAACACAGGGCAATAACCAAAGTCCTTAGCTCCACCTGTCAACTTCTGGTACTTGGACTGCCAAAGGGCTTCAGATGGGCTCGCTCTTCCAGCTTTGCCTTGCAAATCATACAATCTCTTTCTTAGGCGCCCTTTTAGTACCACTCCCTGTATGCAGCTCCTTGGCAAACATCTCATCAACTTCATCTAGAATGTCTTCTTGGGTTTCCACTGCCAAGCAGGCTTCAACGTTTTTACAGCCATGAACAGGCTCTCAGGGCTCACTTATATGCAGGGACACCCCTGCTGCAAACTCTGCCTGACTTGGCCAAGCTACTTCTGAACACTGTGGACGAAGAACTGTTATGACCACCGTCACTCTTGCCAAATTCAATGCTTCTAAAGCCAGCACCACGTGAATGAAATTGCCCCGAAGTTTGGCCTGCATTTGGGATGGACCCTGGCCTGATTTAAACCACATTTGGCAACTGTTCTCTGCCCTGGACTTGTTGGAGGATTAGCTGGGTGTGGTTTTGCCCTAAAGGTAATGTATTATGTTGTTTGCTTGTAAACTCTCAGGCCTCTCCTTAGTTGCTTTAATCTCCTTATGAAAGGGAGCCTTGCTTCACTTCACGGCCTTGGCCCCACCTTTAATCTCCCTAGTGCAGTCTTTTCAGATCCAACTGTACCATTCTGCATTTCCTTTCTTGCCGCGCATCTGCTCTCTTTTCACTTAGGTCTGTATAAATTTCACCATTAAAAGCCAAGCGCACCATTTCTACATTGGTCTGCCTCCTTGAAATATCCTCACGCAAAGACATAGTCCATTGCTTTTTCACTTAGCATCAGGCAAGCATTTGGGCTGTGGGCAAATTGCTGCCAGACTCTTTATCAAAATATCCCGGTTGCTGCCTAAGTCTTTATATTTCCCCTGGAACCACATCTGTTGCAGCCATGCTTTCTTCCAGGCCTCCACTAAAATGGCCCTTTAAGCTCTGCTTACAATAGTCAACAGCCTTTCCAGCCCAAAGTTCCAAAGTCTTCCACACTTCTCCAAACATACACATGGTCAGTTTCTTCACAGCCAACAACTCTGCTCCTGGTACCAATAACTGTATTAGTCAGTTTTCTGTTGCTGTGATAAAGCACCATGACCAAGGAACTTATAAAAGGAAGAGTTTATTTGAGCTTACGATTGGAGGTTCTAGGGAATTAGAGTCCATTGTGGTGGGAGGCATGGCGGCTGAATCTGGAGCAGCAAATCAAGGGTCATATCTCTCAAAGAGCACAGGAAACAGAGAGGAAGCAACTGTAGACCACGAGGCTTGTTAAAACTCATTAAACCTGCCCCCAGGAATGCACTTCCTCTAGTATGGCCACACCTTCCAAGACCTCCAAAAACAGTGCCACCAACCTGAGACAAATGTCTGAATACCTAGAGCCTATGGGGGACACTCATCCAAACCACCACACCTAGTTGTAAGTATTTCTTGTGTATGGGCCCCTGA
Source organism: Rhizomys pruinosus (assembly GCA_009823505.1). Taxonomy (NCBI): domain Eukaryota; kingdom Metazoa; phylum Chordata; class Mammalia; order Rodentia; family Spalacidae; genus Rhizomys; species Rhizomys pruinosus. The sequence continues at coordinate 748,459 of VZQC01011025.1, read as the reverse complement.
GCTTTTGTCCAAAGAATTTGGGAGTGATGAATATTGGAAACAACAAGAAAAAAAACAACAGAAAGGACTGCATCAAAGAACTGACTGAAACAGTGAACTTCTGCTCAAAACAGTCAATTTCCTCATGGAGAATATTGAGAAAGACTGAGAAAGAGATGAAAAGCATGTTTGGCAGAATGCATGAGCTCTGGTGGGGTGGGAGAATGGTGGGGGGACACAGGTCTAGATTTGTTAAAAAAATTAAAAATAAATTTATATGGAAAAAATAAAAAAAAGAATTAGTTCACATGACAGCAAATAAACAAGATAGAAGGCTTCCTGAAATCCACCAGTCTATCATGAGATCAAGAATAGCTATTGGAAGAATACCTTTTTGAGTGAAGCCTTGATCAGGAAGTCTCAATGGAATGAATTTTTCTTTGTCCTTGGCACTATAGACCAAAAATCGCTACCTCAGCTGGCAACCACTGAAGTGTGAGGGATTCAGCAGTAGTCATGGTGAGTGCCCACTGCGATGGCAAGGTTCTAAAGTTCATGCCACAATAGACAAAGTACCACGTGTTTTTTCTTGATGTTCTTACACCTTTTCACTTTTCAAAATATTTTTGGAAGAAGTTTTAGGTTCTGAAGCAGATGTGAGCAATCAGAGCGATCTTATCACTATTTGTATGGGTTCAAATCAATAGTAAGCTGTGTCCCAAATCCCAGTACAAACTCTTAACCAGACCTCCAGAGCCATTTTCTGTTGCTCACTTCACATCCTCCTCCCCTTCATCTTCCTCCCTTCTCCACCTCCTCCTCCAACTCCTCTTCCCCCTCTTCCACCTCCTCCTCCTCTTCCTCCTATTCCTCTTCATCCTCCTCCTCCTCCTCTTCCAACTCGTCCTTCTCTACCTCCTCCTCTTCCACCTCTTCCTCCTCAGCCACCTCCTTCTTCACCTCCTCCTCCTCCTGTTATTCCTCCTCCTCTTCTTCTTCCTAATCCTCCTATTCCTCTTACTCCTATGCCTCCTCCAACTACTCATCCTCCTCCCCTTCACCTTCCTCCTCCTCGACATCCTCCTCCACCTCTTGCTCCTGCTCCCCTTCCACCACATCCTCCTCTTCCTTCTCCTCCTTTTCCTCCTCCTCCTCCTCCACCTCCTCCTCCTTCAGAGATTTGTAGGTGCATAGGATCCTCCGCCTCCTCTTCCTCTTCCTCCTCTTCCTATTCCTCCTAATCCTCCTCGTTTTCTCCCCCTCCACCTCCTCCTTCACATCCTCCTCCTCTTCTTCTGCCTCTTCTTCCTCTTCCTCCTCCTCCTATTCCTCCTATTCCTCCTCCTGGTCATCTTCCGCCTCCACCTCCTCCACCTCCTCTTCCTCCTCCTCCTCCACATCCTCCTCAACCTCTTTCTCCTTCTCTACCTCCTCCTCCTTCATATATTTGTATGTTCATAGGATCATCCTCCTCCTCTTCTTCCTCTTCCTCTTCCTCCTCCTCTTCCTCCTCTGCCTCTTCATCTTCCTCCTCCACCTCCTCCTCTTCCTCTTCCACCTCCTCCTCCTCTTCCACCTCCTCTTTTTCTTTCTCCTCCTCCTCCTTCACCTCCTCCTCTTCCCCCTCCTCCTATTCCTCCTCTTCTTCTTCTGACTCATCCTATTCCACCTCCTCCTCCTCTTTGTCTTCCCCCACCTCCTTCCTCCTCTTCACCAGAAAGGAAGTAAAGATTGCTGAGAAACATCTTAAAAATGTTCAACATCGTTAATAATTAAGGAAATGGAAATTAAAACCACATTAAAGTATCATCTCACTCCAAGTTCAAGAAAACAAAAGACACCAAATGCTGGAGAGGTTTTGGTGAAAGAGGAACACTCATCCCCTGCCGGTGGGAATGTAAACTGCTACAACCACTATGGAAAGCAGTGTGGAGAACCATTAAAAAACTCAAAATGATCCTACCACCTGACCCAGCCATACCAGTCCTGGGTATATACCCATAAGACACATCCTACCATAAAGATACATGCATAGCTATGTTTATTGCAGCTCTATCACAATAGCAAAGAGCTGGGACCAATCCAAATGCTCCTCAAGTGATGACTGGGTAACAAAACTATGGTACACCCACACAATGGAGTTCTATGCAGCATTAAAGAAAGCTGACATCAAGAGCTTTGCTGGTAAATGGATGGAACTAGAAGTCATTATGCTAAATGAAATAACACAGTCCGAGAAAAAAAAAGGTGAATGGTTTCCCTCATTTGTGGATGCTAACACCAAATCCCCAGTTGGCAGGCAAACTGAGCAAATTTATTATTATATTTCATTGTATCTGAAAGCAACTGTGCTATTCCAATTTAAATCTCTTAATGGGCTCTAGAATTGTCCTACTACAAGTATTCACACAATAGTAATTACCATATATGAATGGGAGATTCGTAGTCTATTCATAATTCTTTTCACCTGCATGCAAATTTACTGTTGAAATGTACATCTCTAAATGTGTTTAGGAATTAATCTATTGACTAATTTCAGAATTGGTAATTTTGATTTATGTGTGGAGTGTATATATATGCATATTTTGGAATAATAAAAAATTAAAGGGGACAAAAAGAGAGAAAAACAATAAAAACTGAGCAAAACAGTAAAATTATGCATCGAAAAGGTTATAAAAGTCTGAGAAAAAGATGCAAGAAGTGACTTAACATATATAACAGAGTCCATGAGCTCTGTCAGGGGGAAGGGGGATGTAAGAGGTAGGTATGAATGAGGGCATGAGTCTAGATTTGATTCAGAAATGTTGTATGAAATGCATTCAATAAAAATTAATTTTAAAAAATACATGCTTACAAATAGTGAATAAGGGCCCATAGTCAGTGTGAGGCATGGGAAAACTCCCTTGAAGTTTCTGATCAAGGAAGTCCAAGAGAAACTCTAAACATTATAGGCATTCAACTTCACCCTTTATTGCATCTCAAGACTTGAAAGCAAGACTACTGAGGAAGGCACCATATGCTGAGCTGTCTCCTGACATAGAAGAATTGATCTGTTGCTTACCTGAAAAACTTGACAGCTTGCTCTCATATTTTTAATTTTCTGTGCAAGCTGCCAATGAATAAAAGTCATCAACAGAGCCGGGCGGGGTGGCACACGCCTTTAATCCTAGCACTTGGGAGGCAGGGTCAGGCGGATCTTTGGTAGTTCAAGGAGAGCCTGATCTACAATGTGAGTTCCAGGACAGTTGGGGCTACAGGGAGACCCTGTCTTGAAAAGACCAAAAAAAAGTCATCAACAATCCTTCCCAGCAATACAAACTGCAAAACACAGGAGTGACTAGTCTGATGATCCACCCCTATGGTTCAGTAGGGTCTTTGTTTTTTGGTCTTTTTTGAGATATGGTCTCCCTTTACCCCTTCCTGTTCTGGAACTCGCTATGTAGATCAGGATATCGTTGAACTCACTATTTAGACGAGGATATCATTGAACTCACTATTAAGAACAGGATATCCTTGAACTCATAGAGAACTGATTGCCTCTAACCCCAAGTGAGTGCTGAATCAAGTGCCTGTGCCACAAAGCCTGGCAGTAATATCACTTTTACCTTAACAGAATCTAGTAACTATCTAATTGGAATTATGTCCTGATCAATGGGGATGAAATTGTGCCTGACTCTGGGAATATAGCTAACAGCTAATAGATGGAGAGTCAAAGACTGTAGTGGAAAACCTACTACCTACCATTTTCACAAATTAATATATTTTCCAGGTCTACCCTGAATACTTATTCTTATAGATAGTGTGGCTCTCATCCATCAATAACGAAGCTTCTTTTCTCCAACCAATTGAGAATACTAGGATACTACAGAGATCCACAACTGGTAAAACTGCAGAGAACAAGGGAATTTGATGCAATCCCACATAACTGGGATAGTTCCAAAACAACCCCTACACTTGAGCCTCACGGAACATCACAGAAAAGGGGGTGGGATGACCACATTATCAAAGGACCAGTTTGCTTGCTGGCAGATGGAATTTTGAAATATGAAAACGATGCTGCACTCATGAATTCTCAAGAGTCTGTTCACATGAAACTTCTACAAGACCATATTTGTCTACAAGCTTAAGTGGATAATCAAGATTTTTCTAAGTTCTCACCATTAAATGAAGAACCACCATCAATCGATGGTTGAGGGGAGTGAGAATCAGATTTCTCCAGGAACGATGCCTTTGATAGATTTTCCAGTCCTACATTTTAAGGTCTAAACACATACAAATGTAGTCAATATTAATTGGACTCAGTAGCTATGCATATGCAGTATGGATACACACAGTTATGAGAAAGAAGCAAAGATATAAAGAGAGAAATCCTTTTTTTCTCAGAACTCTTTAAAGCTATATTTGTAAGATGTCACCCATTCAGAAGGGGTAGCCTCTCCCTCCAGATATTCTTTGATGGAAATACCCTGACAGACTGCCTGAAGCTGTGTTTGTATGGTAATTAAAGGTGATTGAAACAGAACTCACAAATTATTTCCTATATTCATTAAGCTCATCACCCAATAACACGGTTCTCTTCTCTCAGAGAATATATGACATATATTCTCTCATAGGAATATATGACAACGTAACAGAAAATTTCTTACAGCAAAGTATAGAAATACAAGTCAAGCATGCTGACTGAAATAGATCTAGACAGTGTTCACAATGATGTGTCTTTCTTTTTTGATCTAATGATAGTTGTAAGTGTTAGAGTTCAAGAACCAATTCAGAGAAAGACATATGGCTAGGATGCACATGCAGCAGTGGCATAATCTCCTTACATCTCATTAGCTACTTTCACACATCTAATTCACTCTCACCTATGTCTCTGATGTCTGGAATCTTTTGCTTGTATAACTGATATTTATAAAGATATAGCCAATAACCAGCAATTCTAAATTGCAGTTATGGCTAGAAAGTGAGAGTGACCTTTATACTGATTTGTATCCATGCAGATACAGGAAAAGGTTTACTCTGAAGTCATGGTTATTACTTATTGTTGAACAGTATAGTATGGTCAGGAATGTGGTGTCTCATTCTGAATACTGTTTCAGTGCATAAGATTGAGGATGATTATGAAATCATAGGTGACTAATAGTAAAAGGGATAGGTCCCTACAAATTAGTTTCAATGAAACTAAAAAAAGAGTGACGATCTACAAATCTGAGATCTAAATGATTTAATTCAGAATAATCTCAGAGCAGAAGCCACATTTAGTGTGTTTCTTTTAGTTCCAACAAATCAGAGACAGGATCCCTGGGCACTTTATATTGGTAACTTCCTCCATGTCTATGGATAACACTTTGGTTGGGCAGATAAATTGCAAAGTGAAATTAGAGGAGGTTTGTTCAAAGGAAGAAAGAGCAGCCCATGCTGTTTTATTCATCATCTATTTAGTGGTCACAAAGGAAGTTAATTAAGGTGCAAAGATTTGTACAAATTCTTTTATCACAGAAAATATAAAACAGAAGAAAACTGAATTTAGGAAATTTCCAATAATAACTAGTGTATGTTAAAGTACATAATAAAGTCTGAGATTCAATGTATGCCAAGGAAATATTTAAGGAGATAATTTATGTGCTTTGATTCACATAATAACAAACTTATATTTTCTTTTTTTCACATAAATTTATTTATATTTTTTTACAAATCTAGACCCATTATCCCACCCATTCTCCCACCCCGAAAGAGCTCATGCATTCTGCCAAACATGCTTTTCATCTCTTTCTCAGTCTTTCTCAATATTCTCCATGAGGAAGTTGACTGTTTTGAGCAGAAGTTCACCGTTTCAGTCAGTTCTTTGATGCAGTCCTTTCTGTTGCTGTTGTTGTTGTTGTTGTTTTCAATATGCATTGTGAAGAACTGCTTTGGACAAAAGCTCAGGGGGCCCCACACAAGAAATTCTTACAACTAGGTAATTGGCACTAGCATCCACAGATGAGGGATACCATTCGTCGTTTGTTTTTCTGGGACTGTGTTACTTTACACAGCATGATGTCCTCTAGCTCCAGCCATTTTCCTGCAAAGCTTGCGATGTCGTCTTTCTTTACTGCTGCATAGAACTCCATTGTGTAGATGTACCACATTTTCTCTATCCACTC